>LDEE01000012.1:477609-639995 GCA_001021365.1 Stachybotrys chartarum
GCTCAGCAACCTTGGTCTGGCAGGGAAAACAGCTCGCGCCCCGCGAGCTGGATCAGGTCGAACGGCACAGATGCTGGCTGGTCGCGAAGGCCGGATAGTCCTGGCTCTCTCTCGGCTTGCGACACAGACGCAGACGCAGACGCCAGCTTGGACGGCAAGACGAGGAACAACAAGCGGCAACCTCCGTCTGTCTGGCTGTGTTGAGAAGCTGGCGTTCGTTGTTAGGGTTTGGAGGGTGAGAGGGTGTCCAGGATAATGGACAGTGGACGAGAGGACCACGGCGTCATTGTACCATCCATGGGCCCTGGACGATCATCCCTTCATGTAAGCCCAAATTGGTAGGTTGAAAGATACAGTTTGTCCACCCCCGGCACACGTGGGTACAACTGGTTCGTTGCGGGTGCCGTTGAAACAGGGCGGCTCCGACGACTCGGCCCCAGGTCGGCCATGGCCTTCCAAGGCCTTGATTCGAGGGAATATCCAATGGACCCATTTTGTACTCTTCTGCCGATTGAGCAGTTGCAGACGAAGCCGAGTTCTTACCAAGCGTGTTCCAAAGCTTCATGTCTACTGTTCTCCGGGATTATGGTTAATCTCAGTGTTTCCACGGTTGTCGTCACTAACAATCCTTCGAAATACCCTTGCTCAATCTGAGCATTGTGTTTTCATTGGCTGATTCGATATCAAAATGGGTGGCCGGCTCCGTATCAAGCATCAAGCGGCTCCCCTATTTAGGACAAAGCAAGGGAAGTGGCCCTGAAGAAAGAAACCCTTCGATTGCCTGCATGTAACCCTAGAAGACCAGCCATCCAACTCGAAATTTACACATTGGCGTGACAAGGGATGCAAATTCACGCTTAAGGGAACAGCAGCTCCCATCTCGCGTGGCATCTGACTATTCGTCTCAACGTACCCCAGTCTACTTCCCCAAGCCTCGCGCCGTCTCCCTTCCTCTCTTGAATCCTCTCTTTGTTCGTCTCCCTGCTCAGGTGCGAATGCGACCCTGCCAACAATCTCTCAACCGCCTGTTGGGAGCTTTCCAATTGGGCGTGGGAACCTAGTCATTTTCTTCGGTGAGTAAATATACATTGTCCACAGAGTCTAGTGTACAGCAGGTATGATGCTTGTATAGCACTGGCAGCAATCACTGCCGAGCGTTGTATTATACAACAATGTCCCCATAGTCATGTTGCATGGAGCTTGTTCACCCTTTCCTTCCATCTTTCGGGGCCGTACCGTGGTGGCTATGGTGATGATGATGGCAGTCCCCATGCGGGGATCTCGGAGAGGATCCGATGCCGTCGAGGCCGGTTCGTTGTGCCACGTTTACTCCGTGTCGTCTTCTTCTAGTAATGGACAGCGACCTTCTACAACGACCTCGGGATGCCAAAAACAGACATGCTTTTTGGTTGCGCCCGCAGGCCAAGGAAGATTCGACAACTATGCTACAGCCATCTTACTGCATCGAGCATCCTCGCTCGAAGTTGTGAAATTAGAAACACGCCTCAACTGCTTCACCGTTGCCCCTCTTCCTCTGCATGCACAACCACTGCGTCGCCGCGTCACGTTGCACATGATGCTGGGTAGTATCAGAGATATGGAGGTTCTGTGATTGCTCGTGTTGCATACCCGAAAACGCCCTTTGTCTATGAATAGAACGATGCCTCCCTCGTGTTGTCGTGCCCTCCATCAACTCCGCAATTCAGGGTCTTCACCCCCCAATCCGCACCACATCCGTGCAACCGCAGCTGCAGCTACCAAGCTTCAGGTGACAGATTGACGTCACCTTGCATGAAGTAAACAGTCCGAGGATGGGGCAAGTCTGTGCTGTGTTATCGGCATCAATTCGGTCCCGGTAGGGTAAATGGGCATGATGATGATGTTGGTAACACCACCACGGCGCACCAAGCTTTGCACTTCTCATCACCCAGTGGCACTATGTATACCCCGTACGGAGGTAGACAAGTCATCTTGGTGGACCCATCGTGTACGAAGACAAGAACGGGTGGTTACAACGACTCGTGGACGACGATAAGTGGTACTACTCATGGTATTGGGGGCCATTGATCAGTGGCATGACCATGTGCCACGATACGGGCATCGCAGCATGCTGATTGTGAGCGATTTCCCGTTCTTCATCTGCCGTCGCATCCCTCCATCTGCACGGTAATGTTGCAGAACCCTGATTTTCAAGATCTGGGCATCTCACTAGCTCGCTGTCGAGATGCACCACCAAACCGTACCCTTGTCTTTACATTGGCAGTCGCATGGCGGGACCCGGCCTTTGCTTGCCTTGTCCTCGTTCCCTATGGACACATTGCTGTTGTCGTGATGCATCATGAGATATTCTTAGAACTGGTTTCCTGGTACGACATTTTGCCTCAAAAGAATTTAGGGGGCTTAGAAAGGCTGATCTTGACACATTGGCTCGTGCAAGGCCACGATGATTGGAAATCTTGCAGAATGATCAGGCTCAGGTCTTCAGAAGCCGAGATTACGGGAAAGGGGGTCGGATGGCTAACAACCCAAGAGTCTCATCCAATGGATGTGTTATCAATTAACGATGAAGAGAAGTTGAGTGCATGTGTGAATGTTGACGACGACAGCACATGCTTTGTATAGGGTAGGCCCTCAGGCACAATGGCCAAGCATCTCGGGTATGTTTGATAACCCATATCAGTTACGCTGCCATGCAGCACAATATCCCAGCCTAGACAAGACTCCAATATTTCCCAAGCTGTTCATGTGTTTCCAAATATTATTTGGGAGCCGTACTCGAGTTCGTCAGCTCGCCTACACCTTGCGGTCATGCGAGTCAGTCGAATCAGCATCGAACCACAGAGAGCTCAAGACAGAGTAACGTACCTGCCTAGGTCGTAAACAGCAGAGATGCTTGGTATCCAGTAGAACCTACGCGATATCAAGATACGTTCGCATCAAACCACATGAATCGTATAAAGAGCTACAGCGACGTTTCCTGATGGCCCGTTCAACTTAGCTGACCCCACACCCCACATTGATATACAGTCTTTGTATCCGCAGATTAGGTCGTCAACCACGAGATACCACCGCACTTAGCCGATCGTTATCAGCAACCCTAGAGGCACACGGTCCGAAGGCGGCCTCCCGATCCCTTCCTGGATATTCCGCATTGTCAACAAACGTCACCAAGGAATCCCATTACGTGTCTGCTTCAACATGTTGCTCCTCTCACCGTACTTCGTCGCGCTGGCAGCAGTGATCCTATTCACAGTTCTGGCGTGCCAATACTGGCTATCACCCCTCCGGAAGATCCCTGGCCCATTCTACTGCAAACTGACGTCGCTCGTCTTGAGATGGAACGAACTTCAAGCGAACCGGACCGTGTTCGTGCATCAGATGCACTTGAAGTATGGCCCGGTTGTTCGCATCGCCCCCAACGAGGTGTCCTTTACGTCCTGGACGGCTCTCAAGGAGATCTATTGTTCCAGCGGAAGTGGTTACGATAAGACAGAGTTCTACGATCTTTTCAGGGCCTACGGCAGGAGGTAACGGCCCGTCACCCCTCACCAGGATTGCTGCACTACTCGTGCGTTCTGACCCTTAGCAGGACCATGTTCACCATGCTCTGCAAGTCTGATGTATGTCCCGCGCCTCCGGAACCGGCAGAGGAAGTATTGACAACTCGAGCAGCATGCAGCCCGGAAGAGAATCCTCGCAGATCGATATGCCAACTCGAACGTCATGAAAGAATCTTCCATCTCAGGTATCAAGGAACGCGCAGAGAAGTTCGCCCAGCGCTGCACTGAGCCCTACGACGGGGTCAATGACATCTTTGTAAGAACCCCCAAGAAAATGACTTAAATGTTATCCCCTAACGGTCCACGCAGATGTGTTTGTTGAGCCTTCACGTACCATGCCGCAGCTCCTCGTGGTAGCTAATAAGTGTAGCCTTGCATTCGTACGCATGCGATTGCGTTACCCATCATCTCTTTCACCCACATGGCACAGACTGCCTGCAGAATGCTGGCGATGAAGAAATGATGCATCAGGTGGCGTCTGACGACAGCCTGCAAAGTAGGGAGGAGCCGCCAATTCCGTAGCATCCATGTTTCTGACACGAAGGCAGACCGTCTGATATCCCACTGGAGCCCCAAAATCCACCAGGTTCTTGAGGGCGTGTTGGCCAAATTCGCGAAACCCCGACAAATTCCATTGGCAACAAAGTACGTCTTGGACTCAAGCCAAAGGAGTGACGTGGCTCCCTTTACATTGATGAGCCGGCTCCACGAGAAGCAGGGTGGCCTTGAATCGATCGACATGGCTGCAGAGTGCCTCGACCATATGGCTGCTGGCATTGACACAACAGGTGACGGTTTATGCTTTCTCATGTGGGAGCTGTCACAGCCTCGGTCACTTCGGTTCCAGCGCCAACTGCAGGAGGAACTACAAAGGCATCCAAATCTGGCGTTTGACAAGCTACCTTTCCTGGACGCGGTTGTATGTGAGAGTCTGCGCTGCTTTCCTCCTATCCCCATGTCGCTCCCCCGGTATGTGCCTCAGGGCGGACGAAGCATTGATGGATTCTGGCTTCCCCACAAGACGATTGTAAGCTGCCAGGCATTTTCCGTCCACCGTGTTAACGAGGATATTTTCCCTGACCCGGATGTCTTTAACCCGGAACGCTGGCTGGAGCCTGAAGGTGACGCGGACCGAAGGCGCATGCTATTTGCCTTTTCCAATGGTGGACGAGGTTGTGTTGGAAAACAGTTGAGTTTGTCCCTAGACTCTGGTGACTCGCGTGCTCTAACCACCTGTTTGGCAGTCTTGCCTTGGCCGAGATGAAGTTGCTGCTGCGGGAGATCTATTCCAAGTTTGGTACTACCCCGGAGGCATCCATGACGGATGGCCTAATGACCATGTCGGACCAGCTCATATCATCCAGGCCATCGGGTGGGCGGTGCCTGTTGAAGTTTCAGCGGCTAGCTTCCAACGATGGCACCAACATCGCGGTGTAGACAGACGCAAGAATCCAGGGACGCTAGATCAATGTATGCGGGGATCAACGCGCACATGTAACCCAGTGACCTGCTCGTGTCAGGGCACTTGCTAGCGCAACTGAAGCGCCGCTTCACCTCGGCGAAGTTTCAGTTGCAGAAACGAAACTTGAAGCTTCGTTGGGTATTACATAAGCAGAAAAAAAATTCTATGAATCAAGGGCGGTGGCCTTACAAATGTAGGCACGTGGGCGCACAATTGTATCAGGGACAGAACAACAGGGTGGCCACTACCCTACCTACTTACCTACCAAAGCCGCGTGCCAATTCCTGCCCAGTAACAGTAACAGTAACAGTGGGTACTGTCCTGCTTTGGGTATTTCCAAACACGAAACCTGAATGTTTGCTGCAATCCGTTCAAGACAATGAGGCAGAAAGAGGTAGGCACCTATAGTAGTGGTTTGATAGGTGCTTAGGGCTCCAAACTGAGAGATACGTGCTGCCTAAGCTGGACTGTTGATAGCCGATGTACCTACCAGTCAAGTCCATGCCTGATGATCATTGTAAGAGGTGAGGTTCTGGTACTTGCCTTTGTTCAGTTTCAAAAAGTATCGAGATAAGGTAGGTGGTACCTTGTGAGATTTTTACAGTGGGTTCAGGTTGCCATGCTCAGCGGGGCAACCCCCACCAATGGCGGCACCTCACGCTCCAACTTCTTCTGCCTTAATTCCTGGCGGCCTCGAGCAACTTTCTCATTCTTTTTCTCCTCCTCTTCACCAGCTCTGCGACAACCCCAGAGAACGCCTTGAAGTCCTCAAGACCAGCACTGCGCCTCTTCACGTTGCGGCCATCAAAGCCTCTTCCAAACGCTTACTCTTAAGCCTGTTGACTTCTTCCCGGTCGCAGCGCGCTCATCCCCGACGCTTACCTCCGCATCACTCATCCAGTGATAGTCTTGGCTATCTGCATCAAGTTGCCACGCAGCCGTCCTTTGCCGACTTCCGCGATCAATTTTTCGTTGCAGCCCCCGTCACGCTCCCCAACACAACACCTCGAGTCACCACAGAGCACATTGCTGTTTATGTATCAGCACGACAGGTTCACCGTCTTCAGACACCTCTTCAAGCTGCAGTTATTTCGCATACCGCGGAAGCCTTGTAGTCCCGACATCACTTCTTGTGGTTGAAACCATTCGCCCGAGTTCATGCCTGTCATATCAAAACCGCTTTCTTGTCTGGCTTGCCTTATGTCAACCATAGATTTCGCTGAGCTCTAATATCGCCGCTCTCGACCACCATTTCAAACCCACGCTCGTCCCTGAGACTTCTCATGACGAACCAACTTCACTTCCAATAGACCAGCCTTGTCTCGTCTCGCCTCGCCTCACCCCGCTTCGACCCTCGTTATCCGACTGTCGACATCTACTATCATCTCCCGCTCACAAAGAATTTACCCATCACCGTCACCATGGCTCTCGTCAACATTCGCCGCGATGTCAGCGACGACTTCTATCGCTACAAGATGGAGCGTCTCCAGACAAAGATCGAAGGCAAGGGCAACGGTATCAAAACCGTGGTCGTCAACCTCACCAGCGTTGCTGCCTCTCTCGCTCGACCTGGCGCCTATGTCATAAAGTTTTTCGGCTTCGAACTTGGAGCCCAAACCAACATGGATCCCAAGGACGACCGTTGGATCATCAACGGTGCCCATGATGCCGCCAAGCTGCAGGATCACCTTGATGGTTTCATCAACAAGTTTGTGCTCTGCAAGAAGTGCAAGAACCCCGAAACCGATGTCGTCATCAAGGACAACCGCATCCTTCTTGACTGCAAGGCCTGCGGTCAGCGCAGCGATGTCGACCTTCGTCTGAAGCTGAGTGGCTTTATTCTCAAGAACCAGCCCAAAAAGGGAAAGAAGGATAAGGCCGAGCGTAAAGCTGCCCGCAAGGCTAAGCAGAACGGCAATGCCGAAAAGAACGGCAACCACAGCGGCGGCGACGATGGCTCTGACAACGTTTCTAATGAGAACGGAGACAGTGGAGAGAACGGCGATGCCGACAGCGACGATGAGCTGAGGAAAATGCAGGCCGAGGCTCCCGAGGTCAACGTCGAGGCTGAAGTCAAAGACCACGAGTGGGCGGTCGACATGAGCGAGGAGGCTGTCAAGGCCCGCCAGGCACAGCTTCCAGACGAGTTCAAGCAAAAGCTCATCATTGGAGATGATGAGGATGAGGATGGTGAAGGAGCTGGCAATACCGTCTACGATGGACTGGGCGACTGGATCCAAGAGCAGGCCAATGAAAAGGGCGGCATCGACAACGTCGACTCCCTCGACATCTATGTCAAAGCCAAGGAGCTGGGCATTGAGAGCAAGCACCGCACTGTTCTCGTGCTTGTGCAGACCATCTTCAACGAGAATATTGCAGCTCAAGTTCCTAAGCGTGCCCCCATGCTGAAGCAGGTATGTTGTGAAACCCCTTTCACGGGGCATAGCTTTACTAACTTGTTCAAGGTCATAATCTCTGATCGCCACGAAAGAGCTCTTCTCGGCGGAACCGAGCGTCTTGTTGGACATCTCCTCAAGGAGCATCCTGACATGATCTCGCAAGTCGTTAAGATCCTGCAGCTGTACTATCACCATGATCTCGTCAGCGAAGAGGTCGCTCTCAAGTGGGGTAGCAAGGCCAGCAAGAAGTACACGGATCTTTCCACGTCCAAGAAGGTTCGCAAGGCTGCTGAACCCTTTCTGACTTGGCTCAAGGAGGCCGATGAAGAGGAGTCTTCCGAGGAGGAGTAGTCGCGTAAGCCGTCGTACTTGTGCCTCTGCGCGCTGTTTCATCGATATCTTGTAGATTGTATCAAGTCATGTCTAGCCCACAAAGTTGTGTTGGGCTTCAAAAAAGATGATGGATCTACTTGGGTCTAGTTTCATGCTTCAAATCAATTTCCACTCTGAAATTTTTCATTTTCATGAAATGAAAGATCACTCTTGCATGATTCATGTAGTGCAACTCACACTAGCCATGCGCAACTCGGGTTTGAGCTTTCCTTTCGGGTATCAATTATGCAACTGTACTTGTACAACAATCTAAACCACACTGTAAGTCGAGAATGGGGATAGATTCCATTTCGAGATCCTCCTGCTGTACACCACCTTGCACAGCTTGCCACCCATCTAGGATACACCCTCCGCTTCCACAACATTCTGGTCCTCTTGGGCTTGAGGAGCCTCCGCCATCTCATCGTCAACGTTCTCGTGATTCGCTTGCCCGTTCGCGATATCCTCCGCTGTCGTCTTCCCAGCTTCCCCGAAAATGTAGGCGCTCAGTGCACCCACCGTCTCAGTCGAGTTGTCGTTTAAGATGACGGTGTCGAACAGCTCACCAATCTTGGCATCGTCTATAGCATCGGATGCCTTCTCCGAGGTGCCCTCGGCAGGGGTGTTGTCCTCACCAGGTTTCGTTGCGTCGACGGGCGGTGGCTTGATGAGAATGTATCGCGCTGTGAAATCCATATCCTTGGCGAATCGAGCAGCCTTGCAAGATTTGTTAGTATCTATAATGCCAAAAAGAGTGGTCAAGTTTTGAGCTTGACGTACCTCCAGATCCAGCTCTATGATCGGGATCTTGCCTGCTTCCAAGATGCCTTCAATCACCTTACTACTAGTTCCATAATCTGCGCCGTCCCGTGTTCCAAATTCGACGAGGCGATCACTATCTCGGAGCTGGTTGAACTCCTGAGGCTTCACGAAATGATAGCTTTTGCCATTCATCTCCCCATCACCAGGTTCTCTGGTGGTATGCCGTACCACGACTGTGAATACGCCTTTGTGCTGAAGCAACAATTCTTCAACGATTCTAGACTGGCCCCCAGACTTTCCGGCCGAGATGATGATCGGGTCCCGATTGCTTGGCATATTCTCTTCGTCGGCAACCGGGTCGGCTGTTTCCTCGTCGTCGGCCACATCGCTAATTTCCTCGAAAACAACGTCCACCTTCTTAGGATCGTCAATCTTGTCGAATGCTGCCAGCTTGTGTCGACTGGCTATCCTCAAAGCTCTCCAACTTTTGCTTGATTTGCCTGCAATAGCCGCAGCCTTTGTCTCATCATTCGTCGGCATACTGATTTCGAAATCGTCGTCGGCAATTTTGCTTTTGAAGTCGTCGAGATCTGGTAGCTGATATCTTCTGCTGTCTTGGAGGGCTTCCATCGTGCTCTCCTTGTCCACGTTTTTGAGGAAGTCGAGCGAGACTGCGCCCAAGGGTGTTGGCCGAAGACGTTTACTGGTACCCATGCGCTGGGCAGATGATATTGCCCCCGTGAAAGTCGTAGCTGGAATCGGATCTCGCTGTATCGCTTGGCATCCCGTCATTTTCCAGAAAACCCAATTTCTGTCTCTCGCTAGGACGGTCTCTACCATTCGGTAAAAGTAAGGTCCATCGAACCCTTGTTTGAGATAATCTGATATTGACTTCTTCATCTCGGTCGCCCATTTGGTCTGGACTGTATGAGTTACAGCATCTTCAAGAGGAAAGGGGCACTCACGTCGTCCTGGCTAAGCTGCTCATTATACACCACAGATCTATTCAATCCTGTCATGCTCGAAAGCTTCTCCTTGGCTTGCGGGGACAAAGACAAGAGAAAGTCCACGATTATCAAGGCCTGAACAAGTACGTGGCGACGAAATGAAAGATCGCTAATCTGTGATTTGACATTGCGTCAGCATGATCATCCGTACACCAGTCGTAGAGGAAGCATTTACCTCAAGCTCGAATAGATCCCTACTTGTTAGATATTTCGGGTTGAACGTCTCAGAAAGGCCGTCGACATCCGCGCCATCCCTCTTTCTTTTCAGGCTGCGTCTGGCATCTTCCGTGGTTTTGGACGCGCGAGGCTTTTCGTCATTGTGAATAGCCTGGAAGGAGTTCACAGTTGCGTTGAGGTTGTCCTTGAATCTCGCGAAATGAGCAGGATCGAGTAGTCTCAAAGGTTGACTGAAACTGTCCTGCAACGACCAAAACAAAGGGTAGAGAGCATTGGGTTCGAGTGCTTGGCTCTTCTCTTTGCCCAGCAGCCTGGGGTCTGGATCCTTGTGTGCCACGGCTTCTCCTTCGACTTCCATCTTCGTTCCATCTTCAGGGACGTTTTCGTAAACCGTGACATTTTCCAGATGGTATTCTCCACGAAGATTGACCGAACTCCTGTCCCCGAGTGGAAAGCTCTGGAAGAGGAAGATGAACACTCGCCCACAGAAAGCTGTATCCTCTGCGCGGGATAGGCGTCGAAGCAGCTCGTTGCAACATCGCAAAATGACCAGGTCTTTCCCTCTGAAGTGTCTGGAGGTAATTCGCTCGCGCCTCGATTCGAGGAAATCAAAAACCTTGCGGCATCCTGTAGTCGTTTGACTTTCCAAGAGCTCTTCGACAAGCCAAAACAGCAGCGTGGGGTCGCACAGGCCGTCGACATCCAGCATCCATATGATGTCGAGGAAGTTCCACATGTTTACGAAATCTGGCGCATCGATAGGGGTCGCAGCCTAGATAATCAGACACAGGGCTTGTTAATGGGGAGGGGAGCGAGCAGTCTCACAAGTAGCTTGGCGAAGAGGTCTCGAGCAGCCGTCTCGATTACAGCAAAGTGCTCTGTCGCCTTAATTTGACCGGCATCCGTGGCGCTGATGTTGGTCTCGGCGGTCGTGCCGCGCCGCAGGGCCATCGAGAGGCGCTGGGGGATGCCATCGAAGTCGGCTTTGTTCAAGGCAGGCTCAACGGTGGACGATTGCTTCACCGAGTTGGCTTGCTCTAGTAGTTCGTTGAAGAGGCCGACGACGTTGGCGACGGCAGAGACGCCCGGGTTGACCAAGTCGAGGGCTGGCATCTTCGTTTGGACGGAGTAGAGGTGTCGTCGTACGCTCGACGGTGGTCATGGGCTTTTTGCGAGAGGTTGAGATACGTTGGCAACTAGATTGCCGAGTCGCTTGTTATGCTGGTCGCATGCTGTAGATTGACTGCGGCCTTTGGCGTCCTGGCGCAGGTTCCTCAATTGGCCATGGAGTGTGAAGGAGGAAGTCGGCAGCTAGATTCTCATTGAAGCTTCAGGGAGCCACCAAACGCGAGGCTCTGGATGCTAAATGGGACAGAACAATGGCAGCCCTCGTTGAGAGTGGGTACCCACAGTGTTAGTAAGAGAGGCTGCACCAGATGCTAGGCCGGAGGTACAGCCGAGTACGAGGATTGCCACCACCGAGCCGCTACTGGTGCGGTAGGCTCCAGGTACCGTAATGCTTCCAGGGCCGCACCTACCTCACATTCGCCCCACGTATTCGCGAGGCTGAAATTTTTGGCGTCAATGAGCCTGGCTGATCCCACTTGACGATTCGGATACTCCCAGCGCAGAGCTTTCAAATTTGGCAGCAGAAGGCGTTATTCTCCGACGCAAACGGCGGGCACAGC
This sequence comes from Stachybotrys chartarum, assembly GCA_001021365.1. Lineage (NCBI taxonomy): Eukaryota > Fungi > Ascomycota > Sordariomycetes > Hypocreales > Stachybotryaceae > Stachybotrys > Stachybotrys chartarum. The sequence continues at coordinate 489,037 of LDEE01000012.1, forward strand.
AGCCTTTCCACGAAGCCTCCCTCATGTTCCCTTTCGACCGCAACAATGCCTAACGCAAAGCGCCTCAAGAAGAGCGGCGCCAAGCAGACGAAGCAGCAACCTTCAGAGCCGGAAGCTGATCGAGCTTCCAGTCGCCCTACTCCCGCCGAAGTGGAGGAGCAAGAGCATCAGTTTGTCCAGGTTGCTCGGTCGCAGTGGTTAAAAGGAAAAGCAACCAGAACAAAGGTCAAGAACGATGTCGTCAAGCAGAGTATTTGGGACGTGCTTGAGCGCGAAGGGTTCGCTTACAAGTCTCTGCTGTTGTTGGAAAGCTTGCAGACACTTGAAGGGTATGCTGCTCCCTCCTAGTGGCCTCGTACAATTCAGCTGCTAACAATGCTGACGCAGCTATCTGTGGCCTGGGTTTACCGAGGACGCCTCGAATTATCATGTCCTGTTGATAGCCCTGATCGCTAATGTTAAGAGGCGCGAACACCTCGATACATGGAGTAGGTGTTCTTCAAAGAAGGAGACGGTCGTCAATAATGCTAATCATCAACGCCAGGCATCTTTGAAACGCGGCCCGTCGAGTTCTCATTTATGTTTCGACGCGTCCTTTCTATGCTGCTCGACCGAACGCTTTCAGCAACTATTAGGACGCATCTCCTTTGCTTCCTGATTTATGCTTTCCAGAGCTTAGACTGCGATATAGTAAGGAAGGAATGTGCCCCGTTGGTATCCATTGGAATTTGGCACAACTTCTCTACAGAACAATTGCGCGACAAGCAACTTGATCAGGCACCGCAGCTGAAGAAGGCCTGGCGAGCTGCCACAAAGAGATACGAGGCGGCAGATGATTCTGCGAAAGCCAAGCTTCGTTTTGAAAGGTCGTGGTTGTATTCTCTGCTCCTTGACTTTCTGAACCTGCTGTACTCCCCTACCGGACAAGGTGACACAGTTTCTCTACAGCAACTGACTGATGCGTTCCAAGCTGACCTTTGGCTAGATCAAACCGTGTATTGTGAAAGATTCCTAGAGTTCTTGATTGATCTTCAGAGCCAACTACCAACACGGCGCTACGTCAACGCGTTATTGAGAGACCTCCACCTGTTGCCAGCAATGAGCTTGTCGCCGATGTACAGCGACGAAGAGAATGGCCTTCTCCGAGATCTACACAGCCTACTGTCACACTACACGTACTTCGCGATAGACGATCAGACCGGTATCCAGTACACGCGGTCAGAGACTTATGATCGACATTGCGCACTGTTGGGGAGACTGCAGCGCATCGCATTGAAACACTTCAAGGAAAAATTGACCATCCTAGCTCTCTCAAATTACGCTGCCATGGACAAGCGGGAAGAGCTAAGGAATCTCCTAGAGCCCCTGACGGACAAAGAACTTTTTGAATTGGCGAACTTGCTAGATTTACGGACAACATACCCGGAGAGCCTAAAGATGCAGGTCGATAGGAAATTTCTGTTGGAAATATTCTTGACGACCTATGAGCGGAGGAAATCCTTCCAGGAGAAGGCACAGAACATGACACTGGTGCCGACAGAGGAGAGTTTATTTGACACCAATTTCCAGAGAGCCGACGCTTATGACGGATCGCGACCTTTGGCGCTCCCCAAGTTGAACCTGCAGTACTTATCGCTTGGGGACTTTCTTTGGCGAGCATTGATTCTGTATCGTTGCGAATCCTTTTATGGAATCCGCAGGGATGTTGAAACTGCTCTTCGTCGTCTGCGGCCAGAATCTAAACGAGCCGGAGAGACACATTTTGGTGGATTTTCCAAGATGGCCATCCCTATTTCTCATCCAGCGTAAGTTACCACCTAGGCTGTATATTCTACCTTGCTAACAGTCCGGGCTGCAGTATTCTGGAAGTTGTGCCTCCCTTGGTCGGTGAGGAGAAGCCGTCCATGGTAAAGGCCGAAATATCTTTTGATGTCCGAAGGCTGGGAGACGGCGTGCGCAAGGGTTGGGACTCCCTGCGGCCCGACGACGTTGTGTTTCTCCTGGCCGTTGAAGCTCCTCCATCGCAATCCATAAACGAGGGCGGGGGAGTGTTGAGCGAATCCGAGAAGCTCGGCGTACTCCATGTTCGAAGTGCCGAGGTTATTCAAGTATCCGACGAAAAAGGTCGCCATGCTAGAGATGGAGCCGGAAACTTGGATGGTCGGCGCCGCATTCAGCTCAAATTGGACGCCCAAACATACGCTCGCGACGCAGCACGGACTGCAGCTGGAAACCCGGACGTCTATGGGCGCATCAACCTGCTTTTGAGACGAGACAAGAGAGAGAACAATTTCAAACCCGTTCTGGACTCCATTCGCAATCTTGTGTTGTCGGACATGCCTCTGCCCTCCTGGCTCCATGAAGTCTTCTTGGGCTATGGCGATCCGGCCGGGGCCACTTACAAGCACTTACCGAACCGCATCAAGAAAGTCGACTATCGAGATACTTTTCTCGATTGGCAACATTTGGTCGAGAGCCTTCCGGGGAAAATCATCGAGCCAGATGCCGACGTCTCTGGAAGTTTTGGGCCACCATATGTACTGGAGAGTGTTGACAAGGATGAGGAGCCGAAGGTGACCAAATCCTCCAAGAAGCGCCGGCGTGACGTTGAGCCGGCACTCATCTCCGAGGTCGAAACCTTGAAAGTGTCCACCTACAAACCTCCTAATACCGGCCCGTATCCCCTCGATGCACCTCGCCTTAACTCGGTTCGATTCACGCCTGCTCAAATCGAAGCCATCATGTCGGGGTCACAGCCTGGCCTGACTGTCATTGTTGGACCTCCGGGGACCGGCAAGACTGATGTAGCTACACAGATCATCAACAATATTTATCACAACTTTCCCGAGCAGAGAACCTTGCTCGTGGCTCACAGCAATCAGGCACTCAACCAGCTTTTCGCCAAGATTGTGGCCCTCGATATCGACCAGCGTCATTTGCTACGCCTGGGTCATGGCGAGGAAGACCTCGATACCGAAGCCAACTTTAGCAAGTTTGGCAGAGTTGAGTCATTCTTGGAGAACAGAGACCGTCTCCTTGTGGAGGTCAAGAAGCTTGCTAGTTGTCTTGGAGCCTCAGGGGCACACGAAAATTCCGCCGAGACTGCTGGCTACTTCAACACTGTCCACGTCGAGCCAGCATGGACCAAATTCCTGCAAGTAGTGGATAGCCCAGAGAAGACGACTGCGGATATCGTGGATAACTTTCCGTTCCACTCCTATTTCGCAGATGCTCCTCAGCCTTTGTTCCCGGAGGGTATAAATCGCTCTGAGGCGTTGGAAATCAGTCGCGGCTGTTATCATCACATCTCCAACATATTTTCTGAGCTGGCGGATATTCTGCCGTTCGAGATTCTTCGACGAGAGCGTGACAAGGCTAATTATCTGCTCACCAAGGAGGCCCGGATCATTGCCATGACCACGACTCATGCTGCCATGAGGAGAAGCGAGATTGCGTCGATCGGCTTTCATTATGATAACGTTGTCATGGAGGAGGCGGCTCAGATCACGGAGATCGAGACGTTCCTGCCAATGGCGATGCAGAAGCCAAAGCACCACCACATGCCGCTTCAGAGGGTTGTCGTATGTGGTGACCACTTCCAGAACTCCCCGGTCATTCAGAGTCTGGCATTCAGGCACTATGCGAACTTGGAACAATCACTGTTCTCTCGCCTCGTGCGTCTTGGAGTGCCAACGATCACACTAGACCAGCAAGGGCGCGCCCGTTCATCTCTTGCCAGCCTGTATTCTTGGCGTTACCCCAACCTTGGTGACCTCCCAGACGTGCAGAGTAGGCCCGAGTTTCTCAATGGCAACGCTGGCTTCAAGTTTGATTATCAGTTCATCAACGTACCTGATTATAAAGGCAAGGGCGAATCAGAACCTACTCCGCATTTCATCCAGAATCTTGGCGAGGCTGAATATGCTGTGGCAATGTATCAGTATATGCGTCTACTCGGATACCCGGCAAATAAGATCAGCATACTGACTACCTACGCCGGCCAAAGAGCGTTGATTCGGGACGTCCTTGCACATCGTTGCGCGCGCAGCCCAATATTTGGCCTTCCAAAGGCTGTGGCCACTGTTGACAAGTACCAGGGCGAGCAGAATGACTGTATGTTATTGCTTTTTGGGTCTCTCTACTGCTGGCACGTGCTAATCTTCTCACAGACATAATTCTCTCGCTCACTCGGACGTCAAGGGTCGGCTTCTTGCGCGATGTCAGGCGGATGACTGTGGCTGTGTCGAGGGCCAGACTGGGCCTCTATATCCTGGGCCGACGAGAAGTCTTTGAAGCTTGCGTTGAGCTTCGGCCCACCTTCGACCTCTTACTGCAGAGGCCCGACAAACTTATGCTGGTGACGGGCGAGCTGTGGCCGTCTGAGCGGCCCACTGCAAAGCAAGAATCTGCTGTGGACGGAGAGGTGGCCATGGAGAGCGTCGAGCACCTGGGCCAGTACGTTTATGAAATGACCAACACGAAGATGAGGCAAATACGTGGAGACGGTGCGAGAGGGGAGAACGCCATCATCGAAGAGGAAGATGAGGAGCAAGGAACATATTACGGCGACAACGAGGCAGCAGAGGATGAGGGCTTGGAGATTCCCAATTAGCCAGGATGAGGCTGTTGAACCATTTGTGGCACTTTGCTTGGGCAGGCTATTTGGAATGTGTGAACCTTGACCCTGGGTAACAAGGGTTACGGTCGGGTGATCGACCACCCTGCAGGAGGCTGATGCATCCTACCCAAGAGCTCGGGCGCCCCTTGCTGGTCCTTGCCTCGATTTGTTTCCATCCGTCATGAAGCATCAAGGGTAAGACTGTACAGCAGCCACTGCTGGAGCTTGGAAAAGCGATGGCAACTCGCACGGGACGACCTAGCTAAGATTGCACGCCGATGGTATTGCGGCGGGTCGGTTACCGGGACAGGGAGCACGTGTTCAATATCTACGTTATAACAGAGAATTGGGCAGCGGAGTGGCGGGCAAGCCCGAATGGATACTCAAATCGTAAAATAACAACGCTGATTGAAGGTTCGATGAAAAAGTAAGCATGGCCGGGCTGCTTGGGGGAAGCGGCTGGTAACTACCTTGGGGTATTGGTCTGGGGATGCGTGTATAGCTGTCTGGTGCGTTCTTGGATGGAAGCCTGAGGTCTAGGGTGGTGCCTAAGGCGCCGAATTGCCTACTGCCTGGAGAATGGCAACGTTCCGGTAGTTGAGCCTTTGACGACAATTGTAAAAAGTGGTTTCGAGCAGCTTCTGCAGCAAGGGCTATTGCACGCATCCCGCGGACGAGTAACCCTAGCCCTATGCCGAAGAGGGATGCGTTTATTATCTCGCACAATGAATCAGAGAAGGCTGTGAGCACGTTGCTGGAGTTGATGGGCCTACACGACCTTGCCCGCCCCTTCGACGCCTCCCTGAAAAGGAAGTGAGTGCTTTTACGCAACGTGGGCAGCCCACAGCAGCCCAGCTTTCTTCCACCCGATTGAGCGAGATCCCGACAGCAGCGGGGGGGGGGGGGGGGGGGNGGGGGGCAAAGCACAGGGTTGTTCGTGGATTATCATAATGACACCTGTTCTTCTTCATACACCTCTGGGCTTTACGGGCTCCCTAATAGCATGCCGTGGTGCTAGAAGGTCCAACAAAGGGGCAACGGGCATTGTGCTCTGGCCGGATATTAATAATAAAGACGGCAAAAGGAAAACCCAACAATCATAAAAGTATCCCGGCAAATTTGGAATATGCCCAGCCAAGCCAAGCCAGAGGAACGTGCCCTGGGCGAAGTGCTGCTGGGGTGCCCTAGGCATGCACGTTGCAGTATTGAGTAGTGTCGGAAACACTTCGCAGAGCCAAAATGAATCACGCCTCTGTATCAATATTCGCCTTGGAGCAACTGTCTACACTAGAAAGACCTGGCAGGACCATCACCAAGATACTTAACTAGTTGTGTTCGGCTTGTGTGCAACAATGTACTGGTGCCTTTGGTGACATCATGGCTCATCATGGGTTATGCCTACCCCAAGGGCATACATTAGACTACGAAATACACACACACATGTGTGTATATGTGTGTGTGTGTGTGTGTGTTCCGCGATACTGGGGGGTGATGGGTGTGGGGGGAGCTGTTGGCAAAACCAGGACATGGATGATGAGAAGACAAGGCATGTGTTTCCCATTCTAAAACATCGTCCTTTCGTGGAGTAAGGTCATGGGCCATTTCAATGCGCTGGTAGCTGAACAGCCGCTTACCTTTTGCTCGTAAATAATCTATCACGGAAGCAAGGTCTACGTTGCATGGCTCATTTATTAACTTGAGTGACATGGGGGAGACTGTACATGCATCAGGCCGAGTGAGGCAAATACCACAGCAATTCGGAGACCGTACAGACCGGGAAGTCAGCACATCCCGTGGGGATTGGATTTACTGCAAAGCATGGGAACAGAAGTCCCTGGGTATTCGTTGGTTCTACACCGAACAGGCACTCTTGTCAGACAACGGACCCAGGGTTGTTCACGCTGCCTGCTAATTACTACCTGACCTACCTCCGTACATATAAAGCCTCTCAGCATCGCAGGGCTTCAATCGCGTGGCACGACCTGCTTAGCATTGTACATGCCGAACAAATAAGTGACATGAGTCGACCAGCCGATTACTTTCCATTCTCCCAGTTCTCATCGGGAACATTGTCCTTTCTTCCAATTTCCCGGAAGAGCCCTGACAGCGTCCTCTCTTTTCGATTCTAAATCGTTCGTATATACAAGAAAGGAGTGCAACATCTGACGCACGACTTTGTTTAAACCGGGGCGCCTCAGTTAAGCCAGTACCAACGGAAAGCCATCACCAGGCGGCCTTCCGCAAGTACTGGAGCCAGTACGCTCTAACAGTAGAACAGCTCTCTTTCCTCTCTCTTGGTTGCCAGCTACTGCGCTTGGCCCAGCGACGACTACTGCCTACCTGCCTACCTAACCAGTAGCAAAGTTACTAGGGGCGTTGCCCGTGCTACGTCGACCGGTGAGGTATCTCCCCAGGGCTGTCTCTAGGACCCAAGCACCCAGAATCAGGCTACCAGGGCGGCGCTTGCTCCCCCCNTTCCCTCTCAGCAATATCAAATCCTGCTGCTCGAAATTTTTTTTTGTCGTCGTCTCTTTCCAAACCCTCACCAAAACCCCCATACCACACCCTCAGTTGGTCCTGGTGGTTTCTCTTCAACCGACCTTTGTTCTCGGTTCTTGTGCCTTCATCGACGTTGGCATCTTCCTTCCGTGTCCTTTGTTACCGGAAGAGAATCTCCTCTCTGCTTTATCCCCGTTGCTGCCACGCCGGATCGTAGCCTGTCTCAGACGTCTACGCTCTTTTCCCCCATTCCTGGTCGCCTTTCATTCCTTGCACATCCTTTTACGTTCGGCTCTCACAGCTTCGAGCCAGCCTACCTCAGCCCATCCTTTTCGGCTACTTCAGAGTATTTACGAACCCGGGTCCGATTCCTAGCTTCTACGACAACCTCCGAGTCGTCCCTCTCTGTCCTTTCCCGCTGCCGGTCGTGATAGACTCGCCACCAACGCCAACGTTCTACCGCCACCCTCAACCTCAACGCTCCCGTGCATCGCGACCTCCACACCGAGGCCCTTATGACGTCGCCTGCCAGCCAGCAGAATAACATTCCGGCGACCAACACCACGGCGACTGCGGCACCCTCTTATGCCTCTGCTGCAGGTGCGCCAAAGAAGCCAGCTCAGGCGCCTGTAGTTGCCACCGGTTCCCACCCCCCAGTGGTGGTCGGCTCTACTGCGTCTCCCGCGCAGAATGCAAAGGCCGCCTCGCCTGCTCCTGTAAACGGCAAAACCGCCGTCACCCCAGCGCTTCCCGCTGTCGCTCGCGGCACTTCATCCGCCAACGGCTCCGACCACTCGCGCAAGAGTTCCGTCACCATGGCTACTAACGCCCCCAACAGCTTTGTTCCTAACGGTGGTGCCAAACCCGGTATTCAGTTTGGCTTTGAATCCTCGCCCGCCATACCTCACAGTACTCCTCAGTCTGGCAACTCGGCACCCATCGCCATCCCCCCGGCAAACAACGCTCGGGTTCCATCCCCTATCAACTCGCCCGCTCCTATTCCCATGCCTTCAGCAAGCGGTGGCCGAGTACCCACTGGACTTCAGCAATCAGCTGGACAGGTAACCTTTGGAAGTCTGGGTAGCGACGGCGAAGTAAGTTTTCCATGTCCCACATATGTACTGCCTGGCGGCACGCGTCCGCCAACTTTAGTCAACTTGGGCTAATTTGTCTCCGAAGCGACACTTCCGCCAGGGCTCTGCTCCTCATAATCCTAATAATGTAGGACCGCAATCCAACAATCACTTTCGTCGGGATTCTAATCATTCCTTTCAGAACGATAACCAAGGAGGTCAAGGCCGAGGCAACTTCTCTCAAGGCGGTCGTGGCCGCGGCGGTTTCAACTCCCACAACAATTCTTACAATAATCAGATGGGCTACCCACCTAACAATCAGTTCCGACCCGGCCCTGGTCAGGGTCGTGGCATGCCGCCCGCGTTCCAGCCACAGAGTCGCAACATGCCCTATCCTAATTCGCCTCAACCGAACCGGAGCCCAGCTCTTGTCTCTTCGATCCCGAACACTCCCAACATGCCGCCCGCCACTATGCAGCCTAACATGTCTATGCAGACTCCTCCGCAGTATCACTACGCGCCGCCGATAGCGCCTCAGCACCAACAAGTACAGTCCCCATTTCCTGCAGTCTATACCAAACCATTTTCCAAATCACACAAGAAACACAAAGCCAAGCGCGCGAAAGACAAGTCTGGCTTTGCGGGGATCGATGCTGATTCCGTTCGTGAGCTGTTGAGTGCCAACGACGATAAAGTGTCAAGCGGCTTTGGTGGACATATGCAAAGCCCATTCACGCGCTGGCATGATTCGTACAGTACACAGGCACGCCCGGACGGGGTCGTAAGATCTTATCCAGTCCCAGACTTGTCAGAAATGACGAATCTACCCCCATCAATCACGCATACTATTGACTTGTCTCCAGAAAACGGCCAATTTGAACTATTGCTGACTATGAGAAATCAGAATTTCGGCTTCCCTCCTCCAGGGGTTGACCCGTATGGCCGACCAATTTCCTACGGTTACAACAACATGGGCTACATGGGACCTCCGCAGGGCGGCTCTCCGGGGTACAATCAACAGTTTGTTCCTCAATCATATCATCAACCCGGACACAGCATGTCCCGGACGCCTTCACAGCCTGAACGACCAGCCAGTGCCACTCCGCAGAACCAACCAGTCATTGTGTCTTCTACTTCCCAAAAGCCAAGTCCTCAGCTGAAGCCTGGCGCAAACAACTTCGTGAAGCCCAGAAAAAGCGCTGCTATTCAGATTAAGAACGCTGCAGGTGAAGTTGTTGACATCTCAACAGTCAAGCAGCCAGCTTCGCCAGCTCCTACGATCGCGCAATCGAAGACTCCCCCCGTGGCTTCCGCGCCCACGCCTCCTCCCAAGTCTTCGGCACCCACCCACGCTCGTGCTGATAGCCACGCAACGCCCAAGACGGCAAAGGAGATCCAAGATGAACTTAAGGAGAAGATCAAGCAAGCTACCAAGCTCCCTGTGGAAGATAAACCCCAGGAGGAGCAGCCAACGTCAGCCTCGACGGAGCCTGCGGTAGAGAAGCCTTCTTCCCAACTGGGGACATCGGATGTTTCGAGCCCTCCAAAGGATGAGGCTTCACCAGCCAAATCTTCAGACCTGACCAATAAGGTGGAGGATGCTCCCGAGGAAATTCCAAAGGAGGCCCCCAAGGAAGATATCAAAGAGACTCCCAAGGAGGAGACCAAAGAGGCTCCCAAAGAGGTCGAGGAAGCCAAACCTGCTGAAGCCTCCACTCAGGAAACCGAGGACGAAGAGATGGAGCGAATGATCCGGGAGATGGAGGAAGCCGACGCCAAGCGAGAGAAGGAGGAAGAGGAGCACCAGAAGAAGAGAGATGCGGAGAAGGCTGCCAAGAAGAAGCAGGAGGAGGAGAACAAAAAAATCAGCACCGAAGAAGCGGATCGCAAGCTACGAGAACAGGAACGCGAGATGGAACGACTTGAGGAGGAAAAGGAGAAGAGACGTCAGCAGGGTGAATCTTCTGGCAAGACGCTATCAGTAGCCGAAGCCCTGGCTCAGGCTCGTGGTGAGGGTTCTGCAAAGCCCGAGGAAACGCCCAACGTCGAGGCCGTGACCGAGAAGCTCGCCGACGTCAAGTTGGGTGACAGATCTTCACCCTCCACCGAGACTGCTGGCTCCAAGGCCGCCGCTGCGGAGAAACGTGGCAAGCCTGCAGCCCTGAACCTTGCCCCAATCATCACCAAGCCCGTGGAGCCGCCTCAGCCGAGCGCTGCGCTCCAGTCGCTGAAGTCGGCCCGTTTCCTGAAAGTCTTGGACCAGGATATATATCCCGAAGGCATCAAGTCTCCCAACCCTGCCCTGAATGCGGCTGTTGCCAAGAAGGGCAAGACATTCAAGTACGATGCCTCTTTCTTGCTCCAGTTCCAGAAGGTGTTTGTTGAGCAGCCGTCCCTGGAGTTCCACCAGCAGGTGAAGTCGTTGATTGGCGATGGCGATGGCGGCCGGTCAGCGTCTGCTAGAGGTGCTCAGACTCCTGGCTCGGCTCGGCAAGCCTCTCGCGGCGGCGGCTTCCCCATGGGTGTCTTTAACCCTCCTCCGGGACGCACGATTCCGCCTGGAACGACCTCGGCCGATAGGTTTGCGATGTCTAGTGGAAGCTTGCCGCGCCCCCAGGTCAACCCCATGGCTTCTTTCCGCTCCAGCGGCGCTTTCCCTACTTCTACGTCCATGTCACGAACATCGTCGCAAACCAACAACCTCAACTCTCCTCGCCAGTCAAGCCGCTCCACTCGTGGTAGCCGACGCAACGACTACAACCCTAAAGACGCTCAGGCAGCTAAGACCATGCCTTTGACCGCTGGCCAGGAGGTGAAGCCCATCGCGGTTTCTGCTTCTGGTTGGAAGCCCTCTAGTATAGGCAACAAGGCATCGTCGACCGCAAACGCCACTGGGTATCTGGACCCTGAAATGGTGCAGAGGAAGGTGAAGGCAGCACTGAACAAGATGACGCCGGAGAAGTTTGACAAGATCGCCGATCAAATCCTGACGATTGCTTCGCAGTCCAAGGACGAATCTGACGGCCGTACATTGCGACAGGTCATCCAGCTTACCTTCGAGAAGGCAACGGACGAAGCACACTGGGCCTCCATGTATGCCAAGTTCTGCAAGCGCATGTTGGAAAATATGAGCCCCGAGGTTCGCGACGAGCGTATCAAGGACAAGAACGGAAACATTGTTAGCGGCGGTAATCTGTTCCGAAAGTACCTTCTCAACCGCTGTCAAGAAGAGTTCGAGCGCGGCTGGACGTCCAACCTACCAGACCCTAAGGAGTTGGAGGAGGAGACAGCCAACAAGAAGCCAGGTGAGGCTGTGATGCTGTCCGACGAGTACTACATAGCTGCCGCTGCCAAGCGACGGGGTCTTGGTCTGGTCCAGTTCATCGGAGAACTGTATAAGCTCGGTATGCTTACCGAGCGCATCATGCACGAGTGTGTCCGCAAGCTGGTGGACTACAAGGGTATTCCAGACGAGGCCGAGATCGAATCCCTGTCCAAGCTGCTGCGTACCATTGGTGCCAACCTCGACGCCACGGACAAGGGCCGTCCAATGATGGATGCCTATTTCCAGCGCATCCAGACAATGGCGGACTTGCCCGAGCTGCCGAGCCGAATGAGGTTCATGCTCATGGATGTGCTCGATTTGCGTAGAGGAAACTGGCACTCCAAGGAGGCCAACAAAGGACCTAAGACCCTCGAGGAGGTTCGCGCCGAGGTAAGTCACGCACCCAACGGTTTCCCTTTCTGGATGCCATTTCTCCCCCGTCGATGCAGTACCGTATACTAATACAGACCAGGCCGAGGCTGCACAGGCTGCTAGGGCTCAGGAATCGGCCAGGAACAGCCAGAGAGGCGGCGGTGGTGGCCGTCCACCGGCTGGGCGTGGCGATGCCCGCAACTTCTCCGCCGGCTACAGCCAGCAGACCAGCAACCAGGTTGGCATTGACGACCTCAGACGCCTCAAAGGCTCTGCTGGTAGGACCTCGTCACAAAATGTCACACTTGGACCGGCGTCAATGTTCTCTTCACGCAGCAACAGTGGCCGCCGTATGCCAGCCTTTGGTCGCCCTGGTGAGGATTCGGGCGCGTCATCCCGGACTGGAACCCCTCCCGTGCGAGATTCTCACTCTAATGCATTCAGGTAAACACTCGAAATGATTCAAGTTTGCCCCTTGACGAAGTTGCTGACGTTGTTGGTAGCTTGCTAGCGAATATGGAAACAGAAAACCCGGCCTCGCCCCCGTCAACCTCGGCGTCTCCCTCGTTGTCTAAAGCTGTTCCCGACAGTGACAAGAAGGAGAGCGACTGAGCTGATTGATTATCGCGTTGTTTTCGCAGTCCCGGAGCTAGACCGGGCGGCGCTTCTTTTCCCTCTATCGCATTTAAAGGCTTTTCATAAGACGTGTCCAAAAAGTTCGCTTGCTTTTCATTTCCTCCCCCCCCCTCCCCCATGATACCTTTCGCCCCATAGACCATTTATGACCAGTCGGATGGCCTCTCCATAAAGGAGAGGAATTGGTGTTTTCAGACCACGGATTCTATTCAGTACTGTCTTCTTTATCTATCCACGACTCGGCAAGCCCTTGACGTGTTTCCTTCTTAATGCAGTTTCGGGTCTTGGGGTCGCCAGAGTCAAGCCTGTTCCATGGGGGAACTTGGCTTGATTGGATGGAAGCAATCGCAGGAAGGAATCCATGGTGGGAAGCGCAAGAGCAAAACACAGTGATGAGCGCTTTATGGAGAGGCACCCGACGTAATGGGGTTTCAAAAACTTGATGCTGATACCCTGGGGTAGCGCTGGCTGCTAGGCATCCTACACGTCCCAAACGACTTCGGCGAGGAAAGACGGAGAAGTCATAGCCCTCTAGTCTCTTGAGCCGGATGCTGTTTTGGACATGATTGTCAGGACGCTGGGAATCTGTGATGGTTGTACTGGTGTGGCGGGAAAAGCTAGGCATGGGAGGATGTGTCCCAACCACAATTGGACCTCAACATATCTGATGAGGTTGTGTGCGTAGAGGGACGGCGGCTTCTGACGGATAGGGGTCATGGTGGATTTGAAGTTGGCCATTCTTGTCTTGCATTGTACATCATATCTAATTCTAAGGCGTACGGTAACGCTGACAAGATTTTATTTATTTCAAATCTCAGTCTTCGCCTAGTACCTCAAACCGTGAAGAAGGCGTTTGCAAGGGCAAGCTGAGGTGGAAGCCCAGTATGATTACGCACACACTATCAGTCATGGCGATCACAACCGTGTTCCGAGACTTTGTCAATGCATATTGTTATGCTTCATGCTTCATGGCTATGTAGTTACATGCAATAAGTGAACCGATTCAAATATCCCTGAAACGCCTTGCCTGTGACTGTCATACCCTCCCCTATTTCATTTGACCTTTGGCTCGCCAGCATGAGTAAGTACATGCAAAACAATAGTAGCCATCGACCAGCAATCCGTGAATTCCCCAAAGCACATAATATCCCCAACACGTTCTCAACCAACACCGGCTCAAGACACATCCGAATAATTTATGCTCCGTTGCTTACCCCTCAAGCAGTGCCTGCCATGAGCTTGCTGAAGCCGAGCTTGCCGAACAAGCTGTCCATGGCAACCCATTGGCGGCCGCATTTCTCGAGATACTTGTCCACGACGGCCTTGACGGTGCCGAAGCGCACCCGGTTGTGCTCCACCATGGCGAGGATCTTCTCGCGGTCCTGCGTCGACAAGGCTTCGTCGGCGGCTGCCGCGCCCGCGCCGTCGCTGTGGACCTTGGCGCGCGCCTTGTCCACGTCCCATAGGCTGGCCAGGTAGATGAGCTGGTTGTAGATGGCCTTCTCCGAGTACTCGAAGCGCATGCGGCCGAGGCAGTCCCGGGCCAGGCCCTTGGGCCCGAGGCAGCGAGTGCCGTAGACGCTCATCTGGCGCGTGCGGTTGCCGCACTGGGAGTCGTCGCAGACGAGCCACGCTTCGTAGTAGCGGCTGGTCTGCACGCGCACGGCGTGCTCTACCTGGGCCACGACCGAGAGCGTGGGTATGAGGGCGCCGCAGCCGGGGCAGACGACGCCGCCGGCGGATACGCTGTTCCGGGACTCGATAAGGCCCTCGAAGGGCGAGCTGGACTTGCACTTTCGGCATCTCAGGGACAGCCGGGTGCACTCGGCAAAGCGTACTTGGTCTGGTATTTGTGACTCTAGTGGATGAATCTCCAGATCGTTGTTGGGCCCGGTCTTCTGGTTGCTCGACGCAGCATAGCGACGTATGTCCAGACCCAACTGCTCGGCGAGCATCGACGTCGACGTGCCGACGATGTTTGCACACAGACGCTCCACGGGCGGGAAGATCTGCTTGCCAATATACCACTCGACATCGGGAACCAAAGTCGCGTCCGCTTTGAGGTCCGCCGGGGCATACGCACGCTTCGGCGGCGGATCCGACGACTTGGCGTCGCCGGTGATGATGTAGGGGATGACATCGCCCTTGCGGACCGTCTTCCCACGGGCCAGGTCGCGCAGGGCAACCTGGACTTGGGGCATCGAGTCCCCGTTGGGGTACTCGTTGGGCGCCTTGCCGAGCTGCGTGTAGATGATGTACTTTGTGACGGGGATGGACTGCTCGCGCATCTTGCCAGCAATTTCGCGCAGGTATTCGTGGATGCGAGCCACAGAGACCTCGGTCTCGTCGCCGGACAGTATCTCGTCCAGGAGTTGCTTGGAGATTTCCTTGGACAGCGCGCAGTACTCTCGACGCTTCATGTCTAGACCCTTGATTTCCATCTTCTCAATGAATTTGCCGTCCTTCTCCACCAGGTTGATGGCGGCATACTTCTTCTTGGCTTGCAGCAGAATGCGCCTAAAGACATTGTCGATGTCGATTTCGAGCAGCGTGTATTGCTCATTGACCGCCTTTTTGAATTCATGACCGACTCTGAGTGCGTCGGCCACGTTGTCGACGTTGGCGTTGATCATGACGGAGTCTGTATCGCCATAGATGACCTGCAAGGATCTGCTCTCGGCGAGCTCCTTGGTGCTTCGAAGGATCTCACGGCCCTTGGACGTTGTCAAGACGGCCAAAGGCCGAGCGTAGAAGCGGGACTTGGTGTATCCCAGACAGCCATACATGGAGTTGGCCGTGAGCTTCAGGGCAAGCTGCTTGATATCCCACGTGGCGAGTTCCTCGGGCGTGGCGGACTTGTCCTTCATGAGGCTTTTGACCTGGCGACGACGGCTGACGAGTGTAGCGATAAGCCTGGGGAGAACGCCCTGATCCTGGTTCTGGGGCACCTCGGGAACGGCGTCTTCGTCGTCGGTCTAAGGTTTCGTCGGTCAGCAATGGCAGTGCGCACGAGAAGAGCAAAGAATACGTGTCAACTTACCGAGCCTTTGCGATCAACAGTGGTGAAGCAGATGTTGTATTCCTGGATGATGGACGGGTAGAGTGAGTTGAAGTCCATGACAAGGACGAACTTGTCGTACAGGCCCTTCTCGGGCTCGAAGACAAGACCGCCCTTGTACTTGTCCTTCTTCTTGCCGTCGCCTCCTTCGTCATCCTCGCGAGCTTCTGCCTCGGCCTTCATCCTGCCGCGGAACGTCTGCTTGTCAGGGCAGATGTACTTGTTGCGGTGGAACTCGTGGAGGAGAATGTACTCGTTGCGCTCCGCCCGAGTGCCCGTCAGAGTACGAGCCCACGAGTTACCGGCCAGGTTGGTGAGAACCTTGGTGAGGGGAAGCATCTGAACCTGGAGCGCCAGTGCCGCGATGTAGTGAGTGTCCACCTCGAGGTGGGTGATGTAGTCCAGGAGGCCCTGCTTCTCCTTGGCCCAGGTGGCGAGAGCGACTTCGTTATCAATGTCACGACGGCGATTGTCCCCGCTCAGATAGAGGCTGCACATCTCTGTCAAGCTCCACGACTGGCACTTGAACATGACGGATTTACCGGCGTCGTTGGCCAGGTCGCAGAGGAGGCGTCCGGCCATGAGCTGGCGCTCAGCGAAGACGTTACCGCCAATCTTGCCTATCGAGGTAGGCCACTGGCTTCGTCGTATCCGACCCAGCCTCGACCACTGATGGACCTTCTTGTCGTGCAGCCGGTTCAGCAACACGCTGTAGTCGACACCTTCGAGCTGGTGTCCCAAGATGACGTCCGGGTCCACCAGGTCCAGTTGTGCGAGGAAGAAGCTGAGGATTTCAGACTCCTGCTTCTTCAAGACGATAAGCCCCTTGTTCCTCTTCTTGGCTAGCTGCTCGAAGCCTAGAGGAAAGCCTTGTGGTTTATGCGGCCGTACCACGGTGAACACTCGACAAGGCAGCTTTTCCGCCGAAGTTGTGTCGCTGAGCAGGACCTTTTCGTAGATCCTGGCGCTGATGGCGAGGATTTCTTGCTTGTTCTCTTGGGCGTTGTATGCGGTGCGTAGAGCGACGCTCATGAGAGTAAGAGGGGGGGCATCCAAACCATCCGAGTCCTTGACCGTGGATATCATGTTGGGATGGGAGGCCAGGACTTCGAGCCTGCAATGCGAGGCGTTCTTGATGGTGGCAAAGTCGGCATCCTCAATCTTGAGCCAGCAGGGACCCATGATATTCTTCCAGAGGACGAACTGCTCAAAGAGAGCCGTGTTGGTGCCGAAGACGCGGGAGAAGGTCTCGCCCGTCGCGTTTATGTCAATCACAGGTTCTGCGCAGCTGTTAGTTCTCGACATGCGCGAAGCCAATGGTGAGGAGAGAAGAGTCGAGGGGACCACGAACTGGAGTAGGGGTACAGAAGCTTCATATACTGAGCTTCTTTGGGCACATCTGGTAGTTCAAAAGCATACTTGCGCATGCATGCCTTGATCTTGTAGAGACCGACGTTCATCTTGGTCATCAGCTCGTCGACTTCGTTGTAGACATCCGCGACATCGATTTCCTCGTCCGTCTCAACGCCGTTCTGAACACGTTGCGGGCGCGGGAGGAAGTATAGCTTCCTCAGGATGTTATCGACTCTGACGAGGCAACTGACATAGAGCATGGTCTTCTTGTTGAGAACCTTGCCAAACAGATAGAGACAGCCGTTGATTTCGGTATAGTCGGTCCAGAAGAAGTTGAGGCTTCCGTCTGGCTCGATGGCATCGTTGTGGTCGATTTTACCGATGCCCCTCGCTTCCGTAGGAGTACTCGTCATCACGTTAAGCTTGTCGCCCAGGTCGTTCCAAGATGAGGAATCGACAGAAGCGTCTGCTGTAGGCTTTATGGGCGAAGAGCTAGCAGGCGTCGGGTACACTTCATGCTTCAGGACTTTCTTGACCGGGCGAGAAGCCGTCATGTTCACACTTGTGATGTTGACGGAACCGACCTGCGCTTCCTCCATGAAAACATCCTCGTCGTCATCCTCCTTGATCTCCTGCTTGATTTGTGCTCGTCTTTCTACCGCCTTGACGACTGGAGACGATGGTGCTGGGTCGCTCATGGGGACGTCTGCAACGGGCAGGCTGGGCTCCTCGTCAAGTTGAGCCGTGAAAGCGCCATCATCGCTGTCGAAATTGGGCGCCGGAGAGGGGGAGGAGAGCCGCGTATCGATCGTCTTCTTCTTCTTAGCCAGGGGCTCTGGCGCCGGAGAGAGTGCCCTCGGTCTGCGGCGCTCGGCAGACTTGTGTGATTTTAGTCCTCGGGCTACGGGCTGTGCTGGAACATTGGCGTCGACTTCGCCAAGGAGGTCAGCGAGGAAATCGTCGTCCTCTTGGGTTTTGACTGCCTAATACAGATGGAATGTTGTTAGGAAATTGTCGACAATGAGAAAGGTATGTGGGAGAGCTGGTGTCGCTGCGTACCTTTGGTTTTGGTTGTGACACACCGGCGCCCTTTTTGAAGTAGTCGCTGATGCTCTTTTCGTTGGAGTCTCGCTTGGCCTGTTCTTCTTGACGATTCTTCTTGGCTGGCACTGGGTTAGAATTGGGACCGGATTTTGAGGAACCGAGGCCGACAAACCTGCTTTACTGGGTCTCCCACGACCAGCAAGATCCTCCGCCTCGCTGTCAGACTCGTAGCGCTGGACGCGGTCCCATTCTTCTCGGCCGTCGTCAGCGTAGCCCTCGCCGTTGTCGTCGACAACGAAGTCGTCCTGGTCGAGACGATCGCGGACAATCTTCTTGTAGCCGGCCTCGTCAACCTCGTCGTAGAGGTCGGCCACCTCGGCCACCTCGTAGTTGTCAAAGGCCTTTTTGCCAGACTGGCGAAGGGCGCGAAGCTCCAGGAGCTTGGCCCGGCGATCGACCTTGGACATGGCAGCTCAAGCGTCACTCGAGACTCATTGGCAGAGAAGAAGAGAGAAAAGGACGTTTGACGGTGTGAGGGGGGTTGGGATGGCTTCGTTGTCACTGTTTGGGAATGTCCTCGTGGGCGGGGCGGCTCGAAGAGAGGAATCATGCAGCACGGGATAACACAGCATATTAGCCAGACAATTAAAGTGGTGTTTAGGAGACGCGTTTTTAGCGCGCTGCCAGAGTGCACCCGCGTCGCGTTGGCGGGCCCCATCCCTGCACGCGCCGTCGCTTTAAGTGGTTTAGGCGGCGCTGCGTCCGTGGCAGAGCCCGGGCTGCAAGAAAGCATGCCGCTTACTTTACTGAAATCATCAGGGGAGGATAAACTTGACGGAACACGAATAGACACGGCATTGTGCAGAGAGGATGAACCCATTTCACAACCGAGATTGCCAATCCAAACGTGTCCCATTGCGCCATGCTGCATGCTATCTATGTCTCCCACCATCCAAAGGAACGCCTACTCATAGAATGCCCCAAGAATATTGTACAGCCCTTCGTAACCTACTCATGTCTTATCTGTACAGTGTCGAGGGCACACAGCCTAGTATACACGGCTTCCTCCCCGCTGCTGGTGGCCCTCTTCGCGCTCTCTTGAGCTGCGCCCGACCGGCCTGGTCGTGTCCCACGTGAAGCCGGTGTCACCCTTGAACAGCGGCTGGTTTTCCACGTCGCCTTGATCATCCACATCCGCTTCGTCGTCTACTTCACGGCGACCGCGAAAGTTCGGCTCCGCCTCCTCCCGGTTCGAATAGAACTTCTGGATCTCGCGGTTGATCTTGGCTCCCACGGGTCGCATCGCCCGCAGCTCCAGCTCCGGCAGCATCTTCTCGTTGATGACCTTGTTGAACGCACTGAACATGGCCCGAGCCAGCGCGATCAGTTCCCTCTTGTTGTTGTAGAGGATGCCCTTGTCCTTGTCGGTTGTGGCCTCGGTCGCCTTGAAGTAATGGTAGTGCGCCTCCTTATAGGGGTTCCAGAGTTTGTCGAGAGCTTCCTTGATTTGCTCGCCGTACTGACGCTTCGCTTTGGCTTCGTCCCCTTCCCTAAACTGAGCTCGCATTTGGAAGTGGCTGATGAGTGCGACTCGTAGGTAGTACCGAAGCGTCAGCATGTCCGGGGGTTGCATCTTCTTGACCATGTTGTCGAGGATAATGTTGGAGTTCTTGACGGCGTTGTGGTTCACGTTGTCCCTTGCACATGTCTCCATGGCAATGCGGTACATGACCACATCGAAATGCTCCTTGGGCACGAGGTCGATCACAGAAGCGGCATGGGCACTAGCCTTGGCGACCTTGAGCATGCCGAATAGCCGTAGCCAGTTGTCCTTGTCCGGAATGATACCATAGTTACGAACCAATAGGTTCCAATACTTGATGCCGATCGTGGTCAGCCTAGACGAGGCAAGGACCGTCAGCAGGAGTGCCAGTGTATTCTGCCCCGGGACAACGTAAGAGGCATTCGAGTTCGACAAGGCGACGGGAACATTGCTGATCGCGATGTTTTGCATCTTCTCATCTTTAAACGGGTCGACGTTGGGCGACTTGTGGAGGTTAGGGATGTTCATTGTTTGCTCGAGCAGGTCAAGCACATCGCGCTTTTCATCACGAGACGTTGCGAGCAGCAGAAGCCGACCCATGGCACACACGAGCTCCTCGTCCACAACCAATCGACCTTGACGCCACTTGTCCATCACCTCTGCCCAGATGCCCCTCGCCCGGCCAAGGACTTTTTCGATGTTGCTCGCGTGCTGATCAAACGGCAGGCTCTTGAGCTCTTCGCGGGCGTACTGGCGGAGGGCGTGAAGTATGGTCGAGTAGGTCCACGCCGTAGGGGCGCGAGTTGACTCGTTGAGGGAATTGGCGACCAGGAACATGGACTCGAGATCTCCAGCCCTGCCGCACACGTTGAGAACGGCGTTTACATGCGTGGTGTTGGGCTGGAGCCGACTGTCGTTGAGAAATAGGTTGTAATGTTTCAAGGCTTCCGCCACGGCCAGCTTCGGGTGTTGGGATTTGGCAAAGCCGTTGAAGATGATGGTATACGTGTGAACGTTTGGCATTTGCGCCCGCTTCTTCATCTATCGCAAGTGTCAGCGCAGATGACGCTTGTAGCACCAAGCAGAAGAAAGACGTACCTCATTGAAGAGCTTGATGGCCCGTTTCATGTCTTGCTTCGCCATCTTATAGGCAATAAGAGCATTCCACGACACGACAACCTTCATGCTCTTGCTGGCTGTTTGGGAAAGGATCAGGGCATCGTCGTAGCGATCCTTGGCGAGCAGTTTCTCAACCCGTTCCTTGACTTGCCACGGATCATGCATATGGGCCAGTTCCAGGTTGGCCGCCTTCAGGGCTTTCAAGCGCGCCTTCTCCTTGGCGACCTCTGGCCCCTCGGCCACCTCTGTTTGTGCCCCGAGGCTCCGTGGCACATCGCGCGAGGTCGCAGCAGCGGCTGTGGTCGCGAGCCTTCGATCGGTATATGAAAGGCGTGCGCGAATGGACAGTGGAGGGCAAGGCCTCGTGACGTACAGGGCGGCCTGCGAGGTCGTCCGCACACATCGAGCGCACCTCAATAGACTCCCGCTCATTGTATGGTTGGTGAAGATGCACAAGCACTGAGCGCTTGGGTTGAGCTTCTGGCGGACTGCCGTGATTCTAAATTTTGGAGCTGTCTTATCTTATCGCTGCGCCCCACTAGCGTCCGGCGCCTTGGGGACCGTCAAGGTAGGGGTTTTCAGGGCACGTTCAAGGCTGGTGCGACGGATGGAGGCTGAGTCGCGTCGTTGTACTTCGAGGACCAGAAACCAGAGCGCTAGCTCAGACCCTGCCAACCGCGACCTCCCTTTCGACAGCCTACAGCAACTGCGTTGCCATCCCGTGCACAGCACGATATCAAGCCACTCTAACCCCTCCGTCTTCGGTCAAACGCCATATAGGTCCTAACAATCTCTTCGCATTTTCCCTATCTCGGCCGCTCACTCTTCTGGCGCCCGCTACAACATGGCACCGTATGCGAACGACTTCGAAAAGCTCATCCACGAGGGTACATTCGCCTTATGCCTTTACCTTAGTCGCCGTATTAAATCCCCCAGCTGACGCCTTTGATGTCCCTCAGGCAGAGAGAGGAAGAAAAATGAGGTTCTTGCCGACAGAATTTTCTCCAGGGATCGCAGGCAGAGTGCGCCGACCAAGCTGAAGCCCGCGGCCGGAGGATCGCTGGCTAGTCGCGTTGGGGTCAAGAAGGTGAGCCTCATTCAACCATGAGCCTGTTGTTCCCGCGAGCAGCTGCCAGGCTCTATATCTGGCATTGGCCTGTATCTTACTCTTTTCTTCTGGCTCGCAGCAGCAGCGCGCCGCCCGGGCCAGCCTCCCCTCGGGCAATGTTCCGGGCAACGTCAACGGCGACTGGACGCACGACTTGCACGACACCGTCAACGGACACAATACCCGCGCCAGCAAATCCTTGGGCTCGCGCGTAACGCTCCCTGGCTCGAAACGAACCGCGCAAAGGAACTCGAAGCTCGCCACGGCGCTCGACACCATGGACGTCGATCCCCAGGTGCAGCAGCAAGTCAATATCGTGAAACCAGCACCCGCGCGGCCCCTGGGCCTGACCATCAAGGGCCTGGCCGGCCCCTTCAGCGTTTTGGCCCAGAATTTCGCTCCGGGGACGACCTTGGCTGACATTGAGAGCGCCATGACGCCCATCGGTGGCGAGATAATCAGCTGCAGCTTTGTGAAGACACATCCCATAATGGTTGTGGAGATGGTCTTTGCATCAAGAGAAGGTGGAGATCGCGTGATTGAGACGTTCAACGACAAGACGGTAGATATCTCCCATGTCGCCCGAAGTGGCACAATTCAAGGACAAGTACCCGAGTACTGACATCAAGCTCAATCTGCAGGCCGACGGTCGTTTAATCAAAGTCTTCCCCAAACCCGGTGGCTACCAACCTCCATCCAGCACCTCCAGCAACCATCCACCGTCCAACGCACCCAACGGACCGCGCGCCTCTCGTGGGCCCAACAAAACGACAAACGACCAAGTAGTTGACGGTTCCCAGGGCTTCTCGGACCTGATCGACACAAGGCCCTCCAGTGGCTCCGGTGCTCGTCCACTGTACAGTGATCAGATTGTTGCCGGCAACAGAAGAGGACGTGGGTCTCAGCGAGGTCGAGGCGGCGGCAGGTAGGGTGTCCGAAGCGGCTGTGGCTGGCATCGTGGGCTCTGTTTTGGGTATGAAGGTCAAGACTCGAGGAGGTCTTGGCAGGATTTGTATACTAGACGGCCAAGGGTTGGCCTTGAAATGTAGGCGTTTTAGGCGTAGGCCTGCATGATTGCTTGACAGAGCCAAACAAAGAGAAGCCGCGGGAATAGAAATATCTCTCATCAGTACAAATGCGCCTCTCCTCCGAGACGCTGTGTCGATTCCCACATCATTCGATTATTGGGTAACCTGAGGAAGAGGATCTCGCCTGGCGAGCTACAGAGTGCGCGAACGTAGGGCATTGTACAATAGGGTGTGGCCTCTGGCGTCAATCTATAAACATAACAACCTGTTGCGCAGTCCTCCAGAGAGACGTCTCTGCCGTCACCTCGGCGGTCGCCATGCCCATGTGTCTTTCCCTGCAATACCAGCATCTGCCGCAGGATCTGAACTTCTTGGCCACGCCATGGTGACGCCCATCTTGAAAGGAGCCATCCTCCAACAAATTATTTGTTTGTTGAATACAATTTGTTGAAAAAAAAAAGCATGAAAATAGAATGCTCCCACCCACCCCGAACCGTTGCTCTTCATAATCTTCGAGCACATGTAAGTGTCGCCGTAGTGCGTTCATGCTACTTGCCACCAGCCCGCGCATACGGGGTACCAGACTTAGACCTGTCTGTGCCCGGCACTTGAACCTTCATGCTATCAAGGTAGTGCCACGCATCCGACGCTTCATCGGTTCCCGTACCTTTTGCGAGCTCCACTCCATCACTCTTGCTTGTATGAAATGACCCCATGTTGTGGTGGTGATCTGGGGAAAACTTGGGCAGAGCGCGTTGAAGTCCCTTGTGTAGCCGGGGTATGAATGCGTCAAGGGCGGCCGGGCCATGTTTGGTCGTGGGATTATATACGACCATTCTCAGGGAGACTCCTTGTGCGCCTGCCTTGAACCGTGTTTGCTGCGGGCAAGAATGATGAACTGCGGACCGACTATGCAAGACTATGCTTCTTCAAACGCTCCGGTTGGTGCCACTTCAGTGCCAGGGGTTTTGACTTCCCATGAATCCTTCTTCCAGTGTCCTCTCCTCGAGATTGCGGATGAAGTCTCGGTTGCTTCTGTTCGACTGCTGAGCCCGGCTACCGCGACGCCCTGCACGGCCGGGTGTGTTATCCATGCCGCCCATACCTTCGCCTGGAGGTGGGTAGTAGGCAGGACTGGGCTGGAGTCGAATTGGCTGACTAGGGTCAAGATGGCTGGCCACTCGCTGTATAGCGGCAGGAATGCCACTTTGCTGCTGTTCCATTGTTGAAGCTCGTTGTCGGTTCCCTCGCACGGCGCCTTGCTGATACATGCTCTGCTGGTTCATATTTCCATACTGGCCAGTGCCCATCTGTTGACCTTGTTGCGGCATGACCATCTGCCCGTATTGGCCCCCCTGAGATGCATACGGCGGCGGGTGGTTGCTCGAAGAGGAAGAGTAGACGGCATTGCCTCCATACACGGGAGGCTGGCCATGACCAGGTTGAGCATATTGCTGCCCCGCCATTGAGTATGCACCTTGCACGGCGGAGTTGGCTTGAGCTTGCGCTGCTTGCGCCCGCTGCTTACTGAGTTGTTCCGCCTGCTGCTGTTGCTGAGTTCCCGGGGCAGGCGACCTGTTCAAGGAGCTCGATTTGAGATTCATGGGTGGCACAAATGGGCCTGTGAACTTCTGCTGAGTGATAAAGGGGTGGAGCTTCGCCTGCTGCGGCGACCATCGCTCAAGAGGATTGATGGTTAACAGGCCTCGCACAAAATCGATAAAGGCGATGCGGTTATTCATCTCTGCTCCGGTAGTCAGCATCTGTAGGACAATAGGCTTCAAGCAACATACCTCTTTCGACTTCGTTTGGCTTCATGTTCTTCCGGGGCATTGGGTAAGACTTGATGATTTCCGGCAACGTATTGGCCTGGAAATACTTCTTGCTCGGCTGCTCCTTGGTGTTGTGTTCTCGAGCGTACTGCTCCATGCTCTTCAGGTGATATGTCCGTCTGCCATACTCATCTTGCCTCTTCTCGAAAAATTCGCCCGACTGTTTTCCCATTTCAAGCATCCAATTCTGGGGGTTACCCAGCATCTCGACGATCCGCGAGACCTGGTTGTACTCGGAAGAGCCTGGGAATAAGGGAAGTCCCAGGAACAGCTCGACCACAATGCAGCCCAATGACCACATATCGATGGCAGAAGAGTATGGTAGACCCAGCAAGACCTCCGGAGAACGATAGAATCTAGACTGGATGTAGGTGTAGACCGTTTGCCGTTCGTCGCAGGCAGAGCCAAAATCGATTATCTTTATAATCGGACTTTCCAAGTTCTTCAGTAGAATGTTCTCGGGCTTGAGATCGCAGTGTATCAGGCGTGCTTTGTTAAGCAGAGCCAGCCCGTTGAGAAGCTGTTGCGCAAATACGCGGACCAAAGTAGTGCTGAGCCCACGGAACTGGTTCTGCTTGATGAGCTCGTAAAGATTGACACTAAGCAATTCAAAGACGAGGCAGAGATGCTGGCGATGGATAAAAGTGTCCTTTAGGCGCAATAGATGATGGTCGTCGTTCTTGTCAAGCTTGGTATTGAGCTATCAAGTTGCGTCAGCCACAGTCTGCAAATTGGTAAACAACGCCTGTCAGCTTACCAAGTCGAGCACCGACACTTCCATCATGCTCTGGTTGAAATAGGCGGTGCGGTTCTTGATAACCTTGACAGCCACCACCTCCTGCGTCTTGAGGTTCTGGCACTTGACGACTTGACCAAACGTGCCTTGGCCCAGTATATCAAGGATGAGGTATCGATTCCTACAAGGTTTTTAATGTTAGCGTGATCACCCCCATGTTGACTCCGAGGGACGCCGCTTACTTGTGGCCAGCTTCTTCTGAGCCCAGAATGTCATTGACATACAGGATATAGTCGCTATCCTCATTATCATATCCATCGTTCTTGACGCCTTTGCTGGGCTTGGTCAAGACACGACGGGGGTTGCGAGACGTCTCATACTTGAAGCTGGGGTTGCAGATGCGGTACGTGGCAGGAAGATGGCAAGTCAGAGCTTGTAGCGGCTACATCCAAAAGCTGATTAGTCGTCCATACTTGCACAGAGAAAAAGAACAGAGGTTGCGTACGCTGATGAAGCCGCCTTCGGGGTTGGCGCGACGGAAAGGGGGCTGTCGATTAGGTCTAGGCTGGAGGTCTGACAATGTCCGGGCCTTTTTGAATTCAGGCACAGGTCGGATGGCAGGGGGCTTCGCGCGCAACGGCGACTTCGGGTCAGTTGCGAACATGGCATTCTCCGCCAATGTCGACACGGCAGACGAAGGGTATCCATCGTGCGTGGACGTGTAGGGCGAGACGGGGGGCAGCTGCGGAGCTCCAGACCGTCCAGCGAAGTACGGGCTTTGACCGTACTCGTTCTGTCTGGTGGGAGACTGGCGTTGCGAGGGTGAGTTGGCATATTGTCCGGGCGGCTTGGGAGCGTAGGGTGAAGTGGGCGAAAGCGCTTCCATTGGAGAGTATCGCTGAGCGCTGCTCGAGGAATTGTGCGGCGAATGCAGGCTACTCGGGTTGCTCCCGGACAGATGATGTTGGTGGTGCGGTCTCATAGGGTACTTGACGGCAGCGTGGGCATCGTGTGCATCATGCATAGGGACATCGCCATTCCCATCGCGGGCGTGAGGGTTGGTCGCCAGGGTACCGGGTGGGCTGGCAGTGTCAATGTCAGAAGACGCGGAGGTGGCGCTAGGGAATTGCTCTTACTTGTAGGAGGGCAGGCCTTGAGGACTCTGCTGCTGCGACGTCGTCTGTTGGCCAAGATAATCCCTAGACGCCTGACCACTGCCATTCTGCCGTCTCGTGGAGGAGTCGGCATACTGCTGCTGCCACTGGGGATCCATGATGGAATGGTCACTGCGTCAGACGGGGATGGCCGCTTGCCGGATGTCCGTGGTTCAACGTCGTCGAGAGCCTCGTAGTCGTCCTCGTCGAGACGAAGAGCGACAATGGCGACGGGCGGCGGCGGCAGGCGGGGTGACAGAAGCGGCGGCGGCGACGACGGCGACGGCAACAGCGACAGCGGCAATGGTTGGTTAACAAGAGATCCGGACGAGATGCCCGTGGCCTGCGGGTAAGTGAAGCGCCAGGGTATGTGTTGTGGTAGGGCGAATTATCGGCAGCACGCGGTGTGTGCGTAGGAGGAAACTAAGCAGCGACTAGTGACTACCGGCAATCAGGGAGAAATTGGGCACCTCGGTGGAGGCCCAAACTCCTGGGGCGGGCGAAGGATAGAAAGGTAGTCTAAGGTAGGTGGCAGAGGTAGGTAGGGAAAACGGGTTGATGCGACAACATTCGGGGTCGTTGGGGGCGCGTGGAAGCATTGACAAGCGCTCCTAACACCTCATCCGCTCATTGTGGATGTGGGGAGGGGGGGGGCGCAAGACAACTGGCGCTTCACCCTGGACGCTGTCGAGCCATGCTTGCAGGGTGCTTTCCTGGGCGACAAAGAGAGGGGGGAGGGGCCGTCCTGACCTTCCAACTTGGCAACGTACTCAGATGTGAGGCACATTACTTGTGGATACATGCCCTTCCAAGCTAATTGCTGGAATTTTGTGTTTGTTGCACCCGGTAACCGTAAGTATCATATCACTCAGGTACTGATTAAGCATTAATTGTAGAATCGTGAGACTTGATTGAAACCACGCAGATTTTCGATTATGATTATTAAGTACGAAGCAGAGCCTGGCAACTCGGTAATAATACTGTCGACACATTTGACGAAACCTAAGTGCCTACCACCTTCCATATCTTGACAAAATCGACCAATCAAAGATGTAATAATTGTGTCTGCTGTAGCTTCAGAATTCAAGCGGTATTTGCGGCTAGCTTGAGGCACCAAGATGTGCAACGAAAGTCGGGCTGCCCGTTGCCGCGACCACCTGGCCCGAAACTGGGACGATACCATGCACCTACCTTGCTTGGAGCTGAAGCTTGGCGCCGCACGGCATCCTTTTATACCTGGCTACGGCATCTATGGTAGTCATGGCAAAGAGCTTCGCCTTGCGCGCTTCAAAGACACATCCAACATGCCGCTGGTTGATTATCGGCATGTTCCCAGATGTTGATTGCTCTTGCGCTACTGACCCTGGTGAATCAGTATCCGAGGAGGGCGTGACATCATACCTAAGGTAGTAGTGCTAGCCGTTGTGACAACGGGCTGACTTCCAGTTGATATCTTGGATAGGCAGCACGCACCATTACCTCTGCATGATGATTAGGGAATACAAGCAAAGTGATTCAGATTCCTGGGGTTGACGAAGGGTGCAATTGCCTTCTGATAGGCCACAATGCTTGAATTGGCTGTTGGGGCCGCAGCGAGGCCTGGGGAGACGAAGCCTTTGCGGCAGGAGCGCGAGAGACCTAGCCTGTCGAATAGCTGCACTATCATCTTGTTACTCTCCGTCGTGGCCTCATCCAGCCACGTCTGGCCCCAGTGATTCTCCGCTGTTACATCTGCGCCTCTGCCCATCGGCCACTGGAACTTCATCGCCATCATGTCGCCTTAGAGGCCGTCACGGGGCCCGCAGCCCGGAGGACGACAGGTAACCACATGCAGCGCCGTCTCTCTGCCCTTGTCAAAGAAACGCATAGACGGCCTGGCCGCCCCTGGCGCAGAAGACGACACGGTCGACGCGCTGAAACAACATGGCAGAGGGCTGGTGGGTGGTGCAGAGAACGGACTAGGCTATTGTATCAAGTCAGAAAGAGACGCAGTACGAAACAGAGAACAAGAGATATCGGGTTGCACAATCTGCTTCTTTTCTTTCCTCTTCTTTATCCCAACCCCACGAGGCAACTTCAGCCGAGTCCCTGCCTGCCTCATCCCGGGCCTGACAAGCTCATCCTTCCGTGGATAGGGATAATGAAAACAGTATCATCCACATCGACTTCTCTCATAGTGCAACCAGTTGTTGCTACTAAAACATATGAACATGACGACAGAAATTCGTAACCTCGTAAAAATGGTCAAGGCTGCTTAGGAAATGTACTGCGCCTCGTCTGAATACTCAAAGGAGGGCTACATATGCAAGAAATTTAAGTTATCAACAACGCTTCCAGACTTTTCATTCAGCCCCGACTTGGGGAAACTAGGGTGCGAGCAAAGCAATTCAAATGACAGCAGTAGCACAAAGACGAAAGAAGCCTGCCAGGCATTTCCAAACACAGGCAAAAGAAGCGGTTATGCATGGGTGAGCAACTTGGCAGAGGCGTGAGTTCGATGAGCCGATAGAAGAAAGGCAGATGAAGAAGTCATAGAAGGAAGAGGAGAACAAGAGAGCTAGTAGTAAGAACGAAGGCAGTAAAAAAGGAGCTGAACTCTGGGGAGTTGAAGGGGTATGCGAGCTTTTTGCAACAAAATGGGCACTCTCCACGATAGCACACATCTTCATCCCCGATGGTAGTGCTCATATACGACGCCTTTTCCCGGCCCTCAAATGCCGTCGGCTACCTGCAGCTTTCTAAGACTGATAGCCGCCGAATCCATTGTTGAAGCTCTGTCCGGGAGGGAGGTGCGCCCATTGCGCGTTGGGAGGCTGCTGGCCACGTCCGTATCCTCCTGCACTCTGAGGGCCGTTGAAACCCATTGGGGACCCGGCATATCCGGCGGGGGATGCCGACTGTGGTCCGCCGAAGTTGCTGGGTTGGCCGCTAAACTGGCCTGTTCAACGCAAGATCAGTATTGTCACTGGTGCAAGCTGCGCGGGAAACTACTCACCACCATACTGCGGATAGTAGGTTGGCGTGCTGGGAAAGCCGCCGCCGGGTGTCTGGGGGTTCTGGGGACTATAAGGTTGGGAAGGATCGAAACTCCCAGAAGGTGTCTTGTCCTTGCCCCACTGTGAATATATAGTATCAGCAAGTCCGTTGCTTCACAGTAGAGCTGCGTCCTAAGCACTTACGCTGCACTTCAATGGGCGGCCGTTGACGTTGTAGCCGTTCATTTGGCATATGGCCATGGCAGCATTCTCGTGCGTATCCATCTTGATGAAAGCAAAGCCTCTATCGGCTTGGAAGCGCGACTCAACCACAAATCCAAAGTTCTGGAAGAGGGGGACCACGTCGTTTGGCGTGGTATAAGGGGTGAGATTGCCGACATAGCAGGTGGTCTGCCAGTTGGGTGTCTGCGCCAGGATGACCTCGTAACTAGCGACGCCATGCGCTGGGAACTGGTGATGACCGTAGGGAGTAGTGGGCGTCAGACCCATGGCCTGCATGGCCTGCTGCTGAGCCATTGACGGCTGGCCCTTTTGGTTAGCCCAGTTGCAACGAATTGCCCGAGAGCCAAGCCATTCCCCGTCCATGGAACTAAGAGCCTTCTCCGCATCGGGTCGATCGCGGAACGCGACGAAGCCATAACCGCGCGATCTCCCTGTCTTCATGTCCCACATGACGCGGGCCTCGGAAACGGAGCCGAATGCTGAGAAGGCCTGGGTCAGGATCTCATCGTTGACTTCATTGGACAGATCCCCGACGAAGATGTGGAAATGGCTAGATGTATCCTCCTTGCTGGTGGTGTTGGACTGGTACGCCCAGTTGACACGAATCTCCTGGTCTCGATATTAGTCTATTCGAAAGTCCCTTCTGCAAGACGCATGTGAAGATTACCGATTGATGCACTCTTCTGCCGTTCAGGGTTGCCATGGCGCGCTCGGCGGCACCGGGGTCATCGTACTCGACGAAGCCGTAGTTGAAACCTTTGGCCTAGCAACGTCGTTAGCTATCAAATGTTTGTTCTGCGGGCACGGTTCTGGAGCGGGGGCATACATTCTTGTCCGGGATGATCTTGACGTTTTGGACATGACCTGTCGTTTCGAATATTTGTCGCAGGACGTCCTCGGTCACGCGCTGATCGAGACCACCCACGTACAAAGCTCGCTTGTTGGGCTCGGGGGCAGCTCGGCGGAAGCCACCAGGTGTGGTGGGAGACAGGATACCGGCCTGATCAACACCGGTCATAGGCGAGGTGATGGCAGTCGGGATTGGATTCGTGTTCTGGGGGATATGCAGCGGTGGTGGAGGAAGCGGGTTTCCTTGACCATTCTGCGAGTTGTCGAAACCCGGCGCGCCAGTGTTAACCTGGGGTGGAGGATGGTGTTGCGCAGGATTCGGAGGAAGTCCGGAATCAGCCATGATGGAAATATGTACGAAACAATCGCTTGCGAGTTGCAAAGTCGAGGGAACGAGGTAAGATTCTCGAGATGCGGGAGGTGAGGAGAGGTGGGGTTGACGTGAGTTGCGAGAGGGAGGAGCACCGTTAATAATAATGCTGGGGAATCGGACTTGAGGCGAACAAGATCTGCGCCGGCGTTGCGATACTCAGGCTCTTATGCGCCCGACGGCAGCTGGCAGTCAAGGTATCGAGTACTGATGGATTGACCGTCGACGAATTGACGAGGACGGACAAGGCCCTTGCAGGAGAGGAGCGAGAAGCCCACTGGTGGTCAACGTGGGGGAGTTTGGTAACGTAGGTAAGTAAGGTAGGTAAGAAATTCTGCAGCCGGAGATCAACCAAGCAAGCACACAGCTGCGAAAGTAGAGGAAGACGGAGCAAATAGAAGAAGAGAGGAGAAGTAGGAAAGGAAGATGGGAGAAAATATTCAAGCAGAAAGGAACGATAAAGGAAACAGGCACAAATGGACCAGGTCCCCAGATCGCAACAAACCGCTCCAAGCTTAAACGTTTGGCGATGGCAGTATGTCTAAGTATGTGTGATGGAGGAGAAATGGACAGAGGGGAAGGTAGCTGGTCGAGGGGAGGGTGAAAAGGCAGCTGGTGGGAGTATTGCAAGGTATGGGGTTCGGGGAGGTACTGCGAAGGCAGAGCCCAGGCAAGTCCAGGTAAAGTACCTGACGACACGGCGATAAGGCGCAGCAGAGGCTTCAACGTAGCGAGGTACCTTGACAGCACCAACCGATCCAGGCTCAGGCCGGATCCAAAATGAGGAGCTGGAGAGCAGGTACCGGCAGTGACAAAGAAGTTGGAGGGGCCTTGAACCCCAGCAGCATGGAGTCAAGTGATATAATTTCGTCCAATGCCACGCGCCCCAAGCCTCCACAGTCCCCAATCACGCTGGTGGCGGGTTTGATTGGGTGCGGCCGACTCCTGGCACACCGCGGGCAATGCATGTTCCAGGGTCAAGTAACATTACCTCGACATGCAGTATGTGGTTGTGAAGCAAGCAGCGTTGGCACTTGTTCGTTAACAATGGCGATGTCGCTTCGGAACTTTGTGAAGCATTCGGTCCTCGGGAGGAAAATCCTCGAGAACGGAACGATATAGCGAACAAGGGTAGGGGTTCTACGTAAGCCTTGGCCAATTCTCCAATTTACCAAACAGATGAGTTTATCTGACTGCTCCTGTAGGCGACATGTTGCCTTAGTTAGGTACTGTACCTAGGAGGAATTCTACGCATAATAGGTACTAGTAAGCCAGGTCCTCTTGAAAACTTTTAATTATAAAAATATGAAAAAAGAAAAATTGGTCTCCTTTCATACGATAGTGATCTTGCTCTGCTATCGGCCAAGAAAGATTGTGCCAATCAAGCAAAATCAGCCCAGGCGGATGTCCATGTCAGCCAGGGGGTTTCACGCCAACATAGGCATCAAGTCATTCGATCCCATCAACGTCTGAGAATGACAGTTTGTCATTGCCTGGATACTTACTAGTACTTACCAAGGCAAGTACAGTTCAGTGAGCAATAGTGCGAATGCCGCCTCACTATTTTTCGTCTGATATAAGTCGGTACCTGTACCTTAACTCACTTTTAGCTTTGGTGGCATGACAGCTTAACCTCAGGCAGGGCAAGGTGCTTGGAAGTAGCTCCTAAATAAATCGTGGAGACGTAGTAATTTGTGGCTCTCTGAGCTATACACGTGTGACTACCCTGAATGTTTGTCAAGGCAGGTGCTTGGCGGCATAGGAGGTAGAGAGGTGAGTTGGACGAGAGGCTTTGTCAACTGGAAGTCCCAGGCTGCCAGGTACCTAAGTAAGCCGATGCCGCCAGGCCAACTCTAAGTGCACTAAACCCTATATGGACATCATGTTCTGGAATAGACTGCACCTCCTTGCCTTTCACACAGCAACACCGTGCCACTCCCTTCCTCAAGCCTATATCCATCAACGTACTTCTGCCGGAGCCTGCGAGTTTCCTTGACAAGACAAACCAAGGCATCTCCCGTGTTGCATCTCAGCGACCCCATATTATCTGTACCTTGATACGAGCAGAGCGGCACGGCTGACCTCGTCGCCGCTACGAGTGACAAGCTGTAGTCTCCCTCGTCAAGGGTGCAACTTCTAACCTCACCGCAACTAAACCTCAGCATGTCTGCACCTAAGCCGCAGGACCCGCTGGATGCCCTTCAACATGCTGTCAACGATGTGGTGAGTAGTCACGGTCCAATGCCCTGCAAAACTCTCGCTGAAATTGTCTTGCCAGCTTGTCCAAACTGGCAAAGCCCTTCGTGCTTCTCGAAAAGATGGACCAGGCAACCTTGCCCAAGCTCATGGCTCTCTTCAGTCCAAGCTGCCGGATACAATTCGTCTGTTCCACTCCGCTCTGGATACTCTAGAGCATGACATTGTAAGGTCGACATTTCCTCGTTTTGGATGGATCATGGTAGGTCTAACCACATACTTTCTTAGATCAGAGCCAAATCCGTCCTACAGAGAGATTTGGCCAAAATCCAGTCAAAGAACCAGCCCGTACAACAGGCTTCACAGGTCGAAGAGACTCAGCCGAAGGCCCCAATGGTCATTGACGTCGACTCTTCTCCCCCTCCAGCAGACATCAAACAGCAGCCTTTGCATAGAGACGAGGAAACCAAGCTCATGGCACCCTTCCCCGACATGGGCATGGGTCTTACGGATGTGCTAGATGCCGAAGCTCAGCAAGCTAGCTCGAGCTCGATTGATGCCCCTCAGGCAAAAGAAGCAATTGCTCCTGCGGCCCCCATGGCCCCAATGCCCCTGATGGACGAGAGCGCTTCGGCTAGCAATCCTGTCGCCACCGAAAGCATGCCCGATGCTGGTCTCAATTTCACTGACATGGAGTTCACTTTGGCCCCCTCTGGTGAGCCTCAGGACCAGTCATCAACGACGGCCCAAGATCCTAGCTTCGATCTTTCGACATTTGCTCCTCCTGACGCTGATGACGACTTGATGGTCCTGGACAATCTTCTTCCTACAAGCAACTCTGATCAAGCTGCAAATGCCCCTGCTCCACCTCAGCCCGATGTTGGATCAACCGTTGGTGGCGAGCAAGCTGTGGAGAAGCCGGAACCCAGCGATCACACATTCGACGACGTATTCAACATGGACGGTGGCGTGACGGATGGCACAGACTTTGACTTTGGCATCGATGGCGGTCTGGGAGAGGATACTTTCGATGATCTCATGAATTCCCGAGACGACAATTTCGAGCCCATGGAAACTGGCGACTTTGATGCAGCATTCTTTGGACTAGACAAGACGGATTAAGCCGTGCCATGGACATTCGATTTTCCGTTGCACCATATCTCACGTCTGCCGCCTCGAGATCGAGTGTGGTTATTGCCAGCTGTCGTCCATTCGCATGCCACAAGCAGCTACAGTCTTGATTTATTTCGATATTGACTATTTTGTACATTGCCAGTAGGAATAGGGGACGACACCAAATGCCTAGAGTCGGCCGTTTCCCCTGCTTATATACATCAACTGCGAAACTTTCAAGGCTTTAACGACGGACGAGAAAAATTCCTCGATCAAAGATTCAGGCACATATTCAGGGCTCCTGGGTTTGTTCGAACATGTTGCCCAGCATGGCCTTGAAGGCTGTGTTCCTCCAGCCTGTCCAAGAGTTGTCCAAGGCTCCATATCCCTCGTCCCGATTGATGGCTCCCTCTCGAACATAGTACGAGCCTTGGATAGCCCATAGAGCCCAGTCTGCGTCGTTGTTCTCCATGTACTCAACAAGGCAAGTGAGGTACTGGAAGTCGTCGTCATCTAGGCCACTATTGGGGCCTCCCTGCATCCCGACGCCAAACTCTGAAAGGAAGAGCGGACCGACTGATCGATGATCTTGCTCCAGTACAAAGCCGAACAGTGCACCATACTGAACCCTCTCGACGTCGCAGCTACCGAAATTCGGGGTAGTCACAGTGAAGCTGTAACTGTGGGCTTCCCATACATTTTTCCCAGCCCATCCGCTCGTGTCCAGAGCTCGGTCACGAAGCCATGTCAAATCAGTGCCGCCATTATGGCCGCCCAAAATCACGAGGACGTTGGGGTTCGCCTCGTGAACAATGCGGGCAGCGCGAGGCATGCGGTCGAACCACGTCGCCTCAGCCCAGGGGTACTGGGTGACATGAGCGCGAAGCTCGTTGCGAAGAGAGACTCCGACAACTCCTGGGCGGGAGGCTGCCCAGCGTGCCATGACTTGCAAGCCATCTAACCAATCCTGGGTGACGAAATACTGGCTGTTGACTGGTAGGTAAATGGGGGCGTCCCTCCACCAGCCGTTACCGTCGTCTAGGTTGCAACACCAGCCAGCTCTACTGACATGGTTGTCGAGGATGGTCATGACGCCACGGTCCCAAAGAGCAGACTCGACGGCATCGAAGACGTCGAGTATATTCGCATCTGCCAAGAATGGGTTTATCTCGACTGCCTGATCATAGAGCTCCATCAGGGCACCCTCGTCAACGCCGGCCGCCGAAGCAGCAGCCCTAAATGATTCCTGCACGCCGAGCTGCGTGTTCAATGCCATATCGATGGAGAACGTAAGGCGGACACAATTGAAGCCTTCGTCGGCGATCCAGTCAGCAATGTAGCTGATTGGTTGACGGTGCAGGCCCTCTGGGATGTTGACCTCCAAATGGCCGGCCCAGTTGATGCAGCGTAGCTTGATGCGTTGGTCGTTGTTGTCCAGAATCCAGCGGTTATTCGAAGAAAGGGGTACAGCAGGCTTTTGCGCCGCAACAAAAGGAGCCAGAGTGCTGACGATGGCAAGGAGACGGGCGAACAGCCTCATTGTTCAAGATGTTGCACGAATGTACAGAATCAAAATTTAAAATCGAATAACCACGACTTTATCGTATACAGAAAATATCGGGCAGAGCAACAGAAGGCAAGGCACTGTCTCACAGTGGCACTTACATGACGAGACGTGATATATATGGTGTTCTCCTGAGCTATAAGTCAACCCCTATATGTGCAAGTCGGCTGCCGACCTGAGCCTGCCGTGAGGCCTGCCTCAATTACTTTCCTCTCTAGGCCTGATGTGCCCAACCATCTACACCTCCATATGCAATGTCTTCACGAATGGTCGGCATACAAGCAAGAAGAGACGACGTTGTGGTGCGCTGTCTCGTTCAGGAACCTGGCAGACATGTCGATCGCAGGGACAGAGGGGGTTGGATGGGGCGGTGATTGGCCAGGGCCCGGCCTCTTCTGGCAGGTTGCAGTCTCGCTGGCAACCAGTCAGATGGAGCAACAGGCTTCGAACTGGGTTTCATGCAACCAGTGGTTTGCCCAAATGACGGGAAACGGGGGAAGGGTCATCGGCAACCTATACCCGTCAAGGCATATTGCGCTTCCCGCTACACCTGTACTCGTCGCAGCTATCATTCCGGGGGTAAACGAGAATATACATCCTCGCCCGCATGCGCGATACGAGTAGGCACCTGGTGTGTTTGATCTACGACGACGTGGTTGTGGAAGGGGCCCTGGGTGTCACGCGTCGAGCGACATCCTTTGTTGCTGCAGCATGTTCATCATCCGTAGCAGCGAACGTGACATGAAGCCTCTCGAGCGACACCCCGCATGATCACTGCCGATGCAACGATGTTGATATTTGCCCATAATACGGCAGGCCTAGGTACAACATCGCGGGATGCAGGGCCTTGCATCACCTACCTGATTGGGATGCGCACCTCCGCTAGAGCTAACCAGACTTCTCAACTCCGGTACTCTGTTCGGGCCAATGGCTGCGCTTGCCTTGCTCGAGAATCCAAAGCATGGAGTCTAGTAACGTCTCGCACGGAGCGGTCTGTTGCCAAAGGAGCGTATTTTGTTCAACAAGCATGCATGTAGTGCGCGGCGATTGGAAAAGGAGCACAAGTGTGCAAAGTCTGCAGTCTGAGAGTTAAATATAGGTAGAAGTATATATGCATACGTACAAGGAATTAAAAGTCGCCTTCAGCTTCAACCAGCGCATCGTCAACGACGGTGATATCCAAAACCGCTGTGATGTGATTGGTACAGAACAAGGAAGCGACCCAGCAGAATCCTTCAAAAAACAAAAACAAAAAAAAACCCCAAGTCGCACAAAGGAACGCCGGATTTTGCACATGAACATTCATTAATCATTAAAATTAGTAGAAGGGTTGCCTCGACCAAGCTCGTGGCAAGGCAGCCTCAGAATATAAGTCCAGCTCATGAAAGGGAAGCTGCTGCTGCGCGGGCCTGAGCTTCGCGACGTTTGGCGAGAAGACTCTTGAAAGCTCCAATACAGCGAACAAGGGCATCCTCATTGGGAGCGCAGAAGCGATAGCTCTTCTCCTCAGTGATTACTTGCAGACAGTGTGTTTTGTGCTTGCTCAGGGGGTCAATGTCCACCACGTTGACAACCGACGGTAGGGGTAGGATCCGTTGCGCCGTGTACTCAGACTCGTCCTTGTACAAGATGAAATTTCGTGGTCGCAGGACCCCCCACATATGTTTCCATTGCCGCACGCCGCCTTTGCTGCGCAGGAACCATAGCCAGCCTTGCCACACTACTCGGTCTAGATCTTGTTCGAGGGCTGCTGGCACGCTTGTCTGACTCAACGTCCGAGGTTGCTGGGGCAGATTCGTTGGCGTTTGTACGGCCAGGTTCTCCAAGGAAACTCCCTGCACTCTATGCACGTCATTGTCCGAAAAGTCCGAGTGAGATGCCAGCTCATTGCCGGACTGGCCCGAGTACTCCATGTAGGGCGATTGGCGCCGACCTTGGAAAGTCATGAAGCCCGAATGTGAACTCGAGAGGTCGTACTGTTCAGGCGAGCTGGACAATATCCTCTCTGCCTGGCCCAAGCCAGGCCCAGGCTCCCTCGCCAGCGGCGGTGGCTGTGGCCTCGTCACGGGGCTGGCTAGCAGCATCTCCTCTTCCTCCTCTTCGATTCGGGCATTCTTACGTATCAACTCAACCCACTCCCTCGCCGCAGCTTGCGTTGGCGCCTGTAGGTGGAAGTTTTTGGAAGGTGAAAACAACCCAAACACGTGCTCGCGCTTCTGTTTAGGATCTTTGAGATATGCGACAGCAGTAAGGTCTGAAAGGTATAGCTGGTGTCGTAGTTTGGTTTCTTTGTCGTTTTTGTATATCGAGAGGGTTTGGTGACGGAGGACAAGGAAAATCGGCTTCCAGGCCTGCAATTGTATGTCAGTAATGTAACAAACGAGAGGATCGCAACCGCTTCGTACCTTTGTTTTCTGAGTCCGCTTCTGCACGTAGCCGCTCTTGATGACTCGATCAGACTCGAAACAGCCGATGCGATTAATCGGTACGGCGGCGGGCAAGCAGTTTGGTCTTGGCGGATTCGAGTTCGCGTTCTCTTTGTCTGCAGTGATGCGGCGCGGCTCGCGGACTTCCGCTACTGCTTGAGCCATATTTCTGACGCTGCGAATATAAACAGGCCGGCTCTAGGCACGAGGCGCATCTACAACGGTCGAAGGCTGGTGATGCAACGATTGAGGGAGCGAGGAGAGGCCCCCAGTTAATCAAATATCGATGAAAGAATGCCCCTGACGGGTGGATGGCTGTCGAATTATGCAAGGAGATGTAGAAGCGCGTGTGGTTGTGATTTACGTTGATAAAGGAAAGAAGGTTGCTTTGTAGATGAAGCGGTATTAACGATCGGCATTGAATTCGAGTCGAAAGTTGTGGTAGCCAAGAGCGCAGGACAAGGTTATATTGCGACGGGGCCTTGGTAACAGGACCGGCAGGTAAGAATAGAATTGGTTTGTCGAGCTCAGTTCGATGTGAGGCAGGCAACAGGGTCGGAGGAAAGCGGGTGTAAGTTGGTATGAAGGCAAGGTTAAATAGAGTTGGATTATGACGACAAGGCTGGCCGGGGACGGTGCGCGGTGCGGCGCAGGGAGTAAGGTACTATGTAGGTGAGCACATGCAACCTTGCGTCGTGCGTTGTGAGTCGGCGCTTGTTGAATGGAAAGCGTCTAACAAGGACTATTTAAAGATGAAGGGACAGGACGGGAACGGGGCGTGTCGCCGGAACGATGGCAGAGAGACGGAGAGCGAGCGAAGGTGCTGACGATGCGGAATCTGAATCACATTGCAACGCGTCCAGCAAGGGGCGGCGAGGTCGACTAGGCGCTGCTGCGGGCTGCAATGTTATGGTACCGGAACAGAGCTTTATGCCTTGGGTATGTACGGCAACACAGCCTCAGCCGGGCTCGCGGTGGATGGGACGATGGAATAGGAGGCGGCTGCGAGAATTCGTTTGGTCGTCGGTAGAGAGGTGCAGGCAATGGGCCCCCGTCTAGTTTCACCATGAGCCTGTGGGCGTCTAATCGAATGGGCAGATGGGGATGCTTTTAGTGTTTGGCATTGCGGCTACCGGCGACGGGGGTGGCACATGCGTCAGAAGGTCAGAGACCCGGTGGGGAAAAAGGGGGAGGGGGTCCGCTCCAAGGGTAGGCCTACCGTGACTGGGATTATGTTTCTTTGCAGCGATGAGCTATGCTGCAACAATGAGTAAGTGGGTGATGAGAGAGGGAGTCCATCAGTCGGCAAATACTGAGGTAGTAGAAAGGGTGAGTGACGCGGTGAATGATATCATTGTGCAGGTCACGGGGACGCAAGGAGAATAAGGTTTGAACCTGCCTCGTTCTTGCCTTGTAGCGCGGGACAGTAGAAGGAAGGCTCAACCACATGGTCACGGTACATGCGTTGAGTTCAAGCTGTCAATGTGCATTTATACGTGCATTAATCAAAGCGATTCAAGCTCAAAGAGTCATAAGCCGGGGTTGAGAGAGAGAGAGAGACCATGGGCGTAAGATGGAGATCTAACCATCAAAAGGTCCCAACGGCCATCCAACTGACGAGCTAATGTCCAGAGACCCCAACGCTGTCGCTGGCATGCTGACACGACAGTTGATGGATGATGACAATCTTGTTCCGTTTGTAGATCAACGACGGCTACCTCGACGCTGTCACATACTGGCCAACATGGTCAGTAGGTTGGCCGGACCATTGAACTTGTCATGGCATTATTGGTAGGCTACATGATGCGATGCTAAGCTTTCGAGATGGTGCACCGTGGCCGTGCCAACCCAATCCCGCCCGATCTATGATCTACGATGCGCCTTGGCATGCTCCCATCAACATGATACAGGCACAGGTTTCACAGGTGATTGAGTGTCTAGCCCAAAGGACATCGGTCAACTGGCCCCGCAAAACCCATCTTGCCTACGGGAAGCTATGCCTGCTTTCCTGTTTTACCACTTCTCGTGATGGCAACAGGTGCGGATTGCAGTGCTTTTTGCAAAGTACTGTAGCCTCCATCCAAGTCGTGCATCCCCTACCCCCTTTTCCCCCTTCCAGGCCACATCTCCACCACCCACCCTCCACGGTCCCATCCATTCTTATGACTAAGACTTCCCAGTCGTTGGAAGTGCCTGCAACCCATCCTGAAACCGCATGAGAACCGCTTCCTTCAGACGAAGCCGTTCGGCAGAATTTTCCGAGGCACCGCGGTTTCTCATAGACTACGGAGACCTTGGCCGTTAACAGCTGAGATGGAGGAGGACATCAGGGCGCAGCTTGCGGAAACGCCCTACGCCCCATCGGCTCTCAAGCCTCTCACCGGCGGCACTGCGAATTTCATATATCGAGCCACTCTGGTCCAGCCCCTTGCAGATGGCACCTCCGACGTCGTCGTAAAGCACGGCGAGGCCTACGTCGCCACCGTGCCCGACTTCAAGCTGAACACATCCCGCTGCGTATGCCTTCAAACCAATCANCCCCCCCCCCCCCCCCCTTTGGCCGTTGAAAGCTATGTCGTCGCTCCCCGTCTCACAAGCCTCTAGGAAGTCGAGGAGGAGTGCCTGCGTGTCCTCGCAGACTTACCGCCGTCCGCAACGGCATCATGTGTCGTGGGGACGCCGAGATTATACAGCTTCAATCCCGCAACCAATACTCAGGTGCAGGAGTATCTGCCAAATGCCATCAGCCTCAAAGAGTATGCCCTGAAGCATTACGAGGCCCCAACGCCGAGCTCCCTCGAGCCCGAGTGCCTGGACCTTGGAGATGCTCTTGGCAAATGGCTGCGCTCGTTCCATGACTGGGGCAACCAGCCTACCCAGGCTCAGTTACGGGAGCTGCTGGCGGGGAACAGGGAGCTGCAGTCACTGAAACATATGATCAACTACCAGGCGCTTATCCAGAAGGCCAGCCAACACCCGTCCATCCTTCAGGATGTCAGGGATGTGCTGCTCCAGATTAGCGAGACTACTGCTGCGGAGCTGCTGGACGACGGCAAGCTAGAGGTCATCCATGGTGATTTCTGGACCGGCAAGTAAGTCACGACGACGTTTTCACGCCTGTCCCGGTACGCCGGATTAATTAACTGCAACCAGCATTATACTACCTAATGTCCCTATCAAACGCGGCGCCAAGACCACCGTCAAAATCATTGACTGGGAAATGGCCCAGCTTGGGATCAGGCCGCTTGACCTAGGTCAAAACATTGCTGAGCTCTGGCTGTTGATGCTCTACAGGGGCATCGACGCCGGGCCGTGGATCATCAGGGGTTTCGTGGCTGGCTATGGCAGGGTGGCGCCAGACTTTGCCTTTCGAACCATCTTACATGTCGGGGCCCACCTCATGAGTTTCGGTGCCTCGACACCGGGATGGGGAACTCGGGAACAGGGTGAACAAGTCATGAAGGTAGGTAAGGACGTGCTGCTCCACGCCTGGAACAAGAACCGCTCTGCCTTCAATGGGCACGTCTTGGAGTGTCTCTTTTTCTAGGTGAGATGAAGAAGGTCGAAGTGAGATGATCGGTCAGAGGTAGAAGAAATGCCAAGGCCATGAAGGGGAATAGCGTCGAGGGAAGCTGGTGGCAAGTCATGATGGTCTCGTGGGAATGCTAGATCAGCACGTGGACATGTGCCTGCGAGGTACAAGTAGGGACGAAGCAATGGAGGGTCCTGTCAAGCACACCCTCCTCAAGGCTTGTCCTGTTTCCATCTATTTCCTATCCAGAAGAGCTCTTCCAAGGAGAATATGCATGAATTAAACAATATGTTGACCAACCGTCCTGTCGGGTTGAGCATTTAGTATAGAAGGAGAAGCAAAAGGAGAAATAGAGGGACACTAACAGAAAGATGAAAAGGGTTTAAATAGGGCCGGCCATATTTTATCCGGAGCGATGCTGGGCTTGGAAGGTGGCTTAAAGGTAAGGAGAGCATAAGATGCTGCTTGAAGTAGTCGAGTGGAAGAAGCATGATGAGGTGATCCACCTTGCTTTTTCGTGAATAAAAATTATTCAGTCCAGCCTAAAGTTGATCCGCCACCCTCAATACAGCTCTCGACATAGACTTCCTGCCGATTCATACTCATCACTCACTCAAAAAAATCACCTATTCCGTTGGAATAATTCACTGGCCTTCATTACATATCTCACCCCTTTCCTTACACATCCTAGCCCGGATCTAATACAACTTGTCCGTCATGCCGGACTCCAAGCCAGCGAAGCCCTGTAAGCGCTGTAAAGACCTAGATGCGCCGTACAAGCTACGCAACGAGCCCAGCTGCAGGTATAACACTATTATAGTCCCCTGCTTAGCTTCTCACGGTCATCAAGTTTCTGAATTGATTGCAGGAAGTGCTTCGTTGAATATGTCGACACGAAAGTCATAAAGCGCATGGCCGTCGCGCTCCGGGAGACCAGGACCTCGCACCTCCCCGGACCGCGCAGGTACCTGGCCGGGCTGTCGTTTGGATTGTCATCGAGCGCGCTTGTGCACATTCTCGACGCCCAGGCCAAGTACCAAAAAGCAAACAATCCCAAGTCGGCTTTGGAGGTCCTCGTGCTTCACGTCGACACCGACCTGTCCTACCCTGGA
This sequence comes from Stachybotrys chartarum, assembly GCA_001021365.1. Taxonomy (NCBI): domain Eukaryota; kingdom Fungi; phylum Ascomycota; class Sordariomycetes; order Hypocreales; family Stachybotryaceae; genus Stachybotrys; species Stachybotrys chartarum. The sequence continues at coordinate 531,915 of LDEE01000012.1, forward strand.
GTCACCGATGCCGAAACGCCGGCGCAGCGGCTCCTGGCCAGGTATCGCGACAAGTACCCTCATCTCTCCCATGAGTGCCTTCATCTGAACAAGGCTCTGGATCTCGAGACGGTGGACTGGACTTCACTCCCCCGTCTTGAAGGCCAAGATGACTCTGCTCGTCTTCGTAGCCTGTTCGATAGGCTGCCGTCTGTGACTAGCAGGGCAGACATACTGCGTCAACTCGTGCGGCATCTTCTCCTGCATGTTGCTATTGATAGGGGCTTCCAGGCCTTGTTCTTGGGCCACAACACGACATCACTCGCCGCGTTGACACTGGCAGAGGTTGCCAACGGTCGCGGCTTCGCAATACCATGGCAGGTCAACGATGGCCCCGTCACGATATGCACTTACGACCAGAGTTCCGACGACCCCGGAAAGGTGACGGCGAGCCGGGAGTTCCCCATATACTCCCCCCTGCGTGAAGTATTGAGCGCCGAGATTGCAACATATCGAGACATAATACCGTCGCTAGGTGAACTAGCCCCCGCGGACACCTCCTCTGCCACCAGCGTTGTTTCCCACAAGGACCTGAGCATAGAGGAGGTCATGGCGCGCTACTTCTCGGGAGTCGAGGGCCCATACTCGGGCATCGTGGCCAATGTTGTCCGCACTGCCGGCAAGCTGGAGAGGACGTCGGCGGGGGGTTTCTGCCGCTTGTGCAGCGTGCCCTTGGACGAGGAGGGCGATTCGACATGGGCCGGTGAGATGGGGCCAGAGACTGAGCGAACGGCGAGCACCCACCAACAACAAAAGCTATGCTATGGCTGCAGTCGGTCGTTGAAAGTATGAGAAAGTTGCCGTGTATTGGCTTTTATACATGTCTATAATAGCCAGGCCCAGATATTTACACATGCCGGCCTGACGGCGGCCCGAAACCTTTCACGCCTGTTTATCCGTTTTCCCCTTTCTGACCGTTGCCCAAATGTCCAGAAGATTATTTTGCACACGCATCTCGAAACCACTTCTAACCAAAATGAACAACCCAGCTGGTTCGAACACCTCTCCTGCGAAGTGCCTGCCTACTGGCATCGCACTTAAATGCTTTCCGCCACCGGCAATATGTACCCTTCGAACTTCTTCATCAGCTTACTTGTTTGCTCAGCGAACGTGAGCGTCAACATCGTGTGCGGCAATATCCTTGCGAGGTGTGGAAGGAATCCTTTGTAGATGGCGAATATGCCTTCGGTGCGGACCGTCTTGCTGAAGCAATCCCAAACGCCCTTGTACAAGTTTCCATTCTGGTTGTAGAGACGAGACATGACAGTGTCTGTTGGAAAACGTCAGTAAATCACACCGGCTTCGATCCATTGACAGGGGTGCTTACCTGGGGGGTGCATGAACACGCAGACGACGAAGCCACTGACCGAGCTACTGGCCAAGTGCAGTGGTAGCCCCTCCTCCATGCCGACATGACGGACAAACGTTCGCTTGGCGAGAAAGTAGGTGGGCAGCTGGACTGAGCTGCCAAAGCCTGTTCGGATCATGGCAGCAGTAACACCGCGGTAGAGGCCCCGTGCGCCCTCGGCGCGGTAAATCTGCGACAAGCCGTCAAAGGCATTGCGGTACTGGTGCTGTGTGCCGACTGGCCGGAACGGAGAGTAGCTTTGCAGCCTGGTTTTGACGAGGAAGAACGGGCTACCGGCAGCGGCTCCGATGACGCCAGAGGCTGCACCGGAGAACATGTTGATGACAAGATTCTGCGTTTGGTCGTTCTTTAAAAAGAAGGAAGCTAGGCTACTTCGTAACGGTTCGTAGAAGCCTAGACGAAAGCCATTTAGAACCATCTGGTAGATGTATGCGGTGCCCAGGCCACGGTATATGGCACGAACGCCCTCGTGCTGCACTATGACCCTTACGCCATGCACCGGTCCGCGGTAGTGGTGAGGCTGCAGTCCCTTCTGTTGTAGCTCGCCTTGTAGCTGCATGCTGTGAAACGTAAAGCGTCAGTTGGAACCGCCAGGATAAAGGCGTGTATTGGTAGGGAGAGGCGGGCTGAATTACCGAATCTTGACAGTCTCGAAGGGGTGTGTTGCTGTGACGGCGCCGCACGCGGCGATGCCGCCGGCAACGAAGGCACTGGTTGGGCGTTAGTACAGACTCGACAGCACCGTTGTCGAGGGTGACCTGGGAACACGTACCCCAACGTCGTTGACATTGCACGGCGGAATGTATTATCTAAGAAACGGCGCGCTGCTTATTGTGTTGCCGCCCGATGGAAACAAAGATGCGGACGACGTGGGATTCGAGATGCTATATATCACCGAAACTTCGCAACCCTGTGGTTTCATTAGTTCAGCGGCAAGAGTGCATTGGGTGAGATCGGGCAGAGGAAACAGCCCCGGGACGGCGCACGACTTACATGATAACGCAAGGTAGGCCAGAATCTTCCCACAAGACCTCGAATCGAAAGTTCGGAAACGCGCAGCGCCAGCAAGGAGGTCACCGATTCATCACGAAGCTGTTTCGACCAAAACTTCTGGGAACCCTGTGCCGAGATCGGCTGCTTATGTCAGGCGGCTATCTTCGGGGGCGCTCCTGCTGCCACCCAGCGGTCCCAGCCTTGCCCAGTTCTTGGGGGAAGTTTCCAAACCACACCCCCTCCTTCGATGCCAATGGCACACCCCTCGAGCTACAGCACCAGCATCCTCTTGGTCCTGCGAATGAATATTCTGCCCTGGGATCAGCTTCATTTGCGGGGCATGTTTGCGACAACCAGAGAGCCCCTCGTCAGTCCAAGGGGGCCAGCCGTCGACCGTTGAGTGCTGCATTCACATTGGGCATTTCAATTCGAACCTGCGCATGTAGAGCCCCCCAGCCTTAGGCAACATGTCCCCGACACCGATGGACCTCGACCAGCCAGAGCGCAGCGCGACCAACGGATCCTCCCTCACCATTCACCGCACACTTGGCACGACCAGCTCAGTGTCTAACCTCAGCGATGTCATATCAACATTTCGACCGACCAAGGTGTGTAGTTAAGGTCCTGATTGTGCAATGTGGTGCAGCGTTGCTGACGGAGGCTCGCACGCCGCTGCCGCATAGCTCTTCCGTCGAGACGACATCAAAGAAGGGCGCCCGCAGCCTCATGTTCTCTCAATAGACTACGATGACGAGGGCGAGCTGCTGATGACATCGGCTAGCGATGAGACGATTCAAATCTACAACGTCAAGGAGGGGCGCCACGACAAGAGCCTTCTCAGCAAGAAATACGGCGTGAAGCTCGCCAAATTCACACATACCAACTCCAGCATCATCTATGCGAGTACAAAACAGAATGGTATAATCTCCCTGCTGGTGCCTGCCGACCAACCCTTCACAGTCCTTGGCTGAGTGCCGTGCTAGACGCCATTCGATACCTGGCGACCCACGATAACTCCTTCATTCGCTACTTTGACGGACACGAGGGCCCCGTAACATGCCTGGCCGTGCATCCGGGTAGCGACAACTTCTTATCATGCTCACAGGATAACACCGTGCGCCTCTGGAACACACAAACAAAAAATTGGCAGGGCCAGCTGTTCCTCAAGTCGCCCTACCTCGCCGCGTACGACCCTTCCGGTACCGTCTTTGCCGTCGGCTGCCCCAGTAGCGGGACGGTACTGCTGTACGATGTGCGCAACTACGACAAGGCGCCATTTTCGACGGTGGATGTGGTCGAGCAGGGGCGGAGGGTGGGCTCGGAATTCTTGATGAAGGGCTGGACCAAACTCGAGTTTTCCAATGACGGCAAGTCACTGATGGTTGGCACCAAGGGAAATGGGCATTTCCTGTTGGACGCGTTCGACGGCACTCTCAAAGCATATCTACACAGACCATCTGGCGGAACTCGGCGGTTAGCGGTCGGCGAAGCATCCAGCATGAACGGCGCCGCAGGCATCTCGTCGAGCTTGGAGAGCAGCGGAGACTGCTGCTTCGCTCCGGATGGCCGGTTCGTAGTGAGCGGTGGGAAAGCGGATGTCTTGGTGTGGGATACGCTCAAGCAGCCGGGGGACAACAAGGTACTGGCGCCGACGTGGACGCTGCAGGAGAAGAGGGAGACTGCTGTTGTCGCGTTCAATCCTCGGTACAATTTCATGGCAACAGCAGACCAAGAGCTCGTATTCTGGTTACCGGATCCTCATGTGTAGGATTGTTGAGGATTTAAAAATGATATGTGGGTTATTGGAGTTCTTTTGGTAGGCAGGTAGGAGGTAGTATTTGCTTGATCAGAAGAATACTACATGTAGTGGTTAAATGATACCCGTAGGGACACCAGCTTCCTGGTTTTTTTATGCACGTTGGATCTTGGCTTTGACTACGTCAATGACTTCGAATCTGAGGATTAAAAGCAACGTGCCGTTGTCACATATTCAAAACGGGCGACAGCGCCAACAGTATAAAAGTGTGCATAGTATTCTATTCGGCCTTGCGACACACGAGAAATTGACTTGGTGTGCCTCCCTCCGACCCCTCCACTCCACCCAAAGCAAGCCCAGGTTGCCAGCCCCACCGAGAATTGCATTCGATTCAAATCAACGAAGCTGCCAACACCTGCCGGCTGCAGCGTCGTCCAAGTTTTGGCCCTGCCCTCTCTGCGCCTACCCGCTCTCAATACATGGCGTCATCCCCGCGATAATGCCCTACTTCGAGACGAGCCAGGAGTGGCTCGAGCAGTCCGCCCTCTTGGTGGAAGCCCGCCCCGAGACGGTATGCCCCAACCGCCGTGCGCCGTCGATGTTCAATCGCAGACGCTGACACCGGACAGACTCGCATCACAACCAGGTACTCCATCAAGACGCCGCGGCCGCGCTCCGGTCCCACCGACACCGACGACGCCTCGTCCTCGGCCGCCCCCGCCCCAGACCCCAAGCCCCCGCGCGCCAGCCTCGTCGTCAAGACGTACGACCCGGTCAGCGGGGTGGTCCTCAAGTACCGCACCACCAAGGCCGCCGAGGTCTCGCGCCTCATCTACGCCTCGCTCGGCCGGCTGGGCCGCGGCATGGCCGCCGTTCCCGACCTCCCGGAGCTCTCTGACGAGCCCATGCCGGATGCGCCCCCGGCGGCGGAAACCAGCGCGGCCACGGCTGCGGCTGCGTCTGGAGGTGGGACAGGAACGTCACAGGCACAGCCTCAACAAGCGGCAGGGGGAGGCAAGAAAAAGAAGAAGGGAAAGAAGTAACTAGGTTGATACGGCGGAATTGCATTGGACACTTTGCCGAGTTGAAAACAGGTCTCATCAAGCGGCGCACAATTGGCGATGAATGCAGTGGAGGTGCTCTCTACGGCATCGGAATGAACATTACTTTAACCATGATATTGAATACGTATGCCATTTCATCTAGCTGGCGACCGCGAGCACTGCGTCTTTTCTAAGCAGGACAAATCATAAACCATCCAGCATACACGCCATTGAGCCACAATCAAGAAGAAGGGCAATGACAGAAAAACCAAAGACCAAAATGCCATCCATGCCAAAACGCCGTCCATGTAATCCTCGCCTATCATCAAGGCCATGGCTAGAGCACCCAATCGCTAGCCTGCCCATTCCGCACATTAATCCAAAGACCTGCTGTGAGCTACCAGTCTTGGAATGTTGCCATATACGACGCATATGTATAAAAAAAAAAAATCAGGACAAAACGGGGTATATGTTCGTACAATGACGGGAAGGGTTGACAATGCTTAAAAGTCCTCGTCAAATGTGAAGTCACCACCGTTCTCGCCCTTCTCCTCCGAGGGGCTGCCGTCGACAGGCTTCTTGGTGCTGGCCATGACGCCAGCCTTCTGGTAATCGGCAACGCGCTTCTCGAAGAAGTTGGTCTTGCCACCGAGGGAGATGTTCTCCATGAAGTCGAAGGGGTTGGAGACCTTGTAGACCTTGTCATTGCCCAAGGCGATGAGCAGACGATCAGCGACGAACTCGATGTACTGCTTCATCAGGGTGGAGTTCATGCCCAGCAGGGCGCAGGGAAGGGCCTCGGTCAAGAATTCCTGCTCGATAGTGACGGCATCGGTGATGATCTCCCTGATGCGCTCCTTGCTGGGGCGGTGCTTCAGGTGGGAGAAGAGCAGGCAGGCGAAATCAGTGTGGAGACCTTCGTCACGAGAGATGAGCTCGTTGGAGAAGGTCAGACCGGGCATCAGACCACGCTTCTTGAGCCAGAAGATGGAGGCAAAGGCGCCACTGAAGAAGATACCCTCAACGGCAGCGAAGGCAACGAGACGCTGAGCAAAGGAGGAGTCCTTGTCCTGGATCCACCGGATAGCCCAGTCGGCCTTCTTACGAATGCAAGGAACTAGATGAGGTTAGACGAATGTGACACGCGAAGGGTATATAGATGAGTAGTAACATACTGGTATCGACGGCGTTGAAGAGATAGGTGCGCTGGGTCTGCTCCTTGATATAGGAGTCAATCAGGAGTGAGTATGTCTCGGAGTGAATGTTCTCCATCATGATCTGGAAGCCGTAGAAGCAACGGGCCTCGGGAATCTGAACCTCGCCGCTGAATCGCTCGACGAGATTCTCGTTGACGATACCATCTGAGGCGGCGAAGAAGGCCAGGATGTGCGACACGAAGTACTTCTCGTCATCGGTGAGGCGGTTGTTCCAATCGTGCATGTCCTTGGAGAGATCAATTTCTTCGGCAGTCCAGAAGGAAGCCTCGGCCTTCTTGTACATCTGCCAGATCTGTACAGGGGTCCTGGTCAGTCGCGCCGATACTAAGAGGGACCACTTTACGCGTCAGAACGCGTCACGTACCTCGTGATACTTGATGGGGAAGAGGACAAAGCGCTGAGGGTTCTCCATCAGAAGAGGCTCCTCGGCCTCCTGTGCCTTGATTGCCGAAACGACTGCGTCAATGGGCTTCTCTTCGACCTTCTTGGTCTCCTCAACCGCCTTAACATGTCGGGCCTCCACCTGATGCTCAAGGTCGGCTAGTGTGTTTTCGTCGAAGGGCTGGTTTTCCTTGTCGGCAGCGCCAAAGTCGAGCTTCTTGACAGGAGACTCCATCTTGAAGGAGTCAATGGCATTGGCAGCCTAGGATAATCGTCAGTGTGGCCGAACAGTGTTTTATAGTGGACACGGCGCGCGGCGCGTCTTGGTGTGCAAGACGTCACTTACCTGCTTGGAGGGTGTAATTTCAGCAGCCATGTCGTAATCTTGAGTGAAAGAACAGGAAGGGACTGAAGAATGAAGCTGCAAAGGTAGATATTGATACAATGCTTGTGTATGGGCTCAGTCTGGGGAGAGAATGGGAAGCAAAGGCGCGATGGGAGACAGAGGATGTAGACGGGACTCGAGGTGGTAACGCCAGAGCCTTTTGTACAGGCAACGGATGCGCTATCACGTGCAGGGAGCGCGTCCAGACGCGTTTTTAGGTGGGCCGCGGGGCTGGCCAATTAAGCTCCCTGACCTTGCAGGTACCACTGCACGCTGGTCTATGCGCTGTGGGCCCCCTGTAGCCTGTAGGTACTTGCCGAATCAGTGAGCGGTACCTCTGGACCAAGTTCTCCAGCGTGCGCCGGTACCTTCTTACAGGCTGCTCCGTTCATTACAGGCCTGGTAGCCGATGCGTTGCCCAGGTACCAGCCTGCTGGCGAGACAACCTCCCGACCCTGGCCCACACAAACCAACCACCCGCGCAAAGCTGGTGGGCTGGATCCCCAAGCGCGTCAACAGCCACCGGACCGTCTGTGACATTTTCGCGTCAAGGATCCATCTTGGTCCTCGGATCAACGTCATTGCTATTGCTGCGTTAATCATCAATCAGCAAATCATAAGCAGTGAGTCAATCACTAGCCGTGGTCACGGCCCGAGCCAAACCTTCCGGATCACTGTTCGTTGTCTAGAGCTTGGAGCTCGGGACCTCGGTCCTTTACTCTCGAATCTACGAGCTCTTGCGTAAGACAATTCGTTCGGAGACCGTGGCAGATCCACACCCAGTATGATGAAGATGTACGAAACGCCCACTGAGTCGCCTGATGCCAAGCCGAGCCCGGCCAAGTATCCTGGCTAGTAGGTATAGAGCTGGCGTGATTCAGACGCGACAGTACCATCCCGGCTTATCAGATCGTGGAAGAGCCGCGCCGCTGCCCCCATTGTTGATGATGAATTGATTTTTGAATACGAATACAGCATATCTGATCTAGCTGTTTTCTGACAAGCACAGTTACCAGCAGTATGTCTCGAAGTAATGAAAACTAGTGTATTTGCTCATCTAACATCATTGTTGCTGATAGCGCCCAACTGAATATCCATCATCTACATAATCATTCCCTCCAAAGGGGGCGTCACGCGATCTACACATGACATAGCCCTGGTATGAGCCCGCAACTCGAATGCCAATAGAGAATGTAACGAGCAAAAATACAATATCAAATGCTTGTCCGATAACGTGTCGGGTATCGTACCTCGTCCGACGACTCACGCCCTGTCGTGAGCAATGGCTACTTATCGCCGAGACGTTCGCTGCTGCTTGGACGAGGTGGTGTTGGACCCGGTGTAGCCATTGCCTGCCTCAACATCCCGAGGATTGGCCCTGCTCCTGCTGAACCAACCGCGATTCTCGCGGACCTGTGCATTAGGCGGTGCCGCTGGCATTGGAGCCTGGCCACTTGGCGTAGATGCCTCGACACCGTTCACCTCTGCCCTTTGTGACCTATCGAACTCCGCAGGATCGCTCGGGTCAACAGCTGGCACAGGCAGGCCATTCCTTTGAAGCTCCTTCCTGCCCTGTTCACGTAGATATGTTTCGAGGAGGAGAGCGTTCCTGCTGTTGGCACGGAATGCGGCGTCGGCAACATCGCCGATAAATGGCACGATGCCAATGACAAAGTCGAAGGCGATGTTCATCAACATCTTCATCTTGACCCCTGAAGGAAGGCCGCCATCGACTTGCATGCAGGTTTTCAAAACCATTAATCCAAGCAAAGCATCCAGTACGTCACCAAAACTGTCACGTGTTAGTTGCTATCGTTTGCAATACGAGTGTGTATAGAGGCGTGGCCGCAACTCACCCTGGAATGAGGCCGATGACGCTGCCCCACCCGAAACGGATTCCCATGAAGCTGAACAGACTCATATCAAGGCGATAAGCTCGTCTCTTGACCTTGGTCAAGACTTTGCCGTCGTGCTCAGAAATGCCGGGAGGCAGAGCCTTTCTGCGCTTCTTGACCTTGCCAGGGGGCTTTCCATCCAGCCTAGTAGCAGGGACCTGCTCAAAGTAAGGATCCTGTAATGGTGATTAGTTAGCCGAGTGATGCTGAGAGGCGTTTGACGCATGCGTACCTCGGTGCCGAAGCTGTTCTCCAGTCTCTCCGCCAAGATCTTTTTGGCGATGAAGCGCCCAATGAATGCGGCCATGATGACTGCCTGTTGTTGTTCCCCTCAAATGATGAAGAAGGTCGGTGCCAAACACAGACGAACGATAATCTGGTAGGGAAAGAAAGTGTTTCGGTTTCTGCCAAGCGCAATGACAGGCAGCTCCTAAATAGACAAGAAAGAGACCTTGCCAATGCAGTGCCCACGGCGTAATGTGGCAAACCGAGTGTGCCCAGACGGTAGGTGTGGAGGAAAAGGTCAATGACCCTCGTCAGGAGAGACGTTGGCTCTGGGCAGTGCCTTTAACAGCCAAATAGTTGGTAAGGCATGACTGGAGAGCCACCCCCGAGAATTTCTTGTTTTGGGGCTGGGCCTTCTACCGCCCTCACATTAACCACTACCGATAATGATGTAATTGTATGCGAGGCCACTTGACCGCCCTGCGCGGACCCGTATCCGAAGGGGCCTAAGCCACCTGACTCCAGCCAACAGCCGCTATGCATCAGTGCAGTGCCACAACCTTAATTTTCTCCAAGGTACCCATTGGCGCGATTCACTATGGAAAGATACTTTGGCTGACACGTAGCGTCCTGTCCTGCTGTACTTTGTTGACCCTTGCCAAGCGAGCGGCAACGGGCCAGGATCTGTAAGAGGACCCCGACAGAAATGACAGCATCGTTCTTTGCGATTGTTCCTTTGACCCTGTAAGCCCATCGAACCAAGGCAATGCATGGTACTCTATCTTCTAGCGTACTGTATGGCAAAATACCAAAGACCTGAGCTGGAGTTTCGCATTGACTGGTGTTTGGCAGCCCCTTTCCTCAGGTTGTCCTAGCGCTGCCGCGGCTTGACCATTTCCGTGTCTGCTTGGTTCCAGGTGCTGCTCAGCCACTACGGTCTCAGCTGCGATACTGTGGCGCATCATGCAAGTCATTTGGGTTTCCGTTGAAGGGATAGTGCCGTGGCTGAGCAGTTGTGCGTCAAGCCAGGCGAAAACGACGATGACTAAGAATGGGTGAGGTATCAGCTAATTCCCATTCGTCGTTTTTGGCGACCATGCTTCTGGGACGCTTTAGGCTACAGAGGGCCCAAGGCAGGCTCCACAACAAGCAACGGTGGAGTTAAGGAGCTACGTGTTGATATCCACGGCATGCGCTGAATGCGACGTACCTGTATATCAAAAACTGCAACCGCACCCAACCTCGACCCAGCTCCCACTCCGACCTCCACCACAGCACCAGAAGCTCGTCGCCCGACCTCGTCGCCTAAGCCCCAGATCCCATCGCGTCAGTCTACTATCGCCGAAACCTGTTCCATCGACTACTTCTTTCGAGTGTAGTCTTCCCTATCAGGCATACTTGAAGAATATCCGTCGTCGCTCCATCGCGACTTACTGCCTGCGCGTCTTCGCGACTTTGTTGCCATCAGCACGGATTCCCTTCAGCTCGACCATGCTCGATTCTCTTCATTCTATCCGCACCCACTTCTCATCTCGCCTGGCCAAGTCGTGAATCACATCAGAGAGACTACCTTTCCTTATCAGTCCGTTTAATCCCCCCAGAGCATGGTACTGCCTACCGAGGCACCATGGCAGGTAATCAGATGCAGTTAGAAGATTGTACGCGACCACCCGCTCTGCTGTCGTAAACGCTCTGTAGGATGCTCTCGCTAACACTTACCGCAGGGCTGGACGATCTTTGCGTCCGCTTCATCATCAACCTTCCCCAAGAGGACCTCTCCTCCGTTGCCCGAATATGCTTTCAGGTCGAAGAAGCCCAATGGTTCTATGAAGACTTCATTCGCCCGCTCGATGCGTCCCTTCCATCCATGACGTTGCGGACATTTTGTCTGCGCATATTCCAGCACTGTCCCCTCTTGGCCTCGTTTTCTGTCGAGAATCACAGCAAGGCATTTGAGGAATTCCTCGAGTACAAGACCCGTGTGCCGGTGCGCGGGGCAATCCTCCTAAATCATGCCATGGACTCGGCTGTTCTGGTCAAGGCTTGGAAGAAAGGAGCTAGTTGGAGTTTCCCGCGAGGCAAGATCAACAAGGATGAAGATGACCTGGATTGCGCTGTGCGGGAGGTATGGGAGGAAACTGGCTTAGATCTTCGCGCCGCTGGTCTAGTCCCCACCGAAGCAAAGCCCAAGTATATCGAGATACCCATCAAGCAACAACAGCTACGTCTTTACATCTTCCGCAACGTTCCCATGGACACCAACTTTCAGCCCCAAACACGCAAGGAGATAAGCAAGATACAATGGTATAAATTATCGGAACTCCCGACTTTTCGCAAGAAGGGCGGACAGAACCACGAGGCGCCCGAAGGACCGCAAGCTAATAAATTTTACATGGTTGCGCCTTTTCTTGTCCCGCTCAAGAAATGGGTTAGCCAACAGAAACGGCTGGACGAGAGGAAGGCTGCCACGGGGCGCCAGGCTGGCCTGCATCCGTATCTGCCGGTAGACGAAGTCGTTACCGAGGACGATGGCTGGACCCAACCCGAGGTAGCAGATTCTTATCAAACGCCAGCCATCGAGACGTTGGATGGCGCTACACAAGAGTTGCAGCGCCTGCTCAAGATGCAACCCCCGATGCAAGGACTACAACCCGCCGCGGCACAGGGGGATAAAGGTAGTGCCTTGCTTTCCATTCTCCAGGCGAAGAGCGCTTCTGAGACGCCGACAACGGCCAGGAATGCTGGCCACTTGCCGCATACCCCTCAGGGTTATGCTGGCGCAGAAATACTGCAGCCTCGCAATCCGCACCATCATACCAATCAGCACCACATTCCGCTGAACATGCAGCAGCCACCACCTCCTTTTCAGGCATCTCATGGCCAAGGAGCAGCCGGATGGAACTATCAGCACAACCAAGTCACTTCATACCAAGCACAAGCCCAAGCATACACATCAATGGCAGAGCAGCGAACCAACAGCAGCCATGCCACACTTGTCCACCCGCAACCTTTGCCGCCCCAGGTCCAGAGGGCCATGTTCAACAATAGCGTCTTTCAGGACAGCGCCGCCCAGGGTCCATATTCGGGAAATATGTCAAATGTCCACCAGGCCCATCACAGAATCGAGCAGCAACTCCCACAGGCAGCTCCCCAACCTCCTGCAGGTGCCAACAGACCGACTCACCTTACTGGCCAGTCTATGGCACTGCTCGATGCTTTCAAAAGGGACTCTTTACCCGTGGAATCTACGCAACAGGGCGAGAATAAGGCAGCTGCCAGAGCCGAGTACAATGCACCGGCCCATGTGTTTAAATACCCGCATCATATAGGCCTTCAGCCGAACTCGCTCTATGCAGCAGCACCTCCTTTTGAGCATCAGAAGAGTCCAACCGAGCTGGCGGGCTCCTTCGTTGCGGCTCCTGCGCACCATCATCGCGCCTCCTTGCTGGGAATGTTCAAGGATGGACCATCGGAGGCCGCGTCGACGCAGTCTCAAGCCGTCGTTCCGCAGCATAGTGACAGTGCTCAGGAATCCAGTCCACGAAGGCAAACCCAAAGGGACTCGGTGGCTCAGTATCAACCACAGCCACACACTGGCGTTTCCAGTCTTTCGGCGTCAAGGCACCCAAGCCATGGAAACCTAGATTTGGCTTCAGGGCTACCTCTTGAGCAACTGTCTATTCATGCTGCACCAAGTCAGATCAACAAGGCATTTAATAGTGGTCCAGCCGTTCCACGCCACAGCCCTGGCCTGGCGGCTGCGCCAGCACCTCATCCTCGTATTCTGCAGCGTGGTCAAGATCCCCGAGCCTTCGGCTTAGGCGACCAGCCACCCATCTCCCCAAAGACTCTGTTACATGGCTTCACAGGATCGTCAGCTTCTGGTCACCCAGCAGGATCCCCAACCATGGGCGCCTCCAATGCTCGCCGCGCGGAAGCGCCCGCTGAACAAAAGCGCCAGTTATTATCCTTATTCAGCAAGCAACAGAGTCCTGCCGGGGGCCTGCCCCAAGAGGCTGCCCCAACGGACCCCGCGTCATTCGACCCGAGGCCGCGCGTTGCCTCCATGGCTTCCGGCACATCCTCCCGCCTTGGTCGACAGACACCCATCTCGCCAGCCGACCAAAGCTTCCTATTGGACTACCTTCAGTCCGTTACCAACAGCGCAGGGCGGTGAGAAGCGAGTCGCGCGGTTTGAAGCTTCGAAACCCCCAAGATTAGCTTTGAAGTTGGGTTCATTCCTTATCGCGGAATATTATTTGCGAGCGTGTTGAATGGGACGTTGTGCGTCTTTGTTTGGGCTATATTCTTATACGGGCGGATTGTTCTTGGGAGGCGATGTAGGTGTAGCGAAATCGTTTCAACCTGATGAGCACGACGTCAACACAATTCCATCGAGGTTCCACAAGATTTGCATTATCGTATGCTTAGTGAGTAATGATACAAAATCTACACAATCATACAGTGTCTACGTTGCAGGCTAGGCAATGTGAGCTACTTGACCCCAATATGGTGGCATACTCTTGTATACCTATGCATTGGAGTTATGGCGATATATGTCGGTGGCTAAGTAAACAGTGCAAGAAGCGAATTCTGCAGATAAGATGATGGGGGTTGGAAAGTTCCATGAAAACAATGGTACGGTAGCGTCAGTGAGCTCTTCCAAGTCTGGTAATGTGTTGTATTGATGTAAAGCCTAAGTTCTATGTAGAGGGTTGTAGAAATACCCGTTGTGTATCATCCACGCCAACGCCTGGTTCAATATTCTCATGCAGCGACAAATCACGGAATTGGCATAAAGACATGCCGGTTTTCATTTGCCAGGTCTTATCCTTCGACATGGAGTAATTCGAATCGGTTCGTTGCGGAAAGGGGGTTCTTCTGGGGCACGACTGGAGTGGCAGAGCGATTCGTAAAGAACGGGACCTCATCGAGTGGTTTGGCACATTCGTCAAACCCCCACTCGATATGTGCCTTTTTGTATTTCCTAGTAGCAGTTATTAGCACATGCGCAACGGCCATATGAAGCTCATCTAGTTTGGGTACACCTACAGACGGCTCATCATGCAAGTCCGGGCAAGAGTAGCAATATGGACCGAGTTCGTGCTGATAAAGCAATCCCCCCTAACGAACTTTATGCTAATAGCTATGAGGTTGTGGATGTGTTCAAGATCATCGCGTACTCCCTGCTCGGTGATGTTGGAACCACAGTCACGAATAACCAGGTTCCGACTTGCACCCTGGCGAATCTTGTATGCGAGATGAGGGGATAGGATGTACTGACGATCATCCCATTTAACATCAACCTATGAGAATATTAGTCAAACACCGGCGCCCAGGACACATGTGGCGGCACGATGGGAAGATACGAACTCTCTTGTTCTTCACATAGACATCAGTCCTGCGCGCGTAATTGAAAAATGCGTGAGCGTCGGCTGCGTGGATGAAGGAAACCGAAGCAGCCCTATCTTTCCATCTGATGTAAACGTCTAGAATCTGTCCGCCTCGAACCACCGCCGTAATGTCGGCGTGAGTGGTCCCATCACGGAGGTTGGACAGGCTCAAAGATCTCATGGCATCTCTCTCGAAGCCGTGCTTCAACGGCATCTGTGTGGTTGAATCCCCATTGACGCTGCGAGTGTGGCTACGCCTACGTGATGGCGAGATGGCACGACAGTAGGAGCCATCACTGGAAAAAGATTCGTGGCTTTCGTGCTCACTGTCGCCAGAGCATTCATCGACCGAGCTTGTACGATGATGCTGAGCAGGTGAAGGCACCCCAGGCAGAATCGCGAAAGTGCCACTGAAAGCCGCACCAAGGCCATTGCAGGTAACATCAGAGCCTAATGCATGACTTAAAAGGCTGGGAGCAGGCGTGGTAGTAGATGTTTGGCTGCTCAGTAGCTACACCAAGGTATGAGAATCGAGCAAGTATCAGACAGTGGAGTGACGAAAGCCCTGGTTAGATAAGAGTTTACATACTTCGATGGTTGCGTTGTCGACGCCGCCGGAGATGAGGTTTTGGCACAGATTTCCTGCGAGGTATGATCAGCTGAGGAGATGCTAAACGTCGGGCCATGCCAAGTAGGGGCTGTGCAGGACACGCAACATAAACCCAAAGTGAATGATTGCCGGGGCACGTTGACGTTGGGAGGCTGTTGAACTTACCATAACGAATAGCGGTTCTGGTCAGACCCTCGTACTCGGCTTGAGAAATGCAGACAACAGAGTTGATCTGGCTGTGGTCAAGCGTTTCGCTTCGACAAGGTTGGTTTTCCTGGTGTCCAGCACTAGTGAAAATCGAAGAAGATTTGGCATCACCGTTGGAGGAATACAGGGAATATCGGGGAGGCGAATGAAGATGGTCATGAAGATGGTCACGAAGATGGGGTTCATTAGAGCGTCGAGGACTTGAATCCACGAGCTGGATCGAGGCGATACTGCGCGGTGACGGCAGATTAGGTCCTATGGCTGGATCTTGGGCCTTTGGAAAAGGACAATTCTCTTTACTATAGCGGAACATGAGGTTGGTCGAAATGCAGTAAGGATGGTGGAGGGACCTACAAAGCGGAAGTCATTGTGGAAGCCGTCGTTTGAGCCGACAAGGACGTTGGAGAACAGGTGATAAAGGAGTGGTGAACAACTCATGAAGATGTAAATGATGGGTTCAAGACCAAAGAAACCCCAAGATAGGTGGTTACCTACCTCACTTACATCAGTACCTACCTTCAGGTAGGTACTATAGGCATTTGCAAACTGGAAGCCGCACGCCCGACGGGATTGCTCTCACGTGCTAGTATGCAGCCAACAACATGGAAAGTATTCCGGTTGCTCGCGCCTTCCGTGGCTGCCAACTGCCATGTTTACAGGCTGCCACCTGCCACCTGCCACCTTCCACCTTCTATTCGCCGCCTGTCATCCGCCATCCGCCTTTCGCCATCCGTCATCTCTCACCGCTGCTGACGGGTGAAGAAAGCATACATCTTGCAACATGGGTCAATGCAGCAGCGAACCTCTCGCACAATCGTCAACGGGGCCCCCAAGGCCAGCTCCCGCGGCACGGCATTGCTTGTCGTCTTTCAGGTCGAACTGACCATAGGTATAGGAAGTGTTCACACTCAAGGTCAATGACTGCTCATGTCGGGATTCCAAGATATGTTGACAACGCCAGAGCCTGCACGACGACCCTTTCTGGAGACCGCGAGCTAAATGGCATGGATTCGAATGACATGTGAGGGTATTCTTGGCCAGCAAACAACGTCCTTTGGTCCTCTCGATGCCTCAGGCGGGGTTGCTGTGCTGTGTTGCCTCGATGCCACGCTCAGCACAGCTTTGGTAGAAAAGGGGTAAGATAACATTCAATGCATACGATTGGGCGCTGAAATATTTTCTTTATCTAAAACACGAAACGGGATTAAATATTCTTTTGCAATGGGCGAATTTCGAGCGTCACCTGCAACCTCGATCGACTCCATCACGGTTTCTCGTGTCCTACACCAAAGGGCATCGGGTGTTTTTCTGCGCGCATGTCGCACAGCGTCGGGGTTCAAGGTTGAGCCACCTCAGATGTCTCTGCGTACGACGTACGGACGCACTTGGCCCAAACACGAGATCATGTGACGGCATCACGATCAGCTATGATCCAATCATCGTCTTTGTTGACCCGTGTTCCAGGCTGAGCTTATGCAGAGCTACTCGTATTCCGGGCTGGGTCCCCAGTCCGTCAGGTACTCTTCCCACTGGACCGCCGCACAATCGGTACTTACAGCAACCTGTTTCTTCCGGGGCGCCGCGTTTGTTGTAGCGCCCAAAACTCGTTTTTCCATTGCCTCTGCCTTGCCTGTTTGAGCCAAGCTCGACCTCACCCTGTCTCAGGCCCGTCGGCTCTGCCCCATCCCTTGTCCGCTATGCAACCTTGGCTTTCCACTCTTTTTCAACTCTCTTTCCCTCCTCTCCTCCATTCCGAAGCCCATTTCGTGATTGCAAATCGACATTCAGCGAGTTGCTTCACCTTCTTGTCTCTCGCTATTTCCTCGTCTCCCTCTTCGATGGGTAGATATTTCTGACGACTCTCGCTTTTCTGACGCTCGCTCTGTTTTGTTTACGTGCCAAGCCTGGGCCGTTCAACCATCAAACCCCTGACGTTACCCAAGCACTCCAGGACCATTCAACTTTGTCTTTTCAACCGTTGCCGCCGTCTTACTCGGATTCACCACAGGCCAGATCACCAAAATGCGGGCTACATCAACTCTGCTGCGGCTAGCCATCTGCCTTTCCTCTCTGACCTCGCTTGGTCTGGCGTCTGTTCCGGATGCAAATCCAGCTCTAGTGGTTCGTCAGGATGACGAGTCAAGTAAGAGTGTTGAATTGTACAACGAGCCCGCGCAGATGCACTGATGCAGACTCCAGGGACTGAGGAACCTTCAAGATCCACGATAACCGACCCACCTTCGACCGAGAGTGAGGACTCCCCTCAAAGAACCACCACTGGTGACCGAGACGAGGATCGCACCACGGCCAACGATGACGATGACGAAGAGACCCAGACGGGCACCCGTACCGGCACAACAAGACGATCCTCTGGTTCCAGCTCCCCAACTCGCACTCGCTTCGCTCCCGATGCTCCTGCTGGAGGCGTCACTCTCATCTCACCCGTCACTCTTGTCGAGCCAACCCCTCTCTACAAAATCAGTGACCATGTGACCTTCAGCTGGAACTACACGTCGCTCCGAGGCACGCCTACTGCCGTTGATGTGCTGGTCAGCTGCGCCGAGGCTTCCAGGACATGGACGCTGGCCCCCAACATGACGTTTGAGACAGACGTCGCATTTGTCTGGGATACGCAAGAGGATGCAGACGACGCCGAAGCCGGTGGCCTTCTTACGGAGCTGTACACGCTTATCGTCAAGGATGCCGACGCTGAGATCACTGACAGCCCCGATCCCGGGTACCTCGGTGCATATACGGGATTCACGTTTGGCCTCTATGCGGGTATCCCATACACGCCATATCCCCAATGGAACTGCCCTGGCTGCAGCGCCGGAACATCATTGCTCGACCGCCAGGCAGTCGGTTTCGCTCTTACCATGGGCCTCATTACCGTCTTAAGCTTCACCTGGTTCATTGGTGGGCTGGGGCTGAATTAGGACGACATCCACACTTTGGACATAGTTGTTGCAGACATTTTTTCTATCGGCTTCATTCAGCTGCATATTCTCCTATTAGGGTACATGGTACGGGTCGTTTGGAATATTGGAACAGGCAAGCATCTACGGTGATAATTAGGGGCAATCTTTTGAGGCGTTAATAAGAAAGAGTTGGCTGTCACGGGGTTTGAATGTTGAGTTTGAAAATCTGGAAATCATCCTCGAGTGGGATGTATATGAGGGTAGTAGCTATTAAAACAAACATAATGATCTATATGCAACCATGCTATGTATGCCAATTCCTTCGCTGCTTTTTCCGTGAACCCGGTGGACGCAAAAGGGCTATCACACCATGCGCAGAGTGAATCCTGCGCCACGCTCCTCCTTCTCGCGGCCCTGAAAAATGCCGCTCAGATCTATCTCGCCCATTGTCGGGGTCTGCTGCCCCCTGACGGGCGCATGTGGCTCGTGGCGATGCCTCTTCTCCTGGCCTGCTTTGCTTGGGAACGTCGGGAACAGGCTCTCGGGCTTCGGCTTGGGATCCTGGGCGAAGTACTCGTGCTTCAACACCTCATCGGCGGATGGACGGTACAGGGGATTCAGAGACAGCAGGTCGTTGAGCAAGCTGGCGCCGGCGGCCGTCAGATTGGGGAACTTGGTGCGGACCACGGAACCGGTGGGCACGGCTGACTTGGGAGGGAATCGAAGGCAGCGGGAGTTGGGCAGCTTCTTGAAGCCGGGCCACGTGTCCTCGGTCGGGACGCCGCACAGCTGCACCACCTTGAGCACCTGGTCGACCTCGTTGGCGCCCTTGAGCAGCGGCTCGCCGAGGAGCAGCTCGCCAAAGATGCAGCCGACGCTCCACATGTCGACGGCGGCGTCGTAGGCCTTTGCGCCGAGCAGCAGCTCGGGGGCGCGGTACCACAGGGTGACGACGAGCTGGGTGAGGTCCGGGGGCGGGTAGCCGACGTAGCGGGCCATGCCGAAGTCGGCGATCTTGAGGCGGCCGCGGTTGTTGAGGAGCAGGTTGGCCGTCTTGAGGTCGCGGTGGAGGATGCGGTTCTCGTGCAGGTACGAGACGCCCGAGGAGAGCTGCAGGAGGAGCTGCTTGATCTCCGAGGAGAGGAAGGGCTGCGGCATGTCGGCGAGGATGGAGCCGAGGTCGTGCTCGAGGAACTCCATCACCAGGAAGATGGAGCTAGTGCAACGGGGTTTGTTAGCATGGCTGCTCCCGCTTGGGTGGGAACGGATCGTGGACTTGCTTGTCTCTCTTGAACACCTCACTGCCCACCACGACCTCGTGCAGCACAACCACGTTGCCATGGTTGCAGCTGCGCAGGATCTGTATCTCTCGCAGCCCCGTCACCGGCAGGCCGTCGCGGTCCGAGGGCATCAGCTTGAGCCGCTTCAGCGCGACGATCCTGCCCGTTGAGACCTCCGTCGCCCGCGCCACCCAGCCGTAGGTGCCCTCCTCGATGTCGTTGAGCTTCTGGTACTTGTCGACGTTGGGGCACTTGCCCCAGGAGCCCGTCTCGAACCGCAGCAGCTTGGGCGGCGCGTCGCTGTTCGCCGCGGCGCCGGCGCTGGGCGGGTTTGGCGTGATTCTACGGCGCTTCGAGGGCCGGCCATGGTCGGCGTCGTCGTCGTCGTCGTTTTCGCTGCCGTCTCGGGGTGGTGGGACGGCCTGTGCAGCCTGCCTCTGGGCCTCGAGCTTCCGAGCCTTTTCCGCCTTCCGCTGCCGTTTCTCTTGCTTCTCCCTCTCCAGCTTGGCATTTAGCTCAGCATCTGCGTCGGTGTCGGCCCATCGCGACTTTGGCTTGGATGACATTGCCTGGTGCTGCAAGGGAAGAGGGAAGAGGGAAGGGGTCGCCCCGGTTGGCCTGGGCGGCTTTTCTCGTTGCGCTGTCGCAACGGATTGGGCAACGGGACGTGGTTGGGGTTTTATGACCAAGCCAATGTGTCACGAGTGATCAGGTTCTGAAGATTGGCTTTGTTTTGTTAATAAGTCAATGGCATTGTACGACCTGCAACTAGCCAACGACATGTTCCAGGTCTTTGTGAGGCTTGGGATGGATTTCAAGGTCCCGGGGGCTTGTCGTCATGTTGCGCCTTATCTTATCGCAAGCTCAAATTCGACCTCGAGCTTCAGGAACATCATCACTTACACAGCCATCCCACCTCATTTCATCATGAGTGCTCATTCCCGTCTTGGCCTTTGTTGAAGCGGTACGCTCGTACCATATCCAAATCATACACGACCCGACTCATTATGAGGCCCTCTATTCTAGCGGCGAGGCGCCTCGCCTGTCAAGCCCGCCCTCTTTCGTCTCCCACCTCACACTGCATCCGGACCCTGTTTACTACTGCATCACGATACCAGGCGGAGAGGAAGTGGTCGACGCCACTGGCCAAGCAGCTATATGAAGCCATCTCTGTACGGCCCAGTCCCCCCAGTCTCCAATAATCAGTCACGTTCCATCACTCACCTCATCCCAGACCACTGGACCAGTTCCTCTGGCAAGCTACATGCGCATGTGTCTGACGGGTGACTTGGGCGGCTACTACACCGGCGCGATTGGCCAGGATCGCGATCAGTTCGGCGCAAAGGGCGACTTCGTCACGTCCCCCGAGATCTCGCAGATCTTTGGCGAGCTCATCGGCGTCTGGTTTATTGCAGAATGGATCAGTCAGGGCCGGCCCAAGGACGGCGTCCAGATCATCGAGGTTGGACCGGGCCGTGGAACCCTCATGGACGATATGCTCCGGGTATGAACACCCCTATCCTTCAAAGCTCCTGCAAAGGTCTTGAGAGCGTCCTTATTGAAACGCCCGTGGCAGACTATTCTACGCTTCCCAGACATGGCTAGCAGCATCGAGTCCGTCTTCATGGTTGAGGCCAGTCCGGAACTCAGGGAGAAGCAAAAGGCTCTTCTTTGTGGTTCAGACGCCCCATCGTCCGAATCAAAGGCGGGCTACCACGCCACCAGCAAGTACGGTGGCATACCCGTCGTATGGACAGAAACCATCAAATCCATACCCATCGGTGAGACTCCCCCACCTTCCCTGCTGCCAACGGATCCAATACTTACCTTGCTCCACCGCAGACACCACCAAGGTCCCTTTCATCGTGGCTCATGAGTTCTTCGACGCTCTCCCCATCCACACCTTTCAATCAGCCAGGGTGACAACCCCTGCAACCGCATCCAAGGGCTCAGCTGAGCCAGCAAGCAACAACAGGACATCACAGACCAAGCCAGAGGTAGAGTGGCGGGAGATGATGGTTTCGCCAGTCCCTCCAGGCGTCACCCCTGCAGACTCAGGAACGTTTAGAATCGAAAAGGACGATACCCCCGCCGAGTTCCAGCTTGTCCTCTCCTCCGGCACCACCAGGCACTCGCGCTACCTACCAGAGTCGTCACCAAGATACCGCAAACTCAAATCATCGCCTGACTCCGTCATCGAAGTCTGCCCGGACGCTTCGCTGTTCGCGTCCGACTTTGCCACGCGCATTGGCGGATCTCCAAAGCATCCCAAACGCAGGCCGAGTGGCGCCGCCCTAATTCTCGACTACGGCACCTCAGACACCGTTCCCATCAACTCCCTGCGCGGCATTCGTCAGCACCGCCTCGTCAATCCCTTCGCCTCCCCTGGCCTTGTCGACCTCAGCGCCGACGTGGACTTCACTGCGGTAGCAGACGCCGCCACACTGGCCAGCGAGGGCGTCGAGGTCCACGGACCTGTTCCCCAGGGAGTGTTCCTGGAATCCATGGGTATCCGGCAGCGTGCCGAAATGCTTGCTAAAGCTCCCGGCATTGATGCGTCGACCGCCACCAACATCGACAAGTCTTGGAAGCGCCTAGTCGACCAAGGTCCCGGTGGCATGGGAAAGACATACAAGGCTCTCGCGATCCTGCCCGAGAACGGCGGGCAGCGTAGACCGGTCGGGTTCGGTGGCGACGTAGCAGAAGGTTGAGCCGACGAAGTGAGCCTGGTTACCCGTGTCTTGGGCCCCAAATCCATCAATAAGGTAGTAAGCATGTAAGATAGTGTTCACATTGTAATATCACCATGTAACTATTGACCAAGCCGAGCCACCCGGGTCCCCTATACCATGTCCGAGTCCCTCATCCCATACCAGAGTAAAACGAAAGAATGCCCATGGGAGGCTGAGAAATCCAGAACATACAGCGTCGGAGAAGCCCTCTTCCCACCATGGAAGACGCATTAATGCACATTCAATCATGCATGCAGCGTATCCTACGTAAACCTTTGTCTAGATAGATATATAAAAACAATATGCTAGATCAGCCAAGGATTATGCCGTCCATGAAGCCCATAACAATGATCAGAATGAATGAATGAAGGAAGGAGAAAGAGAAACATGACCTTCTCACTTTGATCGTACAAGCTTTGCATCCTCCTCGTCGTCGTCGGAGAACCTATCACCGTCTTCGCCAACTGCAAATATCGTCTCGCCCTCGAGCGAATCCCGAGGGATATCCCTAGCAGGAGCCTGCTGCGGCTGCGGCTGCTGTTGTTGTTGGGAAGAGCCGCCGGCTTGTGTCAAGCCGGCGCCAGTCATGCCGTTGGCAGCTTTGGGCTGGCCCGGCTTCTTGCCAACTTGAGCCTCCTCATCTTCATCGTCAGAGTCGCCCGGCATCCCAATGTCTGCAATCTCGAAATTGCCGTCGTCATCCTGGGCGATCTCATCACTCATGGCAAAGCGGCGGTTGTTGGCCGTTGGTCTCCACACGTAGGCAATCCACGCCACATCGGCAAAGTAGACAACGTTCAACCAGCCGTCCAGAATGAACCATCTTGTCTTCCAGTGGAAGGGAACAAAGTCTGGGTCGCCAACGGACGCGAAGGTAAAGCTGTTGAAGAAGAAGAAGCCGAAGATGACGATGATGCTGAGGAGAATGGCCCACCACAGCTTCTTGTACATGGACTCCTTGGCGTGCTGCTTTCGCTCTCGCAAATCCTTGAGTGTGAAGTTGAGGGAGTTGAGGGTCCAAACGTAAAAGGCGGTCATGGTTCCGGCCAATGGCAGTACCACAAGGAGCACGAACGGGCCTATGGCTTCCAGTCAGCTTCTATGCTCAGTCTTGTCGGATCATGTAGGACTACATACCGGCATCCTCGGGAGAAATCAGGAGACTGGCAACAGCATATACAAGGCCAAAGACGAAGTGCGCAATGGCCAACGCGCGGACATAGACCATTGTGCGGCCCAACGTCGGCTTGACGACGCCGTATCCCATGCAGACGATGAGGAGTAGGAAGAAGGAAAATGAGCTGCGGAAGGCATTGAGAATCGCAACCACAATCAGGAAGACCTTAGCACCAATGTTTGAACCGTTGCGGTTCTGATAATCTGCGGTAGATGTGGTCAGCAACGAAAGCGGCAGGGATCGCACATATGTAGGGGCACGAACCGTAGAATCCCCAAGTCAGCAACATCTCAACAACGAGGAATATCAGAATCGCGGTGATGTAATTCTGCACGGGTACTGTGGGCTGTCAGTTGCGTTGGACATGGTGCGCAAGGACGAGAAGCATACAAATGTCTGACCGATGCTGGTAGTACAGGAAACCCCAGAAGACAGCAACGAGCGCATAGAGAATGGTGATGCCGCCGTAAAAGGGAAGCTTGGGGATCTGCGTGGCAGGTAGTTCGCCGTAGGCATTTCGAAACTCGGCAACCGCATTGTATTCGTTTGCAGTAAAGACGTCCGTCACGATGCAGTAGTAGCCCGTCTTCTTGATGGGGTAATGAATCGGGGCAGCCTCCTTAAGGTGGACGGCCTTGGTCAAGATGAGCGCGTTGGACTTGTCCGTGGCATTGGGCGCAACGATAAACTCGCCTATGTTGGTTTCGTTGCATAGGCCTTTGCGCACGAAGTCGTTGTTGCAGATTCCGAATCGCTGGGCAAAGGGTCAGCGCATTGCACGGGGACAGCTCCCGGAGACTTGTCTTACGTCGCCCGGAGCATTGGGATCAGGGACTCCGATGAAGTCCCTGTCCCTCCACTCGAAAATCACCAGGCTCGCGATAGGGTCGTCGGCCGGGTGGGTGGTGTTGAGGAACTTGACGAGGATGAAGGGTTCCACAGGACCTCCCCATGAAGTCTTGCCGTACATGCCTAGACATCCAATCGATTAGAAGCTGGTGGCTAGGTCGAGGACGAGAAACTGGAGCTGCCTTACCAGAGCAATACTGGCTATTTTGGTCGGTGTTATCCTATGGCAGGGACAGGGTTAGACTGTGGCCTAGTGAAGCATCCAACGTAGCACTCCTTACCATGGCTACCTCCATCGCCGCAGCTGTCCAAGCGGACGCCAGCAGGGCGGCGGCGGCCCAAAGAACTCTCATGTCTGCGACGCGCAACGGCTAATCGCGAGGAGGATGGATGTTGGTCGTCGAACGAATCGTGCCGAGGAAGTCGAGCGTGATACGCAAACGTGGCCAGGGGAATCGGAAGAGGCTCGGCAAGGTTTCTAGAGAAGCATGTCGAGCAGCACCCGTTGATGATGAACTATCCGCAGAAATTGGCGGGCGTGCGAGGCTTGGCGCGGTGATCGGGACGTGCCCTGGTTCAAAATCGGCAATGTCCAGTCGATGGTGAGATGGAGTGAGTCGGTGTTGAGAGACGGAAGGCCACCTGTAGAGGCAAGATGGCGACGAATTAACAGGATGGTCGCCAAGGCAGACAGTACGTAAGCGGGTGCTAGGGATGTCGACTACCTCCTGACTTACCACTATAGGTAGGTACTATAGGTACTAGGTAGGCTGGCTCTAGCTGGCAGAAATCGGTCCCTGATGGCGCGGACCTGCCGCAACTAGGTACCGTAGCGTAGATGCAATCGATAAGCAGCATCGTCATAAAATTTCCAGCGTCAGCGTGGCATGTATGTTAGTAGGCAAGGTATCCGTAGACTACCGATGTTCCTAGCAGGCATGGACCGCCGCTACCCTCGACAACAACCTTAAGGCGCATCCTCAACACCACCTCGTCGCCGCCATGGGTAAAGGCACCGACAAACTCTATGTAAAGCCCCCGTCCCCGCCCCCCAAGTCCCAGCTACTACAGCACTCACTGCCTGCTCGATTGACTGACACGCGACCGAGCCTAGATCACACACTCGGAGTGGTCCTCCTCGGATGCCTACTCTGCCAGCATCGGCGCTGGCGCCTCTTCGCGCGCAGGCCAGGGCGTCGCCTCCTTTCGCCGCCTGCCCTTCAACTTCTGCGCCGCCAGCCTCCAGCCCTTCAAGAACCCCGTCTGCACCCCCGACGGCACCATCTTCGACGTCGAGGTCATCGGCGCCTGGCTCGACAAGCACCCCAACCAGAACCCCGTCAACGGCGAGCCCCTGCATAAGCGCGACCTGATCCGCCTCGACTTCGCCAGGAACTCCGAGTCGGATGCCCACGGCGCGGGCCTGAGCAACGGCAAGGGCGATCTGATTGACCCCGTCACGTACAAGGTCTTCACGGACAACACGCACATTGTGGCCATTCGCCATGGCAACTACGCCAACGTCTTCGCGTGGGAGACGGTCGAGCGCATGAACATCAAGGCCAAGATGTGGCAGGACTTGGTGGACGACCAACCCTTCACGCGCGCCGACATCATCACCCTTCAAGACCCCCAGAACATGGCCAGTCGCAACCTCGATGCCTTCAAGTACCTACAGGACGGACAGGACGCGCAGTTGACAAAGGACCAGGAGGAGGAGCGCAAATCGGGCAACATCAACGCCGGAGCACTGGGCAGCATGGGCGACAAGGTCCTGAAAGCCAAAGCAGCGGTGGAACGGGCACGCAAAGCCCGCGAATCGGGCGCCGACGTCAACCGCAGCTCCGGCGCCCTGACCAAGACCTCGGCCATGGCGGCCCCAACCCACAAGCCCATGATCCAGGACAAGAAGCTGGCACCCAACTCGGCGGCGTACACAACAGGCAAGGCCGCCGCCAGCTTCACCAGCACAGGCTTAACCCCCGAGACAAGCGGCGACAGGGCGCTGCTGACCGAGGAGGAGTACATGCTCAAGCCCAAGAGGGTCAAGGCGAAGGGATATGCCCGCATGGAGACGAATCTAGGCGACCTGACGCTGGAGCTTTTCCCCGAGTTCGCGCCCAAGGCGGTGTGGAATTTTGTCAAGCTCTCGCAAAAGGGCTACTACAGCGGCGTTGCGTTCCATCGGAATATACCCAACTTCATGATCCAGGGCGGCGACCCTTCGGGAACCGGCAAAGGCGGCGCGAGCATCTGGGGCAGGTACTTTGACGACGAGTTCGAGGGCCCGCAGTCTCACAAAACACGGGGAATTGGTAAGCATCTCCTCGCAAGCTCCATGCCAGCCAACGTACCGCGTGCTCACACTCTGCAGTCTCCATGGCAAACAAGGGCAAGAACACAAACTCCAGCCAGTTCTTCATCACGTACAAAGCCACACCGCACCTGGACCGCAAACACACCATCTTCGCCCAGGTCGTGTCCGGGCTCGACGTCCTCTCTAGCATGGAGAACGTACCCACCGACGGCTCCAACCGTCCCCTGAACAAAATCGTCATCAAGGACATCGTGGTCTTTGTCGACCCATTCGAAGAGTTCCAGAAGCAAAAGCAGGAGCAGGAGCGCCGCACAGAAGAGCAGGACATGATACGGCGCCAAGGAGGCACTGAGGACGACAAGACCACGTGGACGGGCAAACGGATACGCAACGACGGCTCTGTCATGCAGGCCGACGCCAGGGAGACAGTCGGCAAGTATCTCAAAACGGCCATGGCATCGTCTACGGCGCATGCCGATGCGGAGGACGTGGATACATGGGACGAGCCAGTACGGAAGAAGGCCAAAAGCGGCGGCTTTGGGAACTTTGACAGCTGGTGACGAATGAAGAAACACCAACCTGGCCAAGAGTGCCGCCCATATATATGATCAATCCTGGACATGTAAATTGATCCCAAGCGGCTGCAATCTTCTGACAACAGGTCGCTGCGTCATCAACGGAATCATGCGCATGGATTTGGCGTGAAGCACTGTTGCGTCAGCCCAGAGACTTGCGTCTCCTGGGTTCCATCGTTGTCCGGGACAATATTGGCTATAAATGGATACAAATGAGGTTCGTCGTATAGAAGAGCGGCATGACCAGCCACTGAACAAAGTGCGCGCTATATAAATGAGATGAACACCGTAATCCCCCCAAACCCTCTCGAAGCCAGCGAAGACGGAACCATTGACGGTGTTCAGCTTCAGCTGTATGTAACATAAATAACCAACGCCGTCGTGGCTTCTCAGGTACCACAACACAAATCCATGTCAACTAATAAACAGTCGCTAACGACCCGGGCG
Organism: Stachybotrys chartarum; assembly: GCA_001021365.1. NCBI lineage: Eukaryota > Fungi > Ascomycota > Sordariomycetes > Hypocreales > Stachybotryaceae > Stachybotrys > Stachybotrys chartarum. The sequence continues at coordinate 559,723 of LDEE01000012.1, forward strand.
GCAGCTCTGGCAGGCTGGCAACCGGTATCTTTTCAGAGAGAGGAACATCCACTTTAGCTTGGACCAGTTGCGAGACGGTCCTGGCCTGCTCCAACCCCGTCTCATACCACATTGTATCCAGTCGCCCAATGGCGTACTCTTTCATATCGATTGAGCATGCGGAGCACAGCCCGAGAGTGTACAGTGGCCAGATGATTGTGTGGCTTGCAGTCGCGAGTGTCATGAACCTTTCCGCGTCGCATTGCTGACCTGTCTTGGACTGTGTTGGGTCCAATAGGGTCGGGCGCAGAGACGGAGTGGATGGCGATGAGGGAGCACGGCTTCCACCACAAAGATTTGATCCTATGAGGGGATATGCTTGCTTCCTGGCTACGATTGCCGCCACAGAGTCGTCCGTGTCGTCAGGAACAATGTCCCTGAAGCTGACAATGCCGAAATGCTGAGGGACGCTGGCAACAATCGCCTCGCCTATGAGTTGTTGTAGCTTGATGGCCTTGGCAAGCTGCACCTGGTATCGTGCGGATAGTGACAGGACCGATTTGGTGGAAGACAACAGCTTCTCTATGATGGTCTCCTGCACCAGTAGCCTGATGGTACGCATTCCATTCCATGTAGTCGCAAGGGTGAACGTGGAGTAGAGATGGCAGGTCCGGCCCATGACACCTTCGTGAGGCTGTACAAGATCGCCCCTACGATACCTCCACCATCTGGGTAGTCGACGCACCAGCGTGTCAAACTCGTCCTCCACGTCAGACAGGCGCTGGATGGTTTCGTCGAAGTCGACAAGCTTCCCAATCTTGATGTCATGTCGAATCTGCAATCCCTTGTAGATCGTATCAACCACCTGCCATGTAAAGGTGTCGCTCTTGATGCGCTGACTGAGTTCTTTGCGAAGTTCGAGTAAGGCGTGCGGCATTGGGAGGTCCATCTCAATGCAGCTGATGAGGAGAGAGTGGCACAGTAAGAGGAACATCTTGGTGCCAGCTGTTGTACGAAATTGTGCTGCGCCGCGAAGCTTCGCGAGAGCCGCGGCGCCGTTGACGTGCTCCTGCCAAGCACGGACGCTTTGAGGGCTTTGGCCTGCCACGAACTCGTATGTTCCTAATATGAGAACAGCGAGGAAAGTCTGGTCGTGAACAGCGGCAACGGGGTCCCGGAGAGCTTTGTTTGTGAGATGAAGCGCGGTACCGTAACTCTGACGAGCAACAGTCATGGTGTCTCTGGAACGAGTCATTTTTGACAAGCAAGCCAAGCCAACGGCTGCCATGCTGGCAGTGACACAATCCGTTGCGCTGCGATTGACGGCGGGGGAGGGCGGTCTCCAGACGTCGTAGATGAAACCATAATTCTCGTAGCAGCCGCTGTCCGTAGCAACGTACCGAGAGAAGAAGAAGGCAGTACCCTGTTCCTGTAAGGACTTTGATAGGGAGAAGCGCAAAACCATGTTTGTGTTGGCATTTACGGGAGGCTCATCATCAGAGCTCGAGTCGTAGCCGCCGTCATTCTCGCGCCTAGCGTCGTCAGAAGATTCACCATGACGAATCTGTCGCCGATTATGTCTCGTAGCAGTCGCCAGGACGTGGAAAAGTGCGCTGGGGGGTGGCCGGCGATGGCGTAAAGGATGTGAGAGAGCACGGGAACCAAATGACACAAGATCCATGTCATTTCCCGAAGGGACCGAGGAGGCATTCAACCTAGATTCTAAGCCAGATGCCAGTTCGATAGATGACTGGGAAGCAAGCTCAGGGCGAAAGCTGGACTCGATGCCGGTTGCTGGAAAGAAGCCGGCGTGCGCCGCGGATGATCGGCCTTGGGGGGCCTGCTTGGGTTGTCGGCCACGACCTCGCGTTTTGGTTGCCTTCTTGATGACATGAGTACTCTCATCGCGGAACATGAGATCGACCAAGTTACGATAGCCGGGGCATTCTTGCTGACGTTTCTCGCATTGGCCACAACCGGGCTCTTTTTGGTCGCACTGATGGTACCGGTCAGATTGAGTAACCGAGAGGCCGCAAAAGAAAAGGATGGAACCAGGTGGACTGGCAAATGGACAAAATATTCCAACAGTGACAAAGGTAAAGCATACTCACGCGGATCTTACGCTCACGACAATTAGAACATCCCTTGGAGGGTTTGCCGCAGTAGACCATGATGGCGGCGGCGGCGTGCTTCGACTTACGTTGCCGTGTATGAGCTGGACAAGTGGAAGCGGTTGGCGGCCTAGTTTAGTCGGGATGGCAAAGGCGCAGTGCAGCGCAAATTTCGTAGGTGAAGGATGAGAATATCAAGGTGCTCGAGACCGAAGGAGGTCTCAAAGCGAGGGCATCATTGTTCCGTGAAGCAGATTGACAAGACGTTAGGTGACTACTCAAAGATGGTAGATGATATGGCAGGCCGATCAAGTAGTCTTGTTGGTCGCTGACCCAAAGCCGAAAACGAGGCTCTCCTCTTTGAAGTCACTTTGCGTCGGGATATGCGATGATGTATCGTGATATAAGCGCAAAGACGCTACTCCGACGCCGAGCTTGATAACAATCGATGAACAGGCAGTTGAGGTAAAGATGGAGAACAAGAGGAGGAGAAAGGCAGTTGCGACAATGTGATATGCGTGTGGATTGATGTGAGATGGGCCGAAATTGAACGAGTTTGATCGACGGGATCAGTTGGAGGGGGGGGCGGACAGGCCTGGACATGGCCTGGACATGGCCTGGTCGGTACGTTGGGGGCTGGGCCATGGCTTGTGAATAGTGGGAGCCAAGGGTCCCTTGAAGTACCCTAGAAAGAAAGGAATCAGAAAACGGCGGGGGAGGCAGCAAATGCAGTGGGAACCGTCTGCCTTGCCCCCCCGGGAGGGAGTCCAGGCTGTGAAAACACTAGCTTTGTACGGGCAAGTGCGAGGGGCTTCACCTCGGTTTCCCGACCCCTTGTTGATTACTTGAGGTACCTCTCACGACTGTCGAGAAGGGGAGGAGATATTGACCCGGTGGCCGCTTTGGCAATTCTCCGTGGGGGAAGTCGAGTACTTGATGCAGCCATGATTTGCTTGGGACATAGGTAGGCATCGCGGTCCGCTCTCACGCTGCCCCGGAGGCCAATCACACGGGCCCAACTGGACGCAGGGCTGTCTCCTTGCACCCTGTCCGTCGAACGGCTTCCACCTGAGCCGGCCGCCCATCTTCGCAGGATGGACCAATGAAGCTCCCCGTGGCTCGAGCTTGGGGGAGGGGTGCAGTCGTTGGGCTAGTCGATGCCGGGCAGCTGGTGGCGTTGCTCTAGGCCCATCTTGACAGGAGGCATCCGGGCCTGCTTCATCCTTGATCTTCAAGATGGATTTAGTAAGCCGGTAGCCACCGCCAAGCAGATCCGGTAGTTAATTGAACGACTTGGTTTTGGTCTGGAGTCCGTGTTTGACGGGTGCGAGGCCAAGGAATGAATGTCAAGCACTGGCCCTCCTCCCAATACTGGGATAATGCTGGGGGCCACCTTCCCCCCGGATGTTCCTGTTTCACGCAGGGAGGTAGGCACTTTGGACAGGTACAGCACCTTCCGATATCAAAGAGGCGGCGGTATCTTGCCACCATCACTCACTGCACCTATATCGGTAGATGGATCCTGGGACAACCTCAGCTTGGTCGATATACTGCGACGTCATGCGGCACATCTGAAAACATGAACCCCTCCACCACTCCAGACGAAGCGTGCGCCGGCTCAGCTGTTGTCCGCTCAAAATCGTCCGAACTTGCAAGAGCAAAGCCAAGGAGGGGTCCGAGGCACCTCGCGCTGGTGTGGCCCTAGACAACTGCTATTCGTCGATGCAACCCTCCTCCGCAACCCCTCTGGTGGTCATTCTGCATTGCAAGACCTATGTTCCTTGCGCCGATGCTTTCAGCTGTTTCCTGAAGACGCCATTGTGAGACCTGGCAGAATCATGTGTGCCACTAAAATGTACGGCAGAGATAATTATAGCAACACCATCCCCTCGTGCTTTCACTCGTCACCCTTCAATACCTGTCGAGCTGCAGAGGCCACTTCGCCGGCTATTCTGACACTCGCGCCGTCTTAACAGCTTCCAGGTGACGACTGGCAGAGCTTCTCGCCCGATAGGGTTACAGACCAAGGCAGTATACGAGACCCCCCCCCATCCATTACCTAGTACTTAGTACGAGTTTGCTGTCCAGAAGCACCTGTACTGAACCTCTGGACGTGCGTCTTCGCCAATAGCACAATCGAGCTATCTTACCCAGGACTCCTCCCTACGAGCCGGTAGCGAGGCAAATCAGACCCCGCCGGAACCTGGGGACAACCTCGCCCGGCGTTGCAGTCGACCCTCCCTCCCCGCCTCGTCGCCATGCAGCCAAACGCGGCACTAAACCCCGAGGCCGCACGAGGTCGATATTATGGCCGATGCACACTCGTATACTGGATATGCCATGATCCGCTTACTGCCCGCTATGTGCATCAAGTCCCATGGTTACTATTTGGGTCTGCTTCTAACAGGCAGAGTGCAATTCATAACAGACGTACCAAATACAACCAGCTACATCCATCTCAAAGCGCGTACTACATGACGCACTGTAAGCAAGCTCAAAGTCATTGCCTTCTTAAAGTACATCAACTTGAGGTCGTGGGCAAAGACAAGGATTGGGCAAAGCCAAAAGACCAGCTTCAACCTCGGATACCGCTTTCTGTGGTGACCTAGGGAGACGCCTACAGCGGTGCTCCCACCGATATCGTCAATACCTTTGGCTGGGGGTCGTTGACGAAGCCCGACTGATCTGTGCCTTTACACGAACCAACGTCGTCGTACGGGAACGCATACCCGCGGCCCTCGATGCTCGTCTCGTGGCAGACGCGCGAGTAGTGATTCGTAGTCCCTCCACAGTAGTAATTCTCCACGCACTCCCCCTCAGGCTGCTCCTTGTTGTCCAGCAGCGTCGAGCGGTTCAGCGCCGCTGCGAGCCGCGCCCCGATGTTGAGCATGTGCTCCGAGACGTCCGGGCCCGGCGCAAACGGCCCCGTGCTGCACGAGAAGATGTCCACCGCCGACGGCTTGCTGAACTTGCCGACGCCCTTGAAGACCAGCTCGCCGTCCTTGTTGACACGGCCTTTGACGTCGCCCCATTTGAACTGCGAGTTCACCACCAGGTCTTCCTTCCGGTACTTGTCCCATACCGCGTTCACGTAGGCCTGGTAGTAGTCTTTGAACAAACCCTGCGACAGCACCGCCCCGGAGTTGGGGCTCAACACGCGCAGCAGCCGCTTCCCATCGCGCGACCTCACCAACAGGCGCTCCCAACCAGCGCCGTCCCGCTTCCCCTGCTCCTCGAGCTTCTCGGCAATGGTCTCGAGCGCATTCTCGGGCAACCCGGGCACCGTCTTGACCTCCCCCGACGCCGTCTCCAGCCGCAGCGCAATGGGCGTGCTGACGAAGTCGACGTACGACACGTTGGCGTACAGCTCGGCCGGGTTGAAGGTGAACTCGCAGAAGCTCCAGTCGAGCTCGTAGTTGGGATCCGAAGGGTTCGTCACCGACGGCTCTACCAGCGCCGGGCCGGGGTTGAGCAGGAACGTCAGCGGCTTGTCCTTGCAGAACCAGATGCGCGCCCCGAATACGTGCGGCACGGTGAGCGTCCTTTGCTCCCCGGGTCCGCCGACGTTGATGCCGCAGTCCTCCTGTACAGGCCGCAGCGTCTCGCTGGGCGACGTGGGTCGGTAGAGCGTCTTGCCATCTGCCTTCAACATCACCAAGCCTTCGTCGTCCCTGCCTGTGAGATGAGTGTACAAGGCCGATGCCTTGGTGTTGTTCTGGATGACGACATTGAAGGTGGCCATGACTGCTGATGCTGCCAACAAGTTAAGGTGCCTCCTCAATGGCCCCGTCTCCTGTGAACCAGGCCAACTAGATATACTAACCGTAATCCGGCCCTTCTTGGCCTTCATCAGTCGCGCAAAACAAGGTCGAGGATCTGCTCCACTTTATTATCCATGATGATGCTGTTCAACTCTTGTCCCTATCCGTAAATACTGGCGCATCTTGGCTGCTCACTACAACGATTCGGGTGCGATTGGCTGCTTTTGTTGTCGAGATTTGCATCCTAGCAACTGAGCCTTGATGCTACATGCTGGCCCCAAGGTTTCTGGATGTAGCCATGCAGTTGCCGGGGCCCAAGGGCTATTAGTTACACGGTAAAACAGTGTGGGATAAGCATCGTATGTATAATAATGTAATAGTAATAGACGTTTCGGCGAGCAGATTCATCGGAGGACTAGCAGAGTAATACATCACAGAACCACCACCCAACCTTCAGTGATGAAACATGGCAGCAGGGCTACCATGGACAACAGCGCAAGAGTCGCAGCAACTGACATGTCACCACCAACTCCGCCCCTTTCGCTGTCCTCCTCCGAGCTCCCGTCGCCGTCAGTATCTGTGCGGCCCTGACTCGGATCCCCGTCTCTACTCATGAACCATCCCCCCGTGCTGGCATTGGCCGCTGTGGCCCCTGGCACATCACACGGGCCGCCGTCTTCGTCCACAGCAGCGCAGCGTCCGGCCAGGTCTGTTCGTCTCCCGTCATCGGACGAGTTGAAATAGGCTTTGACATAGCTGACTGTCAACAATGCATCCTCGGCCGGCGGACCCCCCGACCACAGAGGATTGCCGTTGCTCCAGTGTTGCAGAATGAGATGGCCCGCGCTCGAAGGGACTGCCGCACCTTGCATCTCGGCTATCTTCTCGCTGTCTGCGTAGAAAGTGACATGGCCAGGGACAGTGTCGAATCGGTACTCGTGAAAGCCAGCAGTTGGGTCGAACCTGAGGTTGACACGCTTATATGTTCCAGTTGCCTGAGCATCGAATCCCGCCATGGCTGACTGCCGCGACTGGATCACAAGATGAATTGGGTATATGCTCGAGTCGTGATCGAACTCTCGCGACAGGAATTCAATGTCTATTTCCTGAGTGTCATTGAAATACTTTGAAGCCTCCGCTGTCAGAAGTGCCCCGTTTAAACGGAAGTGTCATGGAGGAAGAAGTCATACCCAGAAGAAAGCAGCGCATGTCCCCTCCACGCCACTCAGTTTCATGCCAGCTCGGTATGAGCCCCAAAGTAGATCCACGCGCGATGTGTCGATCTCGGCCACGGGAACGAACTCACTGTCAGTTCCTCTGGCCACGCGTAGGCCGAGGCCAGTATCGTCGTCTTCGGTACGGTGAATTTTGATATTGTCGGGTAGGAAAGCCTTGCCGAACTCCCCCCGGCCTGCTTCCGCCGAGACGTTGAAGCTCTGCCGCACCCAGTCTGTGTCGAGTGAGATGTCCTCTGTCTCTGTAAAATCCGACTCTAGGAGATCCATAAACAGCAAGCGGCGGCCGTCGCCGCCATCGTTCTTTATGGAGTATCCGCACTGGCAATCTGCGCCTGCAAAGGGCAACACGAGCATCAAGTGCAAGATAGACATCCAGGCCTGCCCTGTCCTCATCCTGCGAGCTTCTGAGCTTGGTGGCATAGCAAATTCTGGTCTGTGTACAAGAATCAAGTCTCGTTGAGTGTTTTCGCTGAACCGGGACCACCCCTCTAGCTTCGATCCGTATACACGAGCGTTATTCATGGAGTGATTGAGAAACCGAGGAAAGGAGGGTTGATAGAGCCCTGGCCTGGTTCAGCGGCTGTCGCCGAGCCGTCAGAAGTGAAGACCTGCCTATCGGTTAGTTGAAAGGCCAACGTCGCTGCTGCTCTCAATGGCTGCCCACGTCCGCGCACCAGCTGCCTGCTTCAACAACGAGGAAAGTGACCACGTCGTAGCTACTTCCTATGTTGATTAATTCACTGGCCGAAACGATTGACAGCATCTCCTGCCCAGTAACAGACTGAACATGCCACAGATTTGGGTTGGGTCAGGAACCATCTCGGGTAAAGGCAACAAGCTCCTCTTTCCACTCACAAAAAGAAAGAGAGAAGCAGAGTTGGGGTTGATTTGAGCGGAAGTACAGATGTGACTGACAGACATCATTGGCCGTCTAGATAGTCCGTGAAATCAAGTCCTGTGCGATGCTCTTACGTCGCAGCCTTGATGCTTAAATCTACACATGATCCGTCGGTGGTAAAGTCGATGCGGCGTATTACTAGAGTTACCGCGTGTTCCGACATGATGCTTGTCACAGGCTATGCTCTCTCGTATTGCATCTCAGGTTGCATCTCGGGCTGCATCTCGGGTTGCATCTCGTGTTGCACATTCCGAAAAACGACCTTGACTTGCTGGACAATGCTGCAAGATGTGGACCAAAAGGCTTAGAGTGACCCAGGATCCGTGTTCATATCGCATCCCACGTGAGGTTTATGCTTTCGACAGTGACAGAGAAGGATTATTTGAGACGAGACGTGACTAACAAGGAAACTAGAATATCTATACAATTCGACCGGACCAGATATCCTTGGAGGTGAACAGGCTTGCCCGAGTCCTTTCGGAATCGCCGAGCAATGTTTGCTTGCACAGGTCCGCGGAGAAAGGGTGGTCAAGGAAACAACAAATTGAGATATCGACTCAGAATTTAGACAGCAAAAACCAACAAACAATCTGTATATCGCACAAGGTATCTGAGAAGACAGAAGTAGACCAGAAAGAAAAGAAAAGGAAACGGTAAGAAAGATAAAAGAGTGAGCAGGAAAAAATTAAGAAACACCAATAATACGTTGCCTGAGCTTAGGAGGCAGAAGGACAACCTCCCGGTTTTGGACCAGCCAATTAATCTGCCCATATGCAGTCAATTAGCGTGCGCTACCATAGCGTCGAGATCCCATTTCCTCTGCCAGTTCCATGTGTGGTCCCAAAATCAAGCACTCCATTCCCCTCCGCCCACCATTACTTGCCGTGACCCCTTAACCATGCAGAAGCTCTGTCGGCGTGCACAAGCACAAAGCCCAAGTCCAAGAGAAAAGAGAGAGAGAGAGAGGAAAGTATAGACGCACGACCACCTGCCCTGTCTCAGGCGTCGTGAAGGAGACAGACCGATATAAGAAAGTCAAAACACCAACAAAAAAATAAAGAAAAAAAAAAAAAAAGTCCAAAGACAAATAAGCCAAGCCTTAAAAGTTGGGTGGGCTGCAGCACCAGGTCAATCCCCAGCGTTGTAATTCAACCCGAAATGAGCATACGGGACAACATAAACAAAAGTTGAGAGGTATACGCTTGAGAAACCGACGGTTGTGTAAGCAATGGGAAAAAATAGGAAACGGAGATATGAACAAAGAAAGCAAAAGGAGAGATCCAAAGAAAATGTCATCTCAGTCGTGCCAAAATATTAATACACGCTATCCTCGTCCGCGCCCTGAGATATCATGGACGGAGTGGAGACGTTTGAGGACGCTTCAGGGTCGTCGACATAGCCGACCAGGGCCTGCGAGTGCAGCTTGAAAGACTCGCCCATCAGGCGCGTGATACTGCAACAAGTTAGCTTTCGGCTGCACCTAATCAACAGCGGAGACGACTTACCCCCACACCACGACTTCATCAAGCATGGAGCCCCAGAGTCTAGCAACAATGGAGCTCAACTGGGTCATGTAGCCCTCCTCCAGATCCTTGACAAACAGCTGGCGGATCTTGTTGTACATGGCCAGCTCCTCCTGCGTCGCGGGCTCTTCGTCATGTTCCAGGCGATACAGCCACAGCGAGAGGACGATCATGAGATCCAATCCGCAGAGCGGGTGCTCGACGCTCCAGTTGGTTGGCGAGGTGCGAGCAACCCAACGAACGCCCTGAATAACAGCAGTTTCGATGCAGTTGTAGCATTCCTGTATCACCTTGAGCATCTCGCCGGACCGCTTCACGCGATCGCGAGCATTGGACATGGCAGCGGCGACTTCGTACGGATCGTGGTAGCGAAGGGCTTCTTGGACCGACTTCAAATCCACTTCGAGCCGGGCACGTGCGTTGCGGTACATTGCCGTGGCGTTGAAGATCAAGGGGTGGCCTTTGTGAGGAGCACTAAGCGGGACAGCGATGGCTTCGGGTTCGCAAAGCGCCAAGGATTTCTCCCACGTCTCCAACGCCAGTCGCAGCTTGTACTCAGTGACGACGTCCTGCAGAGCCTCGGGACTGCGCTTGTGATACCAAACTTCAAGGAACAAGGCATTGATCATGACACGAGCCGCAAATGCACTGTATCTTAAAGTCTCACCCTGGAACAAGTTGTCGTGCGCCACCATGAAGGTAGCCGCTGCCGATGACTGGAGCTGTTCATGCCATATGCTTTCATCCGCAACCTGGAGGTTCCACAAAGCCTCAGTAGAGGGCAGTTGTAGGTCTTCAAACTCGTTGAAACTGATGGCTGGTGTGTGGTTGAACGTCATTGTCAATAGCCCAAAGAAGATGTACACGGCGTAATAAGTTCGTCTGCAGCCCTCGTCCTCAACCCATTCAGCACGGCTCGGCTGGGTAGTTCCGCGGGCTTCCTGGCGAAGCTTGAGCTCGTAGCGGTTGCCGGCAACCATGTTCGCAAGTAAGCTCTTGATTGAACACGCCCACTCGAGGCCCTTGGGATCGCCGCTCCAGCTGGCAAAAACCATGTTGAGAAGCGAGCTTTGCATCGTCCAAAGAGGGCATTTACGAGAGCTGAAGTTTTCCTTGTTCTGGAGAAACTGGTTAACAAGGACCTTGGATCCGATGTGGAGCATATAGGCCTGGTCCTGGTCGAATGCGTAAAGCGCGCCGATACTCAGCACGGCAAGTAGCAGCGGGGGCGAGACTTGCGAAGGGCTGAAAGATGCTGGATGCAAAAACGGTAGGTGGTGATGGAATAAGCCAAAATACGTCGATAGATAGCGATTCAGAGATCCGAGACCTGGAAGTCGGAAACCTTCGGGAATCGCGTGCTCGGCATCGGCATTGCGAATGTTATCGAGAATAGCATTTCGCTCGTCGTCACCAACGACCTGCGGGGCTTTGCACCCGGCGTGCAACGAGTCGGCCACTACTGGGCTGTGCAAGACAGGAGTGCCTGCGGCGGAGTTGGGCAGCGAGTTGATCATGGACTGCAAGGCTGGAACGAGACCGTTGTAGCCCTGGCCGGCAAGGGGTGGCAACTGGTTGGGATGGGGCTGGACGGTGCTTCCAGTGGCAGCCGACTGGTGTGACTCGAAGGATGCAGTCGAAGTGATGGAATGGGCCTTGGGCTCTGTCACTGACTGAGGCATGAAACTCTCCCACTGAACCTGAGGAAGCGCAATGGCACCAGAGGGGTATGTCACGGTGGACTCCATGATCGAAGAGCCGTGAGGAGAATAGGCCATGGAAGGACTGTCATCGTACGAGTTCTCGTCCCCCCGCATGGCAGCAGTCGCTTTGTGGTGCAGATCGGCGACAAGCATAGCCGCAGCCTCGACATCAAAGATGCCGTCGCCGCCAGCCTCCATTTGCTCCAAAGTCGAGGTGTCAATGGCCAGCGACGATTTTGACGGCCCGCCAATCGCTCGAGTCTTGGGTCCAGCTCGGCGCTTGCCATCGCTGTGCAGAGGGACGCCACCGTCTTTGGCGTGAACAGTGCGGTCGTGTCGTAGGAGAAGATCGCGGCGCACGAAGGTACTCCTACACTTCATGCATTTGAAAGGACGTTCCTTGGTATCTAAAGAACAAATTAATTAGTTTTGACCCAACGAGTAACATGAGTGCGAGCCGCAGATGGGATTTCAAGGCCCAAGTCTCGGTCAAGTCGGGTGTCACGTACGTGATCGCTCGTGTCTGCTCCGGTGTTCACTCCTGCTGAAGGCCCTGTTGCAGAACTGGCATTTGTATTTGCGCTCCGGTGCAAGGGACGTCTTTCGCGAAGAAGGGGTCGAGGCCGCAGAGGGCGGCAATACTGCGACACTTGCGCCAGGCATCGTGATGGCAGAGTCGTGTTTCTGTTGGCAACGAAGGTGCCAGGCGGCTTTTCAGAAGAAAAGGTGACAAAAAAATACGACGCTCGCACGTTGGGCCCAAAGGGCAGGTCGGGTATTGACGATGGTTGAATATCGCCTGGATCTTCGGCACTCGTCCTTGCTCTCAACTCCTAGCTCCTCGCTCGCACGCGCTCCCGTGGGGTTTAAAGTGTGTCTACGGTGGACTGGTTTGTAAATCTGGTCATTGGAAGAGTTTGTATTCTGGTCATGGAAAGAAAATGGGTTCAAAGGGGACTGGGAAAAGAGGCTCTGGATGACCTCGACGACGCGGGTTAAGTCTGTCGGACACGGCGACGACTGCGATGGTTGATGGGGAAGCTGGATGCGATGTGGGATGAATGGGGAGAGGGAAGAAACCGTGGAAGAAAAAGAGAGGGGGGGAGGGGAAGGGGAAATCTGAGAGTGGAAAGGAGCCACCAGCTTGGGGGGGGAGGAGGAGCAAGTCAGAGGGAGGGGAAGGAGGGAGGGAGGGGTGGCTGAGGAGGAGAGCAGCAAGTACCTACGGGACTGGTAATACACGGTCTCTCATCTTGTAGCCCTCCAACCCACTTTCTCTTGCGGATGCATGCCCGTGCTGGGGCACCTCAGTGAGGCGACTAGCACACGCTAACAACCCACTGTGCTGCGCTGCGCTGCGCTGCGCTGGCACGACAGCGGAGTCTGTAAGCGGGAGGGAACGGGGGGGAGGGGGGGAAGGGGTGTGGCCCAGTGGTCGCGGTGAGTGCCTGCCCCACGGCATCCATTGGCAGTTCAGAGGGCCAAGCACTGTGGAAGTATCTTTCCGAACACCACGGTGGCCTGTGGATGTGGCTCCTGTGCCTTGTCATCGCTGAAATTTTGGTCAGGAGAACCTGGCAGGTACCTTTCCCAACAGCTGATTAAACGGCGGCGGGGCCTGCGCTGGGATGTGTTCCGCAGGGAAAGGGAGTACAAGCGAGACGGGTGTTCGACATGTCCAAATGAAAAGTGTTACTGGGCGAGACACAGGGGGGGTTCGGTGGCTTCGACCTCTCGTCGCAGCACGGTGTACGGTACACGTCCCCTGCCACATGAATTTTTTCCTTCATCTTATTCTTTTCTTATTTTTCCGCCCCCTCCCCCCCTCCTTGGCCCCTTTCCTCTCTCTCGTTTGTTTTTTTTGTTTCCCTCCCTTTTCTGCCCTTGTCTATAAAATCAAGACTAGGCCCTTGCCCGATAAGAAAGGTGTCCGAGTTGGAGTTGAAGTTTTGCCTCTCGAAGCTGGGGGACTGGCGTATCAAGCCCACAAACGAGTTCGACTGCCCACCCATGTGGAAGCATCATGGAATCACCAATGAGATGGCAAAGGGGAGGAGGAGAAGAAAGAGAATGGAGTCACGGGGTCCTTGGTATCGCGGATGTCCGACAAAACTAACCGGAAACATAGTACTATGTACAGGTGCGCTTCAGAGGATTGAGCTTCTTGACAGCCCCGCTCTCATGCTCCCCTCCTCGTGCTCTCTCATGCTTGCCCCCATCATCAGCCCCTCCCTTGTTCCCAGAAATCGCAAGAATACGATCCAGTGCCAGGATTAGGCCGGCGGGGAAGCTGCGTAGCTCCGGCGGGAGCTGGGACGTGTCCACCTGCTGCGTTAGCCCAAGGCCAGGAAAGGGGGGCCGCCGTGGCGCGTCGTCATATCAACTCCCCATGCTCCTCGCACTTGTCATTGCGCTGAGGTGTGTTCCCGCTTCCAGAGCACCGGCGCATGGCCGCCGCCTTGCATCCCACGGCCCACCAGCAAGGCACATGTCCCAGGCCAGGTACGAAGTACCTGTGGGTTTGACGTTGCTGCATCGAGGTGCTTTGCGGGCCCGTGTGTCGCCGTCCACTCCACCCAACGCGCACTGTACCTGAGGGCGGTGGCTCACCGCCGTGACGGGACAGTTTCCCCTGCCCATCGACACGGTTTACTGCTCCAACATGATTCCTTCGCTGGCAAACCCCAATCTCTCCCGAGTCAGAGCTTGATGCAATCTCTCTGGATTCCCCTTTCCGTTGTCCTATCCTTCCCTTTTGGGCCTTTCGCTGCTCACCACTGCTGACTGCCCGCACTTCCCCTTTGTCGCGACCTCGTCCGCGGGAATCCATGTCGACCTCATCATGAAGATGGGCGTAGCAGTTTGGCCTCCGGTTCCGCCCGTCCCGTTGCTCTGCAGGAACCTTGTCGGTCCTCTGCCCTAGTGTCGTTCCATTCCGTTTCTTTCCACCTTCCTTGTCCTGAGGCTTGACCGCATCGCCAGGGGTTTTACTGTGCAAACACACAGCAATGGAGCCATGCGTTGCATTCACAGGGCCAAGAGTCCCCACGGATAAGCACCCTCTTGGACGGTGAGGCCCTACAGCGAACCGGCTACTTGCTCAAACTGGCGGTCACTGAAGGATGCTCGGACGCATATCCGTACGCAGGCAACAGACAGGGCTCGGGCTGCGAGTCACTGCCAGCATAAGAAAACAATTCCTGTCGGGAACCAACCGGTTGGCATGCATCTGAGCCCTCGTACTAGATTCACGACATGGCACATATTCAGTGGCACCGTGGGAGCAAGCATCTGGCCCCCACCACGCGAACGCGACTGAACAAATGAAAGGGGGCGGTGGTCCTATTCTCATCGCGCCCAAGACGGCGATTTAATCATACCGCAATAATTTAACGGCTTCACTCGCCAGTCCGTCGGCGTGTGAGTATTTTGGGCCAGTACTCTATGAAGCGAAGGGCATTAAGGCAGGGGTTTAGCTGTCTTTCCATGGTAATAACACCGTCATAACGATAATTTCCCTTTTAATCAGTGACCCGTGAATCTGTTCTCTTCTCCCTGAAATCTACTAGTCGGCAACATATTCTTTTTATTACCCGTGTCTTTTATAATCCATGTAATCCATACGATGAAAACCACCTTGAAGGTCCGGCAATGGGGGGAGAATAACTGTCACATCCAACTCTGTAGTCTAAAGATTGGTCCTGACATCTATCTACGTCTGTCCTGACATCTATCTACGTCTGTCCCTTGTTCTCTTCCTCCAGGATCGTGTGCATTGGTACTTGCTGTGTCTTTGTGCAGGCAGTCAAACGGCGATGTGATGCACAAAGTGCTCCTATCTCGATTACCTGCGAGATTCTGTGGGCACCAGTACCATGTGTGGATCTATGGCACCGCGACGCCTTGACACGGAAAGCTTGCCATCTTTGAATCATGCGTATGGCTGCCGACGCGGTTTGTCGCTGATACCTGTGACCCCCTTCCCAGGGATCAGGGCGTCGCTGATCTAAAGCACTCCAAATATAGACACTCGGTCACTGGGAGGTCCTTGGTCAGCGAATAACCTCATGCTCATGAAGGCATGGTTGGTTCAGCCTGGATGGTTGCGCCATCTGGTGTGCTTCCCCCGATGCGTGGTGCGTTATGATTTGCAGCGTTACCATCTAGCATGGGCGCCAACGGATGACGGCCTCGATCTCTCTTCGTCTGCCTCGCGCACTACTGTGCGATAGTACTTCGTCCAGTGCCTTACAGACACCGATGACAAGCCCGTCTCAGAAAGGGGATCCGTCTCTCGCGGCGGGTCCGGGGCTCGGTTCCGGTGCCAGGAAGCCCTCGTCTAAGAAAAGTCTCCACGTGTTGCCATGACCATGGGTGGATCGCCTTATGTTACTTCTCCCAAGTCCAAATGCGCTGTCTACCTCCGTTGCTAGCTTCCTACTCCATTCTGAATTTGGGTGCGGGATCCGGCAGATGCTCCGTCTTGTTTCCGATTCTTCCAGAAGGCAGGGTATGTCCAGATGGCGCGCGATGCTTTTCACATCCCAGACGCCGTAGGGTCTCGACTTGATGAGTAAATCGGCAGGCACAAGTCCATGGTCGAAGCCTTCCTAACTGATAATATCCCCATGTTGGCGCAAGTAATGGCTGTGAAGAGGCGCGTGAGGGCGGGAAATGTTGGGCGCACAGTTGGCTACCGTTTCATCAGTTGGTCCGATGGAGACATTTTCCACGCTGGCAGCACGTCCCTCTTCACTCTTCCTTGTTCTTCACCTCTACCTCATCATTACATACAATTAATTTAGTACTAAACTAATCGGCGTTGCTATTTTCACATCCAGAACGTGGCCCTACCCTATAGGCAAGATGCCTACTGGATGGCTACTGTATTCACGGGTACCGTAATGGAACCATGAGCGGTCGTCTCTCTTGCTCTCGGTATTGGCATAGGGGGGGGGCCGCTACTGGGAACCCAGGTTGTTCAATGATTGGGTGCTAATTTCTGTGAATAGACTTCAATGTAACATACCTACTCCTGATCCGTCAGGTCAAAGTAGTCAGAAGGCACGAATGCTGCACTGTCAGCTTACAGTACTTGCGCCTTGTGTTCGAAAGTTCCCGCCAGGCATCACGTTCTTCGTCGGGAACATGGGATGAGTTCGAGTCGATCATCTGCTTGTGCCTGCATACGCATAAGTTATTCTACGCGGGATAGTCACGAAGAGCTGAGCGCTGCCATCCTGGTAGTTCCGAGACGTTGTTGTGCTACTCTCGTCCAACCGTGATGATGGAGTACATGTGATATATCCACGAGTACTTCAGCTACATGGCTGATCGTAGCGTAGCGCCGAGTAGGTGCAGCTAAGTTGCAAGTACTTGCCTGCCCACCCTCCGTGAAGGCCACCGTACCTACCAAGCTGCCAGCCGTTACTGCAACGTTGGCGCCTGCCTCCACCATCACATAGATCCCCATTCCTTTCCCACCCACAAAAAAACGCGGACGTGTATCTTTATCATCGTGTCGGTGTCCGTCTTGAACTGCAAACCCTCATTCCGCACATGGCGGGTTGACGTCCAAGAGCTCCCTTTTCACACCTGTATCCTTGCGCCCCTCTGACCTGCCAACCTCCTTCGCCGGTACCACCATCCACGGCTTGCAACTCGTCACCTGTCCGCACGAGCCCCCCCCGCCGTTTCAGCCAATCCGCCATACTCGCCGTGTCTACCTACGCCGATTCGTGTCGGTCGCATCGGCGCGATATAACCTCTGCCATCGCGATCATATCACAGGTGCTCCCCGGCTTGACAATGCCCTGCGGCTGTTCCTGGGTTGTTTCTTTCTGAGGTCCCTATCACCCCTGAAGGATCCAGTCCCCCCACCCACTCGTTCGGTCCAACTTCTTTGACCCCGTTCTGCATGGGCAACCACATCGGCTTCAGGCCTCGGATCTGTCAATAACTGATCGACCTGGTCTACTACTCACCTCGCCTTCACTGGCACTACCTACGCCGGAGTGTCGCATAGACCCACGTCTTCGGCACGGATCCAAACCTCCACAATGAATGGAATTGCGGGCACGGCACCCCCAGGCACCATGTACGTACGCGCCCTCTACGACTACGAGGCCGACGATAGGACCAGCCTCAGCTTCCACGAGGGTGATATAATACAAGTCATCACGCAGCTCGAGAGCGGCTGGTGGGACGGTGTCATCAATGGCGTTCGCGGCTGGTTTCCAAGCAACTACTGCCAGATGATTACAAGCCCGGACGAGCTACCGGATCAACTTCAGAACGGCCACGTTGAGCAGATCGAAGACGAAGCAGAAGAGCCCGAGGTTTTCGAAGAAAGTTTCGACCAAGATGATGATTCCGAACCCGAAGGACCCAATGGCTTGCCCCTCGAAGGCACCAACGTGGGGAGCCAGTCCCGAGCCGACTTTTGGATCCCCCAAGCCACACCGGATGGCCGTTTATTCTACTACAACATGATGACGGGTGATCGTAGTATGGAGCTGCCCCTCGAGTCTCCCGTGTCCGCCACCGAGATGGGGCCCAGAGATCGCATGAACGTAACAATACCGGACAAGACCAGGCCTCCACCCGAGATGATGGCGCGGGGCCTGACCCGAGATGAAGACGACGACTCCGCAACTTCAGCTTCGGAGGCAGAGGGCGAGTCGTTACTGTTTTCTTCCAAGAAAACCAAGGTGAGATGGTGTTTCTGATGGCGGTGTGCCTTCGCGTTGCTAACTCTCCTCGCAAGACTCGAAACCGCAACTCCTCTCTATTATCCCCTTCAACCTCATTAGACTCTATCAATGGCGCGTCCCCAGTAGGCCGCCCAAGGAACGACACATTCCCGAATGGGACCGTAGCCAACGGTCAGACACCCAATATAGCTTCGGCAACATCCTTCACTAGCACCACATATAACCTTCCTACAACAAATACTGTCCCACGGTCTTTCTTTGACGATGGTTCAACACCTTCCCTGACCTGGTCCCTTCTCGTCGCCAACATGAGACGAGCAATTGAGCAGTACAAAGACGCTGTGTCCAACAACAACAGGTCAGATTACGTCGCTCGAGCCGAGGATATCTCTGATCACTTGCGACTCCTCCTTGCCGCTGGGTCTGGGACCACCGACAACCACTCAGGACAGCCCTCTATAATATCGAGCAACAAGGCATTGTATCCCCACTTTCGAGACATGATGTCCAAATTCTCCAAGCTCGTCATATCCTCCCATATCGCCGCGGCCGATTGGCCCAATGCCGAATCGGTTCAGAAGTGCTTGCAGGAGGCTGAAGGCGTGCTACTTGGGGTGTACAGCTATGTTGATGTTGCTAGGCAGCAAAGGGGTGAAGAGATCCCCCGGCTATTCCCTGGGTTTGTCATTGGCAGCACCGCCGGCGGGAGCTGGCAGAACAACGGTCTAGGCCCGCATGATCCCATTACCTCCAACTTCCTCGACGACGAAGAAGGTACCACGGAACCTTCTGCCATCTTGGATGCGAAACTGCTGGAACGACTCGACGAGCAGAAGCGGATGCTTGTGTCGAGCATCAGGGAGCTCGACAAGAGTCTTGTTGCGCCCGAAAGGGTCATCACACCTTTCCGACACGAGGTAATCGGCAACAATGTCTGTCTATCCGGAGGTAGAGTGTTGGAAACCTTTAAACTGTGGATTTCCATGATCGAATCTATCGATTTATCGTCGCTTGGCAACAGTTTTCAAACACCACAATTAGCGGATTTCAGCACTAATAAGCAGAGTCTCTATGATAACATCTCCGACCTTATTCTTGGCTGTCAGGCTGTCGCTGGTCCACTGGCAGACGAATGGTCCGAGGTGCGTGGGGAGGCTCTAGAAAATCGCCTCGACTACGTTCGCCAGTGCGCAAGAGCCTTGGAGACTAATTCTTCCCACATTGGCTTTTCGCTGCAGCTGCTATCGGAGCAGGTTGGAATCAACATGCAACAGCTGCAGCATGAGCAGTTGGAGCGAGTTAGGGACGAGCAAACGCCACGACTGCACTTGCAAAGAGGAGAGACGATGCCCTACGAGCGACCTCACCAACGCACCGACTCCAGGACTGCAGCTGTTCGACCACCGTTACTAACATCACAGTCCTTCACCGACGGCGATCCACCTCCGGGCAACTTTCGGAAGGGCGACTACTCCAAGGTCAAGCGGATGCTGGGCGAAGACCCTTCCCCTGGAGCCGGACTGCCCGTCACAGAAGACCTTCCCGATTATCTTAGACTTGACTTCGAACACGACGTCTCATGGGATACTAAGACGACTCCGCCTAACGTCAAGGGTGGTACGCTCCTTGCTCTGGTTGAGCAGCTGACTCGCCATGACAAGCTCGATTCCAATTTCAATAACACATTTCTCCTTACATATCGGTCCTTCACCTCGGCTCGGGAGCTCTTCGAGCTTCTTATCAAGAGATTTCAGATACAGCCCCCTGAAGGCCTGAGCCCGCAGGACTACGAGGTCTGGCACAGTCGAAAGCAGAAATTTATTCGAGTCCGCGTGGTCAACATTCTGAAGAGTTGGTTCGACAGTTTCTGGATGGAGGACTACAACGAGGAATCGAAGCAGCTGATTCGGGACGTCTACACCTTCGCCAGAGACACCGTCAGATCTACCGAAACACCTGGTTCGACACAGTTGATGAGTGTTCTGGATCAAAGACTGAGTGGCAAAGAGACTGGCGGACGACGGCTGATCCCTCTCAGCCAAAATACGCCGACTCCCATCATGCCCAAGAACATGAAGAAGCTCAAGTTCCTCGACATTGATACTGTCGAGTTTGCACGGCAGCTCACCGTCATTGAGTCTCGACTGTACAGCAAAATCAAAGCCGCAGAGTGTTTGAACAAGACCTGGCAGAAGAAAGTCGGCGAAGGAGAACCCGACCTTGCACCCAATGTCAAGGCGCTCATTCTCCATTCTAATCAAATGACGAACTGGGTAGCGGAAATGATCCTTGCACAGATGGATCTTAAGAAGCGGGTTGTAGTCATCAAGCATTTCGTCGCCGTAGCCGATGTAAGTGGCACAGTTTTCCACTCAATCCTTTATTGCTTTGGATTATTGCTGATCTTCCTAGAAATGCCGAAGCCTCAACAACTTCTCGACGCTGACGTCCATCATCTCAGCTCTTGGCACGGCCCCCATCGCCCGTCTCAAGCGAACGTGGGATCAAGTACCTCAACGAACTACAACAACCCTTGAAACGATGCGCCGACTTATGGCGAGCACCAAGAACTTTGGCGAATACCGTGAAACGCTTCACGCCGCGAACCCTCCGTGTATTCCTTTCTTCGGTACGCAAGATTCCACCGACTGTTGGTTTGACGAGCCCGGTAAACAGCGACTAACAGCACCGCAGGCGTATATCTAACTGACCTAACCTTTATCGAGGATGGCATCCCCTCCATCATCAAGAAGACAACCCTCATCAACTTCGCCAAGCGTGCGAAGACGGCAGAGGTGATCCGTGACATTCAGCAGTACCAGGCTGTGGGGTATTCGCTGCAGCCGGTGCCCGAGCTGCAGGACTACATTCTTAGCAATATGCAAGCTGCAGGGGATGTGCATGAGATGTACGACAAGAGCTTGCAGGTCGAGCCGCGTGAACGAGAGGACGAGAAGATCGTGAGGTATGTAGCTATGCGGGATTCGCCGACAAATTACGGCGCGACGTTCTGGCACTGAAAATGCAGTGCCCCTCTGCTTTTCTCCCAAGCGGCAGTGTGTCAATACGATTGTGCCATCTTTTCAAAACGTATGCTTACTGGTTGCCTTCTTTTTACAGGGTCCTGGCCGAGTCCGGTTTCCTCTAGCTGAGGCGAATGGTTGAGCCAACCACTCGTCGTCAATTCGACGCAGATTGCAGGTATCCGAGCCAACAACAGCAGGACCTCCACACCCTCGGTGTGATATGAGGGACCCCAGCTGCAGATCGCATGGTTGGCTGTGTGGGCAGAGGCCCTGTTATGTTTTAGTCTACGAGCTGAAGTCCAGTGACTGGCCCAAGGAACGCTCACATTTTGGCGACGACGGGGATCTAGTCCCGATCCTCAGAGTATCATTTATCCGGGGCAACACACCTCCAGCGGGCCGACGACATGGATGGCATACCTCATCACAAGGCATGGGGACGGGACGCATAGCATTTGGCGGGTGTACAGGATCAAACTTGGCTAGTTTTCACTGTCAATTACAGCGATGGTTACGATGGCATGATACTAATGAGATCTTTTCTTCTTCTTTCTCTTTGGGATGGCTTGGCAGTCTCGGGGCGTGTATTAGATTCTGTGGTTCCTCCTCAAAAGGGTCGTACTTCATCTCGTCATCCATACAGCAGAGGACCATCAGGTCGGTGTCGTTGTACGATGGATCACAACACGACGACACGAGATACCGGTGGCATGACTCCTTTCCCAAGACGCGGATGCTCGAGGACCGATCGAGGGGGGAGGGGGCTAGGCAACACTAGGAGCATGCTGCAACGGGGGGATGGTGCAGAGGAGGCCGCTGGGGTCTGCTGTATTTATCCGTCCCTGGGGTAGCTGGGCAGGGCTTCCTCGGCCTCTGTTGTTGGCTGAATACAGCGATTTGATGTGGCACAGCATAAGCAGGCTGTTCCTCATGGTCGTCCCCTGGTCTCGGCGAGTATAGTGTGAGACAGAGCAACAATCACTTTGCGATACTTCGTACTTTGTGTCGCATTGCAATCAGACACATCTCGATCACGGGGTTCCCTCTCCACACCCTCCTCCGTGCTCATGAATTGCGAAGCCACCAGGGCCCAGCTTGCGGAGAATCAACATCCCCATGTCCCATCCTGGCCAAGACGTGCCCCGCACCGCGTTACATCCAATTGCCATCCGAGACCATCAATTTACATCTGCAAGAGAGCGGATCCGGGGTAATCATCGCTCGCTACCGAGTATTCGGGCAAAATCACATAACTGCTCAAGCAGGAAGGACAGGAGCCAGTGATATAAAAGTGAGGTAGGTATATTACAAGCGTGGTCGTGACTCGTGCCCGAAATGATTAAGCTACCCAAAAGACCACAAAACAAGTAAAGCATACAACTTGGGTTATCATAGGAAACAACGATGTGCATAGTCCGGGGTCCGGGTCAAGTATTGCGACAGGCCTAGTGCTTGTGGAATTTGGCCTTGATGCGCTCTCCCAGGCTGGGCTTGTCCTTCTGGTCGCCATGGGATGACCCTGAATGGCCACCCGGACCAGCAGCGTCTTCTCGGTGAACACCCTTTTGCTCGAGCAAGCCTGGTAAAGTGTTAGCGATCCCCAAAATTTAGGAGACAAAGGCATCGATCTGTCCATTAAGTTGTGGGGTATTCTGGGTTGACTTACGGTCGGCTTCTCTTCCGGCGCCAGGCTTAGTAGCATCAAAGTCTCCACCATCGGCCGCCAGTCCGGATGCCTTGACGTACTCTTCACCAGTGCCCTTGCTATCAGCCTCGACTACGTTCTCGCCACTGACGGCAGAATCGAGTGTGTTCTCGCTGCGGCCAACGTTGTCAGGCGAACCACTCTTGGGGCTGGCGTCGCCGCCGTTCTCCTTGGCCACGACTTCCAGCGGGCGAGGGCCGGTCCCCTTGAGATCCGCTTCATTCAGCAAACCCGCTTCTTGCTGCTCCTGCTGCGCAGGGCTATCGGTCGACGCGTACGCGGAATTCTCGGTGTGAGAAGTCGTGGCGGGTGTAGCTTCAGTGGTCTTTCCGATAGGTGCAGATCGGGCGACGTTCTCGAAAGACGTAGATTCGGTAGTCCTTCCAGCGGGCTCGGACTCGGTAGTGTTCTCAGCAGTCTTGGATCCGGTATTGCTGCCTAGGTCGTTCTCGAGCCTCTCTTGGTAGGGAGTCTCTGCATGGCTGTTAGCTGGGCAGGGCTCAACGAATCCGCCGACAACGATACACGGCGCGGCACACGAGGGATCACCTACCCATATTGCCAGCGTCATATGGCTCTCCACGAGCAACGTCACCCTTGGCGCCAGAGATGGGCTCACGGTTGGTCTGGCCCTCACCCCAGACAGCCTTGGCGGCAGCGTTAGCCATGTTGTTGATGGTCTCCATGTTCACGAGGAATTAATCTATGCTATTGAATGGATTGGACGATATGACTTTGTCTTTTAGTAGGTTGTGACGGTAGTGGAATACTGTAGCAAGCAGAATGTGATATGAATCTTGTTATGAGAAAGCGCAATTCTAGGAAGGCGCGGGCGAGAAGGGACCTTTATTGAACCGTGAAGTAAGAAACACCAAGTCTGACGTCGTTTGAGCGAGGGTAGCGCAAGTACTAGTCAGCTACTACTGAATGGATGGTGAGGGATGTACGATGAGGGGGTACTTGCAGCTTCTACTGAGGGGTAGGCAGGTAGCGACAGGGTAACGTGAAGCTAAGCAGGAATGACCTCAGGTTGCTTAAGTACTTGCCTTACACGGGAACAGGTAAACTCTCTGTTTGCCAACCATAGGCCCAGACGCGGCACAGTACATGCAACCACGGCAGAAAGGCCCCTACAAGAGGAGCCGGGCACTCACTAAGTGCATTCCGGCAGCCAGCACGATAAGCACGACGGCTACACCATAGCACATGTCGACCTTTCTGATACACTCTTGGCACATGGGGAGACAGACACAGATACCTGGTTGAGGTCGAGAGCACCCTGGGCCGCCTTCCCTTGTGACTTCAGGGCGACGGGTATGACGCCGCCGCCGACCCCCCAGCTACTGTACAGCAGACGAGTCCAGGCGGCCCACCCCGCGCATTGCCGATCCGATCCCGTTATGACGTTTCCTAGATTAAAGACGGGAGGGGCGGGGGGCCACAAACGTGGGCGGAGGGCAATGGACGAGTGCTACCCGGTTGACAGGTCTTGGACTCCCCATCGCCATCATGGCTCGCTTTGCTGAACTAGTCTTCCTCCGTATGAGGTGACTGCACGAAGAAGAGCTCTCCCTAATACCGAAACATGTATAGGACGGTAGTTGTGGGATACCTTGGGGACGATGGGAGGTGATGCCGCTGTGGGTGTGAAAGAATATGAAAGTGGGAGACGAGAGCGCTGACGTCATGAGCATGCAGAATCTTGGCTTTCTTGGACACCAGCCTCAACGCCACGGTTGACCGGCAGCCTCCCGAAGTCCTCAGCAGGGTCCTAGGCGACATTCATTAAACGGTGCCAAGGTAGCCCGAGGCGCTTTGGAGAGCCCAGAGCTGCATCATTGATCTTCATGGCCGTGTCCTCTCGTGCTAAGTATCCTGGCAGATGGAACATCATGTGGCTTCGGCTGCTCTGGCCCGGAAGGGGCATTAGCTTGTGCTTGCCGGGAAGACGGGATAGTGCTGTAGATAACGGCCGTGAAAGCCTGACATGAGCATTTGACCACATCATCATCGAACGGGATCATGCAGGAGATAGGCGCTGTGGCGCAGACATCTGGTCATCGTAGCAGGATCGGAAGACCCAGCGACGCGCATCTTCGCATGAAGATCCCACAAAGCTTCGATTTAGTGGTGGAAAGCGATGGTGTAGCTGCGGTTGTGTTGTAACGGTTCAGGTTCCCAAGTGTGAGATGCTTGTGGAACTGCAGGGCCGTCCCTGTTGTCACGAGACTGTTCAGAATGCTGCTGTCAGCATCTGAAGGTGCTTCCCCAGCCCACGTGGCTGCTTGCGTAAGACTCATTGATGGATCCGGGCACCCACCTGAAATACTGACTTACCTTAAACAGAAAGGTGCACTTGAGAGAGTACTTACATCTCGCGCCAAGTAGCTTGCAATGATAGGTACCTAACCTCGACGCGTGAAGGGTCCGGCGCCGTTGGAAAAATGGCGCCTAGTGCTCCAAGCTTCCCGGCAGCCTCGCCCGTCTTTCTTCCTGATCAAGTCCCAGAGCCCGTCTCCAGCAGGGCTTGAAAAGGCTTCCATGAATCTCTTTTCTCGAGACTTGGAGGACCTGGAGCCATGAGATTTCAAACCTGTCGTCTCGCCTGCTTGATCGCCTGGTCAGGGCAAGCCACGGGACTCGGTATCAATCTGGGGCAGTACGGGGGAAAGCTGCAACAGTCGATACTGGGGCCTCAGTCAGGTACGGGCTTGACTTTCAACAGACGAAGAGAGATGTCTTCACGTCTTCCAAAGCCTTGTCTAACAGTGCATTAAGGAACCGTTGATGCTGCCCCTGAGGCATCCCACGACTCTGCCAACGACATTCCATTCCCGCACCAACCGTTCCTGCGCCCAGGCGGCTTCATTGCTCTCGGCGACTCGTACTCGGCCGGCATAGGCACGGGATTCAACGGCACCGAAGACGATTGCAGACATGGCCTCCATAGTTATCCCCAGTTTATCAACGAGGACCTCGTGGCAAGCGAGGGCCCCAATGCCACCACGTTTCAATTCCTTTCCTGTACTGGCTCCACGATAACCGACATGCTGGCCGGGTCCGACGTCAGCCAAATCGACCAGTTCAATACCCCCGATACCACCGACTTCGCTTTATTGTCGATTGGTGGAAACGACTTGGGCTTCTTCGATATCATGAACAGCTGCATCTTTCGATTCTACAGCTTCTATTCCGGCACCTGCGAGTCGGCTTTGCGCAAGTCAGAGGAGGCTATCGAGGGACCGGAATTCGAACACCGCCTGCGTATTGCTATCATGGAGATTTTGGACATGATTCACTGGGAAAAGCGGCTATGGTTCACCATCACCGTAACAGGCTACGCTCGCTTCTTCAACGCCGAGACGGAAGAGTGTGACGACTACTCGTTCGGTGTCTGGTGGCGTGGCCCGAAGCTCAAGCGTGAGCTTCGCCAGCGGATGAATCTCATGGTCGATTCAGTCAACGGAAAGATCCGGCGATCCATAGACTCCATCAACGACGATTTCCTCGAGCCCAAGGTATTCTTCGTAGACTACGATGCGGAGTTTGAGGGCCACCGGTTCTGTGAGCCTGGTGTCGTAGAGCCCGACTACGCAAGGAACGACACCTGGTTCTTCCTCGTTGGAGGCGAGGACAACTGGCCGGGACAAACGGCCAACTCCACGCGCGCAGCTGCTACTTCGCAGTTGCATCAGCTCTCTCCCGTCTCGCCGCTGGTAGACCCAGATACCTGCCTTGGGCCGGCTGAGAAATCTGGGGACTGGGGAGAGCTGGCGTTGTGTATGATGGCGAAAGCTGCCAGGGACGATCCGACATTACGGACCGCAAGTGGCGATTTATCAGCTGCGAACTCCATGTGGTACGTGCCCACATACTATGGCAAAACATTCCATCCGGTAAGTCAAGCGCTTGCCACTTCGTGGCCCTTGGTTGAAGTGGAATGGTCAATATTAACGGATCACCAGCGGAGTCTTGGACACATGGCAATCAGGAGGCAGGTATACAAACTATGGGAGAAGCTGAGCCGCGAGCGACCCGGCTTTTGAGCATAACCTTGCCACATTTCTCCATTCTGGTCTTTGGGACTATCAAGCGAGCGAGTTATCATTTTCATTGTTTCTATACCCGGATCTCCGTGCTAGTTAGCTACATATTTCTCACTTAGCATTGTATGCAAGTCTGTTCATAAAGCTTGGCGGTTCTCGCAGACCTAGATTGATACGATTGGCCTGCTCGGGCTCTACCATGGTGACGGTTGTGATGGAGGCTGGAAGCAAGCCGGCGAATCTTTGAGGGAACGTGCCTCTCCACTGAGAAGCACAAGCTGCTTTTCGCCCTATATGGATTGGACTGCAGTTTGCGCGCTCTTGCCTCGACTAGTTTGTGCGTGAAAACCTGTAATCCCTGAACAGATGCAAGTAGCCAAGACTGGGTGGCAGCGACTAGAATGAGCCCAAGTGACTGTGGTTGTTGGCACGATGGGCTTGAAATGTCACCCGTGGCGGGCGCTTCTTCACGTTTCGTGGAATGGACTTGTCTTGCTATAGAGATATGTGGTGAAGAAGTGTAAATCGTGAAGAGGGACCAAAATCATATTATCTTGCACCTACGGTTTAGTGCAGGTCCATCTTCAGGCTTCCTGAGCCTCGTTACTCCCTACCCTAAGCGTCTATAACTCAAATCGCCTTTCCAAACATGGTGATAACAAGAACAGAGCCCTGGAGCCTTAAAAGATGGGCAGCAGTTTCCGTTCGGATTGACTGCGGTTAACGACACCGTATCACATTCCAAAAACCTTCTAAATTGCTCCAGGGTTCACCTACATCCCAGCCCAGCCTGCTCGCGGATCCTGCGAGGCTTCGCCAGACGCCTTCTGCGTCTTATCCTGGGACTGCTTTGCCTGAGACTTGGCCATCTCCCTTCTATTATCCGGCAGTCAGCAAAGGCGCCGTGAATGTCTTGGGGGCTTCAAGAACTTAGCGCGTACTCTTTCTGTTGGATGTACTGATTCTCCATGGCCTTGCCCCGGTCCCCAAGTGGATTGGGTTGCATCTTCGAAGGGTTATCCATTATGAAAAGGGTTGGTTTCGCGGATTGTGCTTTCTGTAGTTGTCTGCGTATTTGCAGTTGATGCGACGTCAAAACAGCCCCCAGGGTTTCTGGCTGTTGATATGCCAGTTTGTCTATTGACGTCATGCTCCCTCATCGCCATGTGACTGGGCAGGGGTCCGCGTACCCCAGGAGAGCCCGATGTGCGACTGGACATGTCCGACCGCAAGCCTATTGTCCAAAGAGCAAGATATTGGCATGATGACAAATTCGCTGAATATGGAGTATTAACTCGAGAACAAAGCGCGTATGCAACAATCCTTGGAGGCGGATCCGCCATTGCAACGGATTGATAACCCGCTGTCGTCAGAAGCGCCTTGCCTACTATCGGACCTGGCTTGGGACCCCCAACATGTAAGTGAGACCACAGAGCCATGCTATCATGAGGGACTCTTGATTCGGCTCATAGCCTTTGTCAAGCATGTTCCAGTACGCCCTAGGCCATGCCGTCCAGGTGCATGCAACGACTTCATCGGCCGCGGGCAAGCGAGGCCCATCTCCTTACTGACCGCGACCTGGCACGGAGCTGGCCCTCCTTGATCGTTGCTTGTCGTAGTACTTGAGACGGTTGGCCTTGATGATTACGAAGCCGGTGGTATGGGAGAGAACCCCTTTCAGGAGCCATCAAACAGCTCTCGCGCCAAGTATAGGTTGGAAGCGTTGCCTGATTAGCCGACATCAGGCTAGCCTAACATACTGGTTCCCATTTTCACGGACGTGCCCACGCATGACCAACTCTTTGAAGGACATACTGGGCCAGACACGCGACGATGACTTGTCAGTGTTGCTTGTATGTGCAACTTTTCTGATGCGGATGTCGGCGTCCGCCACCACGGCCAAGCGATCTTGGAAAGCTATTTTCGTGATCAAGTCATAGCATAGCTATAGATCTGGTCTACACTCTTGACTGTTAATTTATTATTGAAAGTCACGGGTCGTGGTGATTACCTGCATGCTCGTCCTGATGAGAGGGTGAACCCAAGTCACGGGCGTAGGCCGCCGCAACCATGGCTTTCGAAACTTTGGTACAGATGCGTCCCCGAGCTATCCTGGAGACGGAAAGGGTAAGCCTCGTCGAGTTTACTAGCATCGGGACTAGCGCTGTACAGACACCAAGCTATCTTGGGCTTCTAATTGCCGACTTGCTAGCGAGATCCGTTGCCATCCATGCTTGCCTGCCCCGCCCCTTCGATCTAGCTCAGATTAGAGCATAGCCACCCTCATGGATGGCTAAGGTGCAGAGTCGTGCCACCCATGCTGCCTATTGCTCTGGTCTATCCCTTTGCCGCACCTCGGACTACACTTGGCGCCCGTACAGGGATGTCAGCCAATCAAAATCAGGCCCTAGGAAGCTACTTCTTTTCCCCTACTAATCTAGCCTATGGTAGAAGTACCAGCATTTGGCCGTATGACATAGAGCTACATCACATACATCACAGCCCCAACGACTAAGCTTTCGAGGCAGCCGTTTGAGGCTATTCCCACTAACCTCACACAAAGGCTGCTGCCGCGGCTGCCGCCTTTGGCCGCGCCCAGACGAATTTGGTGTCTGTAGGCGCGGCTCATCGTAACGATAACCCTGACAGGCCACACAAGGCAAGTTTTTGCCTCTGCGGACATGTTTATGTGCATCAACAGGCACAGATGTATCTCCTGACCGATAGGCTTGCCTTGACGAGCCTGTCTGACCATAATGATCACATAGCCCTTGAATAAGCCTATGCCTCTAGTCTTGTTGTGTAGGGCTAGCC
Source organism: Stachybotrys chartarum (assembly GCA_001021365.1). Classification (NCBI taxonomy): domain Eukaryota; kingdom Fungi; phylum Ascomycota; class Sordariomycetes; order Hypocreales; family Stachybotryaceae; genus Stachybotrys; species Stachybotrys chartarum. The sequence goes on from LDEE01000012.1 coordinate 589,240, forward strand.
CGGGGCCCAGGGCCGTCATAAGGCCACTCGTGGGACTGTAGCAGATAGCTGTTCACAAGCATCGTATCAAGGAGAAAGGTCCATGCTAATGCCTGCCAACGGCCGCGGCAGATACGATGCTGGAGACTATCTGTAGCCTGGAGCTGATCTCCTATATCCATAGCGCCTATTTGGTGGTTGTAGGTGACTGTCAATGAGGGTATCTTCATCTCCTTGATGGCCTTGCTGCCAAAGGCATCCCTGACCGGCTTTGAGGCTACTGTCGTTGATGTCGGCCGCCGCTGGATATAGGCTTTGAACTCCTTGCCGGTGTACACTGTTGATAAAAGCAGCATAAGGGCATTATCTTTCCAGCCAATTTGATTGACCTTTGAACCGATTAGTAGGGCATTTCCTAGGGAAAACATGCCTAGATAACTTACCTTATTATCCACTGTTGCGTAGGCTCGGAGCTCGTTCCACTGCCAATGCTTGCTGGCCTTATCACGGACCTTTGCATCAACAAGGCCTTTGTAGATGCCACAGTTCGAACGCGCTGTGCCGGTGGCTCTGTGGCCCTTGTGCCTAAGCTCTAGGAATAGCTGTGGTGATGAGAATAGGTTATTAAGAAAGACATGATAAGTGGCTGCCGGTAGTAACTTTACTAGGAAAGGAATCATGCTTTGAGTCGGGTTGAGGGCCGGCTTTTTGAGGGCACCTTTGAGGGCTGCAGGTGGCTTGCCGGCAGGGCTGTATTTCTGATGTGGCCGGTGACCAACCCAGCCTAGGAAATACCCTTGTTGGGCCATAACCCACACTTTGAAGCCTGTGGCGTGGGCTTGGTCTTGATCGTCAGCTTTAGCTTTGACTTGCCTGTGAAGGCTATGATCGTCTCATCAACGGCTATGTTAGTTCCTGGGCTATAGAGGCTTAAAGAGGCTATCTGTAAGTGGGAAGACCATTCGTCAATATAGTTAAAGGCATTGTGTTTATGTGTGTGTGTATGGGCTAGGGCATAGATTCGTATGCGAACCCTAAGCTGTTCGAACCGGCGGCTAGGTATTAACTTTGTAATAGGGTGCGTTGGGTGATAGGTTGTGGCTGTAGGCGTCTTCTAATAGTCTCGGAAGCAGTCTTCTGGATGAATTCCTATATAAATTAGGAGGGTAATCCATATGTAGATCTCTGGGAGGGACACAGGGCTCTAGCCCTTAACTTCTGCTGCCTCGGCTGCCTTATTTGTGTAGTTAACCCAGCGGCTGATGAGGCCCTCCGGAAGGAAGGTCTGCAGCAGCTTTAGGGCTGTAGGCGGTAGCGGCAGCTACCTAGGGTCTTGGAATGTCATTTGCAAGGGCTCGAAGTGTGTGCCGGTCTCGGATACAGGGGCAAGGTCGGGCCTATAGGTGGCATCAGAAGGCTGCTCATGGCGGCAGTTATCTATCACAACATTGATATAATCTTCGGCGCTGTGGAGGAATGAGGTTTGTTGAGGTATTATAAGAATTGTAGACCTGTGATGTTAGGTGTTGAGGTAACTGTGGAATTTGGCGTATACTAATTTAGGTGGGGATGATTTTTTTGTAATTTGAGGTACTGATGGACCTGCGGGGTTATTGTGGGTCAAATTGTGTTATGTAGTCCGAGGTGCGGCAAAGGGATAGCACGAATAACCCCATCCATAATACAGTACGGCTCCGTGCGAAGTACACCCGAATGTGTCGGGCAATTACGTTGATACGAATTTCTCGAGTACAGCATCCGTGAAGATCCTAGATGGGGATCACAGCCAGGGAGCTCAAAGGAGCAAGGCGAAACCCGAAAGGGCGGTGGATGGAGAGGCGAGGGAATATGCTCGCTTTGTCGGGACGACTGGTAGAGGAGGGATTTGTGCAGTTAAATGAGCGGGTACTGCATAGCATAGCATAGCACAACAGAGCATTGCAAAGCGTAGTATCGTGGCGGCCTGCCAGCACGCCGACAGCCAAGCATGTGAATCGTTGCAGCCGAACAGGTTGGGGCCAGTCGCGAGGTCCCTCCCCGTCCATCTTCCACCATAGCTGCTTCGTACCAACAGTGGGTTTTGCTTAGAGCAGGTATCTTGGCTCTGCCATCGAATCGAAAGGTTTTACGTATAGGCCATGACCTACCTGACTGAGCTGAACGATAGAATATCTACTTCGGATTGCAGACTTGAAGTTGTGGGAGTCTAGTGCGACACATGAGAACATTCGTCACTGGCAGTCCGACTAATCTTAGTGCCAGCTGTCCTGCATACCTACCTACTATACACCCGTCACCAGTGCCTAGTACCTTACCTAGGTAATATTTTGCAAAAGAGAGCGGCCAAGCACGTGCATGATTGAGGAGGCATGGCCAGGTCCCAGTCGGAGAAAGTAGACGGTACCTCGAGAAGGTTTTACAGAGCCATGACGCTAAGCGTAACGGTCGATGCAACGCTCAGGTGTGGTAGACAGGCTCGGGGCCTCTATAGCCAATCAGACACTAGGAGCCAAGGCAGGGTACGGGGCATCTGGCTTGCTAAGGCGCTCCAGCTCAACAAGGGGACCAAACAATGTCGACAGCAGCTTATCAGAACCTCTTTCGACACAACTGGATTGAGTCCTCAAGACAGGAGGCACCAGGTACATTCTTACAGGTACCTAAGTAGTTGCTTCATGTTTGACCCTTAGTACCACGAACCACTGCAGGCGTTACCGTGCCCTCGGAAACGGCCGGGGGCGCAGAATCCAACTGCATCTGAAGAGCAAGGATCTTGCTCCCTTACCAATATCACTCGCAAAGTCCCCGTACCGTACGGACAGGTGTGTGCAAAAAACTAGTAAGGCCAGCAGCTTCCCGAGTAGGTACTACAGGACCGGGACGCAAAGGCTACCTCCCTGCCGCGAATTTACCAAGGGGGCAAGGTACATTTCGATTACCTCATGTACTGTATACTCCGTGCCATTGATGGAAAGGAACACTGGCAGACGAGGCAAGAACCATTGGAGACACTAGCAAGCACCATCCGTCAACATCCGCGTGCTGTTCTTACGTGGACCCAGGATCTTCATGGACTGTGCTTTATCCCTTCAGTTCCCTGGCAAGTTGAACTTCCAAGGAACCATGACATGGCTCAAGGTAGCGCAAGCAGCCTGCCCGACCCTACGACACGACGGCACCGTAGCAGCGGCTCGAAACCCTCGAAGCTCCCCGCTCCTTTCCCTACCCTTTGACAAGTAAGCAATGCAGCCTGCACCAAGATGGAGCTAACTTGAACTAAGGAAAGACCGGTTCGCTGGCTTGCACATTGCAGAGACCAACGCTTCACCCCTGAGTGTGTGGGCTCTGGTGGACAAGGGTCAGGACCATGTGCTAGCCCGGCTGGCGTGGGCATTGACTCGGGCTTCAAACGGCTTCGTCTAAAGGCCATCGGAAGCCGTGGGCCGTTCCTGACGATAGCAGCTGCTGACGTTGACCCGGCCGAAACACTGGGGCCGAAACATGCCGATTCTAAAGCCGACGTGTGGAAACAAACCACTGACTTGCCATAATCTGGTGCCGTGGATGAGGATGTCAACAGCGCGCTTGGACCCTTGCAGTCGTTGGAGAGCGCAGCCGCCGACACGGAACATTCGACTATGGACTATACAGTACTACTATGGTACAGAGAGCCTGACATGTGCGAAGCATGAGGATGGGTATACTCCGGACTGACCTCACACGTCCATGCCCGAGACTCCGAGCACAGCACGTAACGAGACCCTCTTCTGCGGAGTTGCGTCCTACTGTGATGAATGCGGCTAGTTACCTGCTTGGTACGGATGCAGACAAGGGAAGCGCAATCCTCCCTGTAATGCCCTCGGGCCAAAATGGTTAACCCCAGGTAGCCCCTGTCTCGCGGAGTCGTCGCAACGGCATCTGCCGCCGCCTCCAATTTGACAAGGACGCCAGTTCCTGCACACCTCTGAACTTGCCACGGCTAGCCTCTCCAAACGGCTCGCTTCCAAGCGTTGGCAGCCTTGCAATCGTCGTCTCTATTCCTGGTCTTGCAGCCCGGGCCCGATGCGGCCTCGCGAAACCCCATTAATTCCTCCAACAACGATACGCTAAAAAGTACGACAGTATTATAAACACATCGAGGTGCTGAAGCCTTTAGCGTCGCTGCCTCGGCAGCGTTGTGGAAAGTGGTGCCTCGTCGATCACATCCCGCAGTTTGCCCTCCAAGGCACCACCATCTATCTCACACCCTTACGCCCCAGACGCCTGTGCAGCGCACGCCTCCTTTGCCAGTCTCTTCTCTTCCATCTTGTTTTGCCTCATTCCGCACCCCCTGGTCTATTTGCCTCTGTTTATGGTCGCTCTCTGTGTGTTTACGCCCTTCTCCAGACACCGGCATGAACCTGGTGGGAGCTGGAGCATCCCATCCTACAGGTCTTGAGCAACATAGCCATACAGTTTAGACCGTTCGGCTGCAGGAGCTCAAACGGGACGGGCGACGAGGGCCGAGAGCGGCAAACGGCCCGCCCCTTTGGTGCCCTTTGTCTGCATCGATTCCGGCCGTTCCACCACCGTTGCCCATCTTTGAGTCCGTGACTCTTGAGGCAGGAGTTGACTAACAACGCCCTCGTCTAATTGTACGGGTTGCAATATTTCTGAACATCCATCGACGACGACAGGCCTGTGGCGCAAGTAAAGGGTGGAGGAAGTTAACGCCATGGTCTACTGTGGGAAAGCTTCCCAAGGATGCCAGAGCTGCCGTGTCCGTCGCATCAAGGTACGGTGTTTGTCCTAAAGGACAGCTCCCCATTCTATTCCGTGCCATGGTCTGCATACGCAGCCGATCCTCCCTTTCCTTTGTCGTGCCTCTAGGCCGCTTAAGCCTTGTTTCTTCCGACCATGACCTACCGTCCTTGCTCTTGCTGTACTCTCCAGCGCTACAAACCGCTCACACTGTTATTAGTGCGACAAAGTGAGACCCGACTGCTCTCAATGCGTTCGCGTTGGCAAAAAATGCCCTGGATACCGCGATCAGCTGTCGCTCATGTTCCGGGATGAGAGCAGTAAAGTTATCCAAAAGGCTCATGCGCAATGGGGGGTTGGCGATGGACCGGACGAATTACTGATGACACAGGAGACAGCCTCTACCAGCTCTTCGCTCTCAAGCTTGGGATCTCATACTTCTCCTTCCACATCGCTCTCCCCGAGCTCACCCCCGAATCACCAAGCAGGGCTCGTTGCCGTTTCCAACAGTGCCACGGTGCTACCCGACACCGGGCATCTCTTCTCAATGCAGCCATCCATGGGCGAGCAGGGCATCAAGTTTTTCTTTACCCAATATGTTCTCGGTCACCCGGATGAACCTAGGACACTCGAAGAACTACGTTCGACAACCACCTTTTCCGCCCCAGGATTGCAGGATATCATGGCAGCTGTGGGCTTGGCCAGCCTCGGGAACCTGCATGACCGACCCGACTTGATGGTAGCTGCAAGACGGCACTATGGCTCTGCTCTTCGCCTGACGCGGCAAGCCGTCCTGAATGACCGGGCTCCGTCCCTGGACGTCACAGTACGAAGCATAGTCACCCTGGCTATTTTCGAAGTATGTACATTCGCGCCAGCCTGCCAAGTACCGTGGCTTCTGACCAGTAAACCTCCCAGCTCGTCAATGGCAATGGGCATGCAGAGAACGTCAAAACTGCCCAAACTCACATCGCAGGCGGCGTGGCTTTAATGCGGGCGTGGTGTCCTATGCCGAATACCGCGACCGGGGGGATCCGGGGCATGATCCAGCTTTGCTACAGCATGGTATGATGCAACACGGAGTCTGCAGATTCCCGAAGCCTGCTAATGGTAACAGTTCATGGCCTGCTACCTAGGCGGCACGAAACTCCCGCCTACTTTCGGAGACTGGATAGCGTTCATGCGATCGATGCAACCTCCCGAGGACTACCCTTCAACTGATTTGGGACTTCTCATGGCCCGTATTACGGACCTAGCCGTGTTCGTGCGGAACCACGCCCTGAGCGATGGAAGACCGACGACGACGTCAATAATACAAGAACTTGTCGACCTGGATCGCGAATTCCTAGCGTGGGAACAGGGACTCGAGGGATACTGGCTCCATATAACACACAAGAGCGACACTTTCCCTCCCGAAGCAGTCTTCGAGGGCGAGTATCACACGTACTACGACATGTGGAGTGCTCGGATGTGGGCGCATTACCGTTGGGCCCGGCTTCTTTTGAACCAGATACTGCTGGAGATTACGGACAGCAGCCCGGTCTCGACGCAGGCCGTGGTCCCCGTTCCAAACAGTAGCGAGATTATTGCTTTGCTGCGCAAACTAGCCAGGGACACGCTCGTGAGCATACCAAACCACTGGCGCCACCCACTACTCGGGGACAAAATGCCGGCGACAGTGGACAGGCAGATTGGTGCCGGCTCCGGCCCCGCCGGTATCGGGTTGTTGATTTACCAGCTCAAGGCCGCGGCGTGCGCCGCCAAGGTGCCCATAGAGTACGGACATTGGGCGCAAGGCATCCTCGAATGCATTTGGCGCGACATGGGCATCATGAGGGCCCGAAGCATATTAGAGGATCTTAGAGCGCACTTGTTGAAGCGCGGCAAGGGTATCACCGTTGCCAAGGTCATGTATGAGAAGCAGATCTAACACGAGGCATTCTGAAGTCGAGGAAGAGGAAGCGAAGGGGGAACGGAACAGGTGCGGCGCAAAAGGTCTGGCGTTGAATACTAGGAAGTTTTTTCGGATGGCTTTGGGTCCACGAAGATGAATTTACGAGCAAGACAGTGGGTAGCAGTCATATAGCCGAGGTAGGTAGCCATAGCCGTGGTTTTTGTAACGATATACGGGTGGGTTTCAGAAAAGCAGGAGGAAGGACGAGGAGGCTGTTGTGTGTATGTATGCCGAGTAGCAGGAGAAATCAGCCATGCCACGATGCCTCTCCATTCGGGTTCGCTGTACCAAGTCATAGGTTCTTTGAAGGGTTCGCGAGCTAAGCTTAGCATATATGGGCTATCATTGTTCTAAAATAGCTGATGGCCCGAACCTCGAAGATAGGAGTGATAATGTGCCGTTTGTTGGGCTCAGGCAAATCCACACAGTGTTATGTAATCATCCCAGGGGAGGTACAAGTTTGGTCGTTGATTGATCCCTGTCTACCTACTAGTAGCACGGCCGCCTACCACCACCACGATACAGGCAACCACGCGCCACTGTTGCCCACTGCGTCGGATCGAACAACCTCAGGGCGTCGCAAACTTCCAAACTCACCTTGGTTGACTCTCGTGCAGCGCCGTCAGGCTCGGTGGCAATGGCGCCGGAGGCTGACGCCCGTAAAGGTAAGCCATCGGACGACCTGGGAAGCCCGTACCGGCCCTGGTGCCTAACGCGATCTGACTAGGTGACGAGCAAACCATCAAAGTCGCATCAAAGAAGAACGCAAAGATGGGCAACATCAAGCTCAAGAAGCTCCCTCCGAAACACAGCAAACCGGGCAACTGGCGGGACGGCAGTGTCGTCGAAGGTAGCTTGGCATCTACGAGCAGCGCGCATCCAAGTGCTAATTCTACGGCAGACGACAGGAAGAAGAATGGTGCATCGCCATCTTCTGTACCTGCTTCACCCAGTCCGGTAGTGAACCCGTTGGACGAATCGACTCGCGAAACCTTCTCCACCGGACGGCCCCTCGAAGACAGCCCCGATCTACAACAGTGCAAGCACTGCAAGAAGAGCGTCCTGAAGACAGCGGCCAAGGCGCATATCGAACAGTGCTTAAAGTTGAAGCGGGAGAAGGCGCAGCGGAAAAAGGAAGCTAGGGAAGCTAGGGAAAGAGCCAAGGAAGCTGCGCGCGAAGAGGAAGCCAGAAAGGCTGACGAAGAGAACGGCGAGGGCAAGGGAGACGACGACAGCGGCGACGACGACGACAGCATCTCGCCAGACAAGAAGAGCACAGGGAGCAAGACTGCCAAGAAAGCGGCCGGAAAGAAGCCCGACGACGATAAGAAGGGCAAGAAGCGCAAGGCCGACGGCGACCCAGACAAGGGTCCCAAGAACAAGAAGAAGAAGGATGAGCCAAAGGCCAAGATTCCCAAGCCCAAAGGTCGGTCCCAACTACAATGCAGCAAAGGACCGCTAAGAGCAAAAACTAACATTTGCCCTTAGGTCCCGTGGACGTGGAGCGGCAATGTGGTGTGATATTGCCCAACGGCCAGGCTTGTGCGCGGTCTCTGACATGCAAGAGTCATTCTATGGGAGCCAAACGTGCTGTTGCGGGCAGGTCTTTGCCATATGACATGCTCCTGGCCGCCTATCAAAAGAAGAACCAAGCAAAGCAGCAGAGTAAGTCAATCACCTCGAGCTTCCAAGGACTTATACCCGACATCTTGTTGGTGGGCGATAGTCATGATTCGTTTGTTGCAACGGGCTTACCAACCATTCTTGAAATCATTATAGAGGCAGCTTTAGATGCCAATGCGCCCGTCGAAGACGACGACGAAGCCAACAATGGCCCGGTTGATTTGGAGGAGGAGACGTCTGCAGTAATGGCGGCGCTGGCACATTGGAAGCCACAGCCGGTCGTGCCGCAGCCGACCTTCACTCCCATCAAACGTCAGTACCAGCTGTCGAGGCTGCACGAACAACTCCAAATGGCTACCAACGGGGGTCGAACCAACATCTTCCAGGTGGTGGGATACGGCGCGCAGAAGCTACCCGACGGGCACCCCGCGCTCTTGGATGGCGAGGACGCGCCCGGCGAGCCGGACGTAACCATGATGGGCTTCCCTGGCTCAGCCCGTTCAGCTAGCTTTGGCCTGCAAGGGGTTGCTGCGCCGAGGCGGCCCTCGCTGACGGGCAGAGCGTAACGGCAACTACAACTGCAACGAACGTTTCTTCCTCTACTTTCCAATTACATGGTTGCAAGGCGTTCCGGGGGTGGATAACTGATGGATTTTGGGATATCACACACATGTGCTGTACGAGCGGGCCTATTGACGGATCAATGATTTCTATAACGCAAGGAATGGTTTGGAGGGATTCCAAGGGCTCTGAGACAAGGAGGAGCTTCTCCAGCCAAAGTGTTGCTGTACTTGTTGTTGGGGCTGGGGCTGCCGTGGCGCTTACAAGTTGAGGTAGTTGAAGATGTCCATCCGCAAACTAAGCACCCATGACGTAAGTTGAACCCCGGATTCTGGGGGCTGTCCTGTGGACCTCGGCCTAGACGAATACATAAGATAGTCACTTGCCTACGTTGGACTCAGCAACCCCATGCACCGACACGCCCATTGACACACGTCCTCGCATTGCCACTGCCGAGACCACAGTCGACGGCGTCTCTACATCTACATCCACACAGGCTCCGAAGCAGGCAATGGCAGCAGCCACAGCAGCAACCCCGGCCCTCATCGCCCTGGGCCACGCCGTGTCCGGGTCGCTCGGCACGGCCATATCCACGGCCGCCGTGTACCCGCTGGACCTTGTGACGACGCGCCTCAAGGCGCAGCGGCAGCTCCCCGACGGCCACGACAAGTACGGGGGCGTGGTAGACGCCGTCCGGGCCATCGTCGCGCACGAGGGCGGCGTCGCGGCCCTGTACCGCGGCCTGGGGCCCGACGTGGCCAAGTCGGTCGTCGACAGTTTCCTCTTCTTCGGCTTCTACAATTACTTGCGCGGGCGCAGCGGCCGCAAGCCGCGCGTGCTGCAGGAGCTGGCCCTGGGTGCTCTGGCAGGTGCCTGCGCCAGGGCCTGTACGACGCCCGTCTCGAACGTGGTCACGCGCAAGCAGGTGGGCCGGCAGGGCGACGACGAGTCCATGGCACAGATCTTGAGGGCCATCAAAAGAGAGAATGGGTTGTTGGGCTTGTGGTCCGGCTACTCCGCCACGCTCGTGCTGACCCTAAACCCCAGCATCACCTTCTTCGTGAACCGCCGGCTGGCGGAGCGCATTATCCCAGCGTTAAAGGAGGAGGATGTGCCTGTGGCCTGGATCGCCTTCTTGCTGGCGGCCAGCAGCAAAGCCATGGCCACTGCGGCCACGTACCCCTTCCAGACGGGCAAGACCCGACTACAGATGGCTGCGGGCCAGGCTGCTCAGGACGAGCTCGCCTCCGATCCAAAGAGGCAGGCCGCCAAGGACAAACGCCTTCTGGTTCGTGTATCTCATGTACTCAATGAGACTATATTTGGAGTCCTTCTGCACATAGTCAGGACCGAGGGCTTCCGCGCTCTGTACGACGGCTTACAGGGTGAGCTGCTCAAGAGCTTTTTTAGCCACGGCATTACGATGCTTACCAAGGGCCTGATCCACCGAATGGTCATCCGTCTCTGGTACATCCTGCTACCCCATTTGGTCAAGCAGAGGCGTATCCTTAAACGATAGATACGTCTTCTCGCCTGAAGACGACGCAAGCATGGGGTTTGTTGATGCGTGTCATGAGTCTACGCCAATGCCATGGCCGAAACAAGCAGTGGCCGTAAGCAAGCGATCTACCAGACCCTAACATTGGAAGGCAACGCTGGACTTTGCAACAGTACTGGAGCCGCGAGCCGAGAAACCTGTACCTTCGGATCGCAACGCAACCAGACCCGGTGGCAGACCAGTGGACGAGTCGTGATTACTGGAGGCTTTATCTGCTACAGGCTCATCGCAGACAAAGCACGCCAGGGGCACATCGCCTTCTGGCGGTTGCTCTGCTTTTCCCTTGGACGGCAGTAGGACTTGCTTGACGCAGGGGTGGCACAGAACGTGGCCGCATGCCTTGACCATGATGGGAGATGACGAATTGGTCAGGACCTTGCGGCACAGAGGACAGGTTCTCCGCTTGTCCTTGGTAGTTTCGTCGACCACCTCGCTGAACTGGAGCGTGACGAGTTTCTGCATGGACAGGGCGTGGGGGTTGTCGTCGGACGAAGCAGGACATACGGGCGCCGACTTTGCCTTCTTGACGAGTTGCGGTAGCTTGCTATCTTTGACGTCGGGAGTGAGAGAGGGGGACCAGAACGAAGGGAGTGATGGTTTGGCAGCCTACGTAGGTGTCCAATGGCTGTCAGTGAGCGTGTTTTCAGATGGCGCGATGCGTAAATGACTGACCTTTTCATCCTCGATGGCTTGGCGCGCCTTGTCCTTGTCCCTCTTCACAATGCGACCCAATTCGTTCTCGTCGAGTTCAAACTTCCTCTTGGCGCCTGCTTTGACTATGCTCAAGTCCTGTACCGCAGCATCCCCGTCACTCTTCCTTGCCTTGGCCGCCGGGTCGAGGCCCGCCTGCGTCAGCTCAAAGTCCCTGATGGCCCGCTCCCTATCGTCCTCGTCCTCGAGGGCCTTTATGCGCTCGAGTTCCAGCGCCGCGGTCTGCAGGGCCCTGTCGGCGCGCTTCAGCTCCTTCTTCTGGGCGAGGAGGTTAGCGAGGGCGCACTCGCGGCAGAAGATGTCGCCGCGGTGGCAGGCGACGGGGCTGCGGGCCGTCTCGAGGCACAGCCCGCAGCAGCCAAAGGGCAGGAAGGAGTCGCGGCTGAGGCGCGCGGAGCCGGCGCTCCAGTGGGATTTGGCGAGGGCGCGCTCGTGTGCGGTGAAGACGGGGCGGGACGTGTTCCTCTTGCCTGTCGAGGGGGGGGGGGGGTTTCGTTAGTTTCAAGCTGAGGATGCGGGACAGAAGGTCTTGGAATGGAATGGACTGACTGTGTGCCATGTTGAAGGAGCGTAGGCACCTTGTGCGGATCCAAGGATTGATGCTGCGAGAAGCTCTGGATGTAGACGAACCGAAGCACAGTTCGTACGAATACACCTTGAGCAGTACTGGGTCAATTCGAAAGCCCACTCCAGTAGATAAGATAAGAAAATACCATCATGCGCTAGGGCGTGATGGGATTCTGTTAGTGTCAATGCCAGGATATAGTCTACAAGCCTAACAGCGTGCTAGCGTGAGCGGCCACGATATATTGTCCATGTCATTTGAGCCAGGTCATCTCCAAACTTGAAGTTGAAGTACACTGTCTCAACACCGACCAGTCCCTCGTTTCTTCTTCTCTCGCGGTTCTTTTCCTTTCTTCCATGTATCATCAGGTCGCGATAGGGTGATTGTACGCACGGCTTACCCATCGATGGGCGGTCACCGTGCCTTTTAATTCCCTTGCCTGTGTATATCTTGAAGCGTTCAGCAGCGCGGCACATCGTGTCATTGCTTCCTTGGGGTTCATCGGCCGCAATTTCATCCTAGCAACGGCTATCCCTTATGTATAGGTGGCTGAAGCAATGACTCTTCCCGTATCGACTTCAGTCCAGCCTCTTCGGCCGAGCCTACCATGGCGGCTCACGGCGGCGGCCATCTCGGGCACCGTGGGCCTGGCTGCCAGGTTCTTCCTACACGGGCTCAACAGGGTAGAGGTGAACGGGCTGGAAAATCTCCTAGACGTTTTGGATAGACGGAAGAGCCAGGGCCGGGAGCGTGGGCTGCTTACCGTCTGCAACCATCTCAGCGTGTAAGAACTTGCGTGGATCGTCGCGACCGCAATGTTCCGACTAATGAGGTTACTTGCAGTCTTGATGATCCCATCATGTGGGGGATTCTTCCCGTCCGCTACATGTTTGACCCAGAGAATCTGCGCTGGGGACTTGGAGCTCATGACATATGCTTCAAGAACAGGCACGTCCTATCCTGCTACGTATACAACATGCACGTCCTAACGAATCCTGGTAGCTTCACCTCCAACTTCTTCACTCTTGGACAGGTGCTTCCTACTCACAGGCTGTGGCACTCCACAGCGGGAGGCATCTATCAGCCCACCATGACCCAAGCCCTCAAGCTCCTATCCCGGCACCACCCCTCCTCGCCGGGTCTGGCAACATACTCAACCAACGGCCGGGACTCATTCACCTCCCCAGCCGCATACGCAGCCAACTGCAACGCGTGGGTGCACGTCTTCCCCGAGGCATGCTGCCACCAAAGCGAGGGCAGCACCCTTCGCTACTTCAAATGGGGCGTGGCCCGCCTCATCCTTGAATCCGACCCGGCCCCCGAGTTCATCCCCATGTTCATCGACGGCACCCAGGATATCATGTCGGAGAAGAGGACGTGGCCACGGTTCCTGCCGCGGATTGGAAAACGCTTCAGGGTGGTGATAGGCCAGCCGTCCCTAGTAGAGCATCGCTTCGGCCGCCATCGCGCCGCGTGGCAGAAGCTGATGGAGACGGGCGACCCGGAGCTCGTGAAAAACGGCCCAGAGGCTGTGCAGCTCAGGGTCGAGGTGGCCAAGAGCGTCAGAGACGAGGTCGAGAAGCTTCGTGTGAGCCTCGGCTTCCCGCCCGAGGAAGATGAGGCAGCTGCCTTGGCCGAAACTTGGGGCAAGGAGCCCAACAAGCGCAAGTTCCAAAGCCCAGTGGACGGCAGCCTTGTAAATAGACATTAGCGGTTACTCGCTGCGCAATTCGGGCGTGTATTGATATTAAGACAATGAAGGTCACGCAGGGTAAACCAGCCGCGTGTGGACATTATTCATTGGACTTCTTTGATGTCGCTAGCTTAACCCAATGCTTCCAACGTGAAAAAGCTCCCTTTAATTAGGCGCCTTCGCCCTTACATCATTACACCCACAACATATCTCAGGGTATGCAATTAACGCTCTTTGATTCCACTGGCTTCTCCCACTCTTCCAATCGCCTTAAACCACCGAACGTGTTTCGCGATCTGCGCACCACCGTGCTCTTCATGCCCCTCTGCAGACCTTGTGCTCAAACACATATGCGAGTCTAGAGGACGTGCTTGAGAAACCCCTGCATTGGTAGGCGCCCGGCCTACGGCTTCCGTAGAATAAAAGTAATAAGGATGTTTGATAGAGAGGGGATACTGTAACCTCTTCCATTCGAATAATTATGGAATCAAGTGGTTTGTAGTACTTTATTTCCTCCATTTGAACTGAAGTAGCTCTCGTGATTGGTCCACCGGCATGCCCTCCAGAGAATTGGAAAGGAGGGGTATATCCAACGCCCTGGGAGATACGGGGTGTTGCGATCATTCAATCAAGAGAACGGCATTCCAGAGTTTTTTTTTAGTTTTTTTTTTTTGAAATTGGTGCATGTTGCAACTTGCGCGCGGGCTTGGCCAATCATTAGAGAGGGCGGTAAATCATGGATCATTAATGTAGATCTCAGGATAGTGACCCTAGTACCCGTCGTAACTCTGGCCTGGCACAGTTTGCTGATAGCCCCTAACTTGGGCTTGTAGAGCTTGCTGTTGATGTTGCTGCTGATGCTGCTGCTGCTGACCGACGACCAAATCGTTGAACCAAGGATGCTGCAACGCCTCGGTCGTGTTTATCCGCAGCTCAGGACGCAGCTGAAGCATGCGCTGCAACAGATCGATACCGGTCGGGTCGATGGCGGGTAATATGCTGCGCAAGTCTTGGGTAGCGTACATCTGAAAGGTGGGCTTGTACTCGGGAAGCTGGGTGATGCCGGGCCACGTCCGCTCCGTCGGGGTGCCCATGATGCGGAAAATCCTCACAATTTGGTCCTCGTTTGTTGTGCCAGGAAACAGTGGTCGCCCGGTGAACATCTCTGCCATGATGCAGCCGGCAGACCAGATGTCGATGCTGGTGTTGTAGGTCCGGCTGCCCAGGAGGACGTCGGGCGCGCGATACCAGAGCGTGACGACCTCGTTAGAGAAGGTATTGACGGGGATACCAAAGGCACGGGCCAGGCCGAAATCACCGAGCTTGAGAACTCCCTTGTTGTTGATCAGGAGGTTCTGGGGTTTGAGATCGCGGTGCAGGACCCTGTTCTTGTGGCAAAAGTCGATGCCTTTAAGGAGCTGGTACATGAAGGACTTGATGGTGGTAGGCTTGAGAGCGCCGCGCTCGCCATGCGTGTCCATGTACCTCTTGAGATCGCCGTCCATAAACTCGAAAACGAGCATCAGTTTGTTCTCGGTGTGAATAACATCATGAAGCGCGACGATGTTCTCGTGCTTGAGTTCCTTCATCAAAGATATCTCTCGAATGGCGGTCGACGGCGTACCCTCCTCCGAGTCGAGATGGATCTCCTTGAGCGCGACCAGCTCGCCTGTTTGTCGGTTGCGGCCTTTGAAGACCTAATAGGTATGAGCCACTGATGCGAGCGCCGCAGGAGAAAGCGCATCGGATAGTCAGCCTCTTACCGTTGCGTATGTGCCTTCGCCCAGCTTTTCCAGCTGCTGGAACGAGCTGGGATGCCGCTTGCCGTCCATTCTGGCCTAGCTTTTGGTTGTGGGAGTGAGAGTGAGAGAGAAAGGGCTATGAAGATGCTGAGGCGCAAGATTGAGGATGGGTATTGTTGAAGGCTGATGGCATAAATACCCAGAAACCCAAGGTAGGAAGCAGCCCCTCCTTGAGTCACCTAAGAATAGGGTCTGCCCGTGTCAGGTTGTCCTCCAACTGAGGCCACCCCACCTTGCAATCGATAACAAAGGTACTAAATGGGGCACTTGAAAATAGCTGTAGAACTAAGTACCTTCGGGGTCTAGTTCTGCAGCTTGCCGTGGATGCGTTCCTCCTCCGTCTGGCAAGGGAGTCGCCGGTTTTGGGCTCCAATGGGTAATATCATGGTGGTTTTGTATTTTCCGTTCCTTCGGAGCTAAAGTTAGGTTCGTTATCTTACTACCGAGTCCCTTTCTTACCTATCCGGCCTATTTCAACTACTGGGTGGAATGATTGCTGTTGCAGCGTACAGTGGTCAGTTTCTCGTACATGGAGAATGTGGGTTGGATCCGTAGCTGTGACCAAGCGCTGATCATCTATCGCGAGTCGCTACACCGATACTTCCTTGAAATTACAGCCTGAGGTATCCGTCTACCAAGTACCCAGCACTTATTGTTCACTTGCATCAAGGTACGCATACTGATAGTAAACTTTTCAGAGGACAGCATACCTTAATCGCATGGAATGTTCAACTCTGCATCGCATGCCCTTCTGGGTTCCGCAGCAGTATGCCTACGAGGCAAAGTCCCATCACTTGTGATTACAGGACACTGCAGGTACAGAAGTGGTAGGCGGCTGTACAGATCTTCGCTTCATCAGTCGTACGGGGACTATCTCCACAGTGGAGACCTAGGTACTTGCCCGATTAGTAGGGACCTTGGATTCCCCCGCATGCTCTGGTGTAACGCTGGAAGGCGCATGCCGGACGTAGATGGTCATCCGCCAACTTGTCCATGATTGTCTTATCTCGGCCCGCATTGCAACAGGTGGGGGAGGAGAGGCGGCTGTCGCAATCTCTCGTGCACGTAGCAGACGTACACCTTCTAAACCTCCCATCACCACCTTTTGTCTGCCTTCTTTCAAGGTTTCGGCGGGCTTTTTCATTCCCTGCTTAGAGCTCTGCTGTCTATCAACTCGACTTGCACGCTGCTCTGCTCGGAGGCAGTCCCATCGATAATGCTTCCAGTGCCCGATGCGGCCATCCCTCCAAGAGGCCGGGCTCCAGCTGCCCGTCCACATCTCGATGCAGACAACCTGTCGGCCCGGCCCTCTAGTATCTCTGGAGCATTTTTCATCGCGTCCGAGGCTGAGCTAGATACTCTTGAGGATTCCAACGCCCACCTGGCTCCACGCTATCGTAGCTTCCGCAAGAGCCGCGTCGACTCTTCACGGCATCGTCCTGGTGTCCACTCGTCTGCCATGTCCTCGACTTCCTCTTGCTCTGAAATGGAGCCCCCCGTTTCCCACGACGGCTTTTCCGAGATTCTGACCCCAGTGCATGGCTACCTATCCGGAACAGGTTCGGCGCTCAGCTGTGGCTCGTCTCGAAGAAATTCCGTCGCTGCCTCGTCCGATTTTCCGGACAGCTCTCCCTCAAGCGTCATGGGCGCCAACACCCTCAGCGACACCTATCAGCCACCTCCTGTCTTCTCAACCAGCAGTCCCGGGTTGGGGCCGCAGCTCATCATGCCAAGTCTCACCGTTCCGCAACGCCGTCCTTTTTCAGATGCAGGAAGGGCTTTGGGGAAGCTCAAGATTCTTGTGGCTGGATCAAATGGTATGCTTTCTCTTTTCTTGACGCTTGCTCTGCAACCCTTCTTCTGCACCTTTCCATACTAACTATTCGGTGTGGGCATTGGCAAAACGTCACTTATTCAAGCCATGGCGCAATCTTGCGAACACATTGTACACATGGATCCCATCGATAGTCGAGCGACTACAGGCACATCCGAGATATACGCCAGTACAAGACCCCTTCCTCTGTGGCGATCCGGAGCAAACGGCCATCAGTCATCCCGGAGGCGTAGGTCCTCGACGGAAGATGTACTTGATAGAAATCTGTGCTTCGCCGACAGTTCAGGATCACAGGACGCAGACTCGGTAGGTGACGGCCTGTCCGCCTGGGGTTCTATACAGCTACCTCGTGCTTCTTGGCTAACTCGGAACTATAGAGAAACGCATCAGAGGTTCGATATGTTAAGTCGCATCTGGCCTCTCTGCTAGATAAGCAGGTCAGCGACTCCGATTTATGTGCTTTCCTGGAGGGAGGTGGAGGTTCTATTGTTGATGTCGTTCTTTACCTTCTCCCTCACACAGGTAACGCGACCCCCTGTATGAGAAACGAGCCTCGAGCCTAACAAAAAACCAGGTCCGTCAGAGCAAGACCTCGAAAGGATCAACAGTCTTGTGACTATGACGAATGTGATACCATTGATTGCCCGTTCGGACGAGCTGTCGGAAGATGAGCTATCACGAGCTAAGCGGGACTTCAGGGAGAAGCTACGTGCCGAGGCTCTGGGCACCTTTTCTTTTGTCCGCCCTGAGTCGTACGACGACCAAATTGATATTTACGCCGTATCGACGACCAAGCAAGCCGATCGCGACATTATCGACGCCAGCGTCCTTATGAATTCCGAATATATGCCGCCGTTAGTCTCGACAGAACTGAACACTCTCGTACGATGGCTATTTTCGGTGGATGGTAGCGCACAGTTGAGGCACGCAAGTGCATTGAAATGCATCAAGTGGCGTCGTGAGCAGTGCCAAGACGCAAGTCTCCGGTATGCTCTCATGGGTCCTCGTGACGCAGCACAATACGCCGTTACGCCAGTCGTAACCACCAACCCATTCAGCCAGCCCCGGTTGTGGAGGCGAATAGAGCTTACCAACTGGGCCGATGGGTTGCGGCAAAGTCTCGAGGCAGAGCGAATGGGCCAGGCGATGCAGCATGCCTCGACGCGGGATACGGTCCTGTATGAACGCCAGAAGACGGTGGCGAAGCGGGGGAATGGTCGCCGAAAGTTGGAAAATTCGTCTCGCATTCACTATGAGGATCCCTTGGGGCTGCTTCAGTTAGGGAGCAAGATCAGGAGGCATGGGGGTTTTGCTCTTGACCTGCTACCCCTTTTCCCTAGTCTCGGGGCTCTGGCTTGTCTAGCACAGGTGGTATATCCAGAATGGGGGAACATTCGTGATTCGACGCCTCTGCACGAATGGTGCTCGGCGTTCCGTTGAGAGTTGTGTGTCGATGTGGACAGATTGGACACTGCATACCAAGGCGTTTGGTGTTTTCGCTCATTTTGAGCTCCATGTCCCACATGGGGGGCATTTTTGTTTCAAGATACCTAGGACGATGCAAATTTACTCCAATCTAAAATACTTGACAGCATGTAGGGTGAGAAATGTAGAGGTTCAGATGATGTGAGTTCATGACTGGCAACTGTGTATTTCGACTTCAAAGTCGGCCAAATCTCTCGTGCTTATTAATACTTGATGTCGATGCCTTGATCGGCGACCTTGCGAGACGATTTGCTTGGGTGATGATTTAGAACCGGGGGTTCAAACCCCAGCGCCTTGACCGCAGCTCCCAGATCGGGCACGCTGTCCGCGGTGGGAGAGATGTGAGCCCATTTGACAATCCCGCTCCCATCAACGGCAAAGGCGCCGCCCTTCTGCCAGCGCGTTCCACTCTCCGCCGGCCGGTTCCAGATACCCTCGTCGAGGCCTAGGCGGAACACGGAGTAGATGGTGCTAGGACCAACAGTCTGCCAGGTGGTGGCGAGCCCCAGACCCCATTGCGCATAGAGGTCTCGCTCCTCGTCGACGACGACGTCGACGCCCCAGGTACCGCCGACGTGGGGGATCCAGCGCTCCGTGGCGGCGGGCGACGAGTGGGAGACGGCGACGCACTGGATCTGGTCCGAGAGCTCGCTGGAGATTGTGGACAGTGCCTTGAACGTCTTTTCGGCGACTGCGAGAGAGAGAGAACGTCAGCTCTGGATCGGGTGGGTGGCATGGCTTTTGTCGGCCAGTAGGGGCCCGCGACTGACATGGACAGCCGCAGTGGCGGAGGAAGACAACCAGGGTGGGCCGGCCGTCGGCCAGCGGAAGCTTGGGCGACGTCGGGGCCTCGGAGCCAAGCTTGGGCGCCGGGGCGACGTCCTTGGGCGGAGGCGCTCTGAGAGTGTCGACCTCTTGCCAGAAGCTCGACTTTTGTTGCGGCTGCGGCTGCAGTGCTGGTTCCATGCCTATGGCTTGATCTAGGGTGATGTGGATTACGAGGCAACGGTTACATCAAATGTCGTCCAATCTAGGATGGTCTTGGTCGAGCCTCCCTATATTTACATACCTCGCTCTTCTCGCCAGCCTTTCATCCAACTAAACAGTATTTACTGCACTCGGGTGTTGGGGGGGACTTCAGGGACTGTCGTCATGTGCCAGGATAAGGTACTTAGGGATACCCTGTCTGTCATGATCCTAGCAGGCTTTTGTGGGGGCTTTTGCCGACCGAATCAGTAACCCGAAGGTACCCAATCGTAGACGCCTCGTGTCAACTGCGGCAACCTACCCTAGGCATTTCAATCATTTTCTTCGGATGACAACGTATCTTGAAGATATATTACCTTGATACCGCTGTATCCTCGTTCATGTTCATCTTGACTACCTCTTTTCTAGTCTTGGGAAAGCATGCTAGCCCTCTGGTCCTGTAGGACTTTATAGAAGTTCATCATGCGTGAAATCATCACCCTCCAGCTGGGAAATCTCAGTAATTATGTTGCGACACATTTTTGGAACGCACAGGTACTCATGATCCCAACTCTGATACTCGGCAGCCGATCATACTAATATTTTTCAAAAAGGAGTCCTACTTTACATACTCGGATAAGGACCGAACCTTTGTCGACCACAACATCCACTGGCGGGCTGGCCTTGGCTCGGATGGCTCCGAAACATTCCTACCTCGAACCGTGGTATATGACCTCAAAGGAGGCTTCGGTACCTTGAGGAAGATAAACGCCCTCTATGAAGACGAGGGCAAGGTCGCGGCTGATGCTATATGGTGCGTTTCTGTACGTTGACCCCCTCGTGATGGCCTCATTCTCACCCATCCACCTCCCAGGTCCGGCCCCTCGGCCGTTCACAAGCACGAACCGCTGGCCCCCAGCGCCTACCAGCAGAGCCTGGAGCTCGGCTCGGCCCCGGCACCGCTCACCAAGTCGACGGTCCGCTACTGGTCCGACTTCTCGCGCGCCTACCTGCACCCCAAGTCGCTGGTGCAGCTGTACGACTTCGAGCTCAACTCGACCGTCATGCCCTTTGAGCGGTTCGGCATGGGCACCGAGCTCTTCCAGACCCTGGACAAGGAGCACGACATCGTCGACCGCGACTGGCGGCCCTTTGTCGAGGAGTGCGATCAGATGCAGGGCATGCAGGTCTTCACCACCACGGATGACGCCTGGGGCGGCTTTGCGTCGTCCTACATCGAGGCGCTCAGGGATGAGTATCCAAAGTCGTGTCTGTGGGTTTGGGGCCTGCAGAGCCCTCTGCTGGGCGCCCCCAGCGATAAGCGCCAGCTGCGTCTTGTCAACACTGCCTTCGGCCTTGCTCGGATACGGGAGCAGGCGTCGATGATCGTGCCGCTTTCGGTCCCCGAAGGTGACATGCCCAACGGCGTCACCCTGGATCCAAGTTCACCGTGGTACACGTCCGCGCTGATGGCTACGGCCGTGGAGAGCGCGACACTGCCTTCGCGACTGGCTCAAGGGGCAAGCCAGCAACCGGGGTCCCTACAGGAGATTGCAGACAACCTCAACTCGGCAGGGAACCACACTCTTGCGAGCATGAGCATGTCTGTGGGGCGGAGTGCCAGGGAGAAGAGCGAGGATAGCCTTGATATCAGCCTTTCTCAACTGGGACACCTTAGGACCGCCCGGAAGGATAGGAACCCCCGCGTTTTCGGTCACGTCTTCACTTACCGTGGACAAGAAACAGCAGATTCCCAAGAGACTGAAGACCCACGAAGTCGCAATCCTCGTCGTGTCATCGGCAACACAATAGTTCAAAGGTAAATAGTTGCACCATTGGTGTCGCCTTTATCTCATGCACTAACAAGCGATAGATTCACCACCGAGCTCCAATACCCCTTGCTGGACAGCCAACCGCCGATATATGCGGACACCCCCGACGCAACAAGTCTTGATGTCTGGACCCGCCTATCAACCGATGACTCCATGGTCGCGCAGATGAAGGCTCTCAAGTCACAAGTGGCATGGTCCGTCGGTTTAGACGAACGGGAGGCACTGGCCAACGACCTGGCCGAGATTGCCGATGCCTATCAAGGCGAATGGTCTGGTGGAAGTGATGACGACGACGACGACTTGTAAAGAAATCCTCGTGATCCCACTCCATTAACGACACATGGTACTTCACAACCAGGCGCAGGCACTGGAATGCAAAGCTGCACGTCCAGTCACGCATGACATGAAAAGACCCGAGAGTAGAACTATTTGCCGGCGAGGCTTTTTTGCCTCAAACGAGTTGACTAAATTGTTCTACATAGCAGGAGCTGGGGTTCTAGAATATATCCCATGAAGAGACGAGTTTATGCCTGCAAACCTGAAGACGTACACCGGCTGTACGTGCCAGACACTGCGTGAGTGATGGTTAGAGCCCAATGGGGATCACACATGGTTCATGCGCACCACTCCAGCCAGTGCTCTACCCCGTGTTTTCTTTTCTTGTTGTTTTTCTTGTGTTTTTTTCCCTTTCATTTACAATTAAGCTGGCACTCACTGTCCGTTGGACCGCAATAGCCTAGACGGTGACGTGGCAAGCTTGCTGAGTGATCATCAAGCGTGGTGCAGTGCCGGACCGAGACGGTCTATGGCGATACGATGTGAAAGTATTGGCTTTCTGCGTTGTCAGCAAATGCGGTTCATTTTTAGGGGCCCCTAGCTGATTGCGAGCCTGATCCTTGTGAGTTCAAGGAAGATATGCGAGGGGTTGTACGGATTCTGTAACTCGAGAGTTCGATTCGACTGCACTGGTGGGCGAAGAAACGACTCGATCATCTCTTCAGCCAGCGGCGGCAACCGAAGCCTGTTGTCTCTTTGCGGGGGGAGCATCGTCCTGCTATTTCCATCAGTTGGCTTTTCCCGAGCTGAGAAGGGTTACCTGAAGCGATGCATCCTGTGGCCGAGGGGTAAAGGCCGATGCTGTTGCAGTACCTCTGTGGCGCCACGTTTCTTGTCCTTCGTTGAATTATGAGCGGCAGACTTCTTAAGTGGTTTCTTCTCGCCTTCTTCGAATACGTCGTCTGGAAGATTGAAGCTACGTTTGCCAAGGTCAGCTCAGCGTGCTTCATTCATCACAGCGAGGTGGACTGTGTGTACTTTCGAACATGTCGAACGCCCAGAGAGACGTGAGGATGGAGCTCATCTGTATACTTCTTCCATTGGAAGCAGAGCGTCTTGAACTCATTGACCTGATACGACAGGTCTAACGATTTCGCATCTATCCGTACTCAGTTAGCTGATCGCAAGTGTAGAACCCCAAACTGTCCACCATAGTGACACATGGTCCTATTCACCGAACGTACCTGAGGCCAGCTCCAGGCCGATATAATGAGTAGTGGTGTAGACCTCGGATACAGTCGAGACCCCTTCGCCTGTGTTCTGACCGTCAGTTTCCCCATTGGTGGACGCGTCAGTGACTGGCTCATCGCCAGTGACGTGAAAGTCAAGATGACCGTCCTGAACCATGGCTATTTCCTCATCGTTTTTACACCGATGCCGCCGCTCATAACCTTTATTGAACGGACGCGCCAGTGCTATAGACGGGTGCTGTTCAACCTTTTGCACGAGCACCCGAACCTTGGATTCGATATAACCGGCCCAAATCTTATGTGCTTCCTTGGTCTTGGCGGCAGATACAACGGACAGGTAGTACTTGTAGTCTGCTGTGAAGAAGGTGTGCTTGACAAAGAGGTCGGTCCAGGGTCGCTTGTTCATCATGATATCTCCAGTAATCTCCAGACCACGTAGTAGCTCCTTGTTGATGATGGCCATGGCGGACACAGTAATGTTATATGTGGAATTAATAGAGGGATATGCGGGAGTGATCACAGGCATAAGATGGAACTGGTCGCCTTTATACACCTATTGAAGTTGGTCGTTTAGGCACAAGTACGAGCCAGGGAAGGGATTGGGTGGGAGGCCAACGTACCTTGGGATTCCAGACGCGAACAGGCAGATCACCCTTTTCGATCGGTTTCAGGAGTACAGGCTGAGGCCAGCGCCACTGCTTTATGACGAGAAAGAACTTGTTGACAATCACTGAAGTCGCTGCTTTTGGATACAGCTGGCAAACCCGTGCCACAAGCATCGCCCAGGCCACACCACCGGGAAACCCCATGATGTTGGCATACACAGCACGACGCTGGGCCCATAGCTTGATGGCGCGCAACGCAAGCTTGAAGGTGCTTTGTTCAGGGACCAAGGTCAATATCTCGTCAGTGACGCGTGTGCCGTTGAGCGAGCGTAGTTCCATCTCATCAAGGCCTCGCAGCAGGTTCGAGTCTCTGAGATCCTGGAAGTCCGGCGCCAGTTGCTTTTGAATGATTCTCGAAAAGATCAAATCTATGCTGATACCCGAATACTCGAATTTGATGATGGGCACGTATGAATCGACAACGGCCGTCAGCTCGGTAATCGCGCCCTTGGGAGCCATGCTCTGCAGGAGATCGGGGAAGTAACCGAAGTAATCTTCTCGCGTGACATACTTCGGAGCAACAATGAGTGTGTCGATATCGGATCCAGGGCCGAACACGCCAAGGCGAAAGCTTCCGTACGTAAAGACCTTGCCACGGGCGTTGCGGATGAGGACCTCGTTATCCGGGTTCTTCTCTCGGGCAACCTTCTTTACGAATTCGTCGCAGATCTGCTGAAGCGATTCGAGAACCTTGTATCTATGATCGCTGTCAGCACGAGGCCAATCGGGAACGAACTGGGATGGCTAGGTACCGCTTCTGCGTGTCCGAAGGGCTCTCGAAGGTCTTCTGGCGCTTGAGTTCCTCAATCAATGCATCGCTGGCGCGTTTCTCGGCTTCGGTCGGCAAGTGAACGGACACAGGCGGCGTGACGCCGTACATCTGCTCGGTAGCCATCGCGACACGTTAAGGAGAATTGAGATCGGGAGCTTCACAGCGTCGCGGTTGTCGACGGTCACCCACGCGGCGTGTGAGAATGGAGAGGCAGAGCAGGACACGCTTCCTGAAGCGCTATTCGCCCCGTCTCCAATGGAGATGTGGGGGATGGAATAGCGTTCAGTCGCAGAAGAAGAACAGAAGGAAAAGACGGGTAGCGGAAGAAAGAAGGAGGGCAACGATGGAAGGAATGCTGATGTTGCGAAGGAGTACCGTGGGAACAAAAAGACTGAATGGTGGATGGAGGGTTGAGTGCAGCCATGGGAGATTTCCGTGAGTAGCACAGGCCACTAGGCAGGTACTAAGGCACTGGTCGCTAAAGATGGCACAGCAGCGCGCAAAGACTACTCAAGCCGGCCGCTAACCATGCTAACGCATAGCCTGGAAGGCGCAAGGTTCTGCTGATAATGCACTGCCTTAGATGCATGTACTGTGTACGATCCCATCGAGGTGCCATGTACCGACTACAGGGAGCAGCATGACAGTTGCTGGGGAGCAAAGGCACTGGAAAGCTGCCTCTAGGTTGTACTCCTAGCGGGGCGCCTGCTTTTCGCACACGAGAACTCACAGACACTTACTATGTAGGTAGGTACAGGGTACCTTGGAACTACTGCTGCATTCCAGATTTCTTTGGAACCAAAGTTTGAACCTCGATGAACCTTCTTTTCCACTTCGGTCACCTGCTTTCCTCTACTCTTATATGGAACGTTGGACCTGTTATCAATCAACATTGAACTTATTGACGTATTTCACTTTTATTTTACCAGACCACCCTCGGACATCATTTCATCATGGCCAAAAGCGCACGGGCAAGCACGCGCAAGTCGAACAACCAGCGCAAAAAGGCAAAGGTCTTTGGGCCTGCTGAGACAGCCCGAGTCGAGCGTCTATCCGCACGGCTGCTTGAGCTGGCCAAACAACCCAAGCCAGAGCCTGGCGACATGAACATGGACGACGATGGTAAAGCGATGCTCTTGTGACCATCTGTTTCTTGGCTAACGGTGAGCAGTGGCAGACAAGGATGATCAAGATGTGACCAACGACGCCCGTACGTGCCCTTCTCATCACCCAGGATTTTCCGTTGTGACTTGCCACCCGACTCACCTACCTTCTTTCCCGTGCAGCTATGGAACTCGATTCGGAGAAGCCTTCAAAGCCTCGAGCAGACAGGAAGCGCATCGACAAAAAGAAACCAAAGAAGTCTAGCCTCGTGTTTCAAAAATACAGCGACAGGCTGGCGGCCAAAAAGAAGAAGGGGAGCAAGTGAGGTTCTTTGTGCTTGGGCGTTCTATCTTGTGGTGGGGGTCTTTCTTTTTCCTCTTTATTTTTTTCCCTTTCAGTCTCCCTTCTATTTTCGTTGGGGCAGCATCTACCTAGGTAGCCAGGCAGACTTGCAGGGGCCAGGCAAAAGTTATGATATCACTGGCCACATGTCTGACAAACACGAGAATCACAAGATACTCAAATGTGCTTGGATATGTTGAAGAGCGGAAAATCAATAAACATTGAAAGCGTAATAGACCAATGGCGTAGTTCTGGCTGTTGAGATCACATGTGGCAGGACACAGTGAATGATGCTGGTGGAGGTGAGGTATGCTATGAGTTCCTTGCATGTGGCACTACGGTACTTGCACACCACGTAGACTTTTGAGTGTATGAGCAGCACATTGAGCCCTGGTTTTGTTGTGAAATGCAGCCATGTTCATGTCTCTCCGAGGTACTTTGCAAAGTGCTTGCCAGACCATGAAAGTGGGGCAAAGCACTAAACGCGAACGCGCTGCTACCAGAGAAGGTGCGACAGGCACGAACTGGGTCTATCTAGATCGACGTGACTGTACTTGGGCTAGACCCAGAAGCACACCAGAGCAATGGTGCTTGGCAAGTACTTCGCAGGTACTAGCGGGCCAACGACTCGTTGATTTTGCTAGTAGCATCGTTCACCTGCTCTGCTTGCGCAACTGTTTCGAGACACCTCACCCACGTGCGACATCTTTCGCTGCGCTGCCAACAGCCTCGCGAAGCACCTGCAACCCATAGCAACCAACCGCCGGCACCGAGAGACCCTACGTCGACCATAACCGCCTCTTATTCAGCCTCAACCGCCCAGCGTCAAAACATCCAGCATCTCAACAGCTCCCTAGCACCGCCTCCTGCCCCNCCCCCAAGGCCTTCTTTGCCCGGGGCTTCACTCCACCCCATCCCACGCATCTGCCCGCGAACAGAGACCAAGCATGCCGGCGTCGGCAAAGCGAGGCACCAAACGCGGTCGCCGTGATCCTCGAAAGGACGAAGCCGCGGCCACTCTTGCCAATCTCGGCGAATCATCTCCCATTCGACCGGCAAAGCGGCGCAAGCAGGCCGCACGTTCCTCAGACCCAGCCTCAAGGCCAGCTGAGGACACGGACGTGGTAGGGGACAAGACTGCCAACTATGAGGACCCCGACCACGAGGACGACGATGACGAGGCCAACGAAGACGAGCCCTCGGCCGGCCCCGTTGAGGACGACGACCAACTGGTAACCCAAGTGACGCAGCAGCTCAACTCCCATCCCGTTCAGGCCAGCAGAGACCATGCCAACGCCATACACCAGAATAACCTTGATGGCGTCAAGGCCTATGCCAAGGTCGCTGCTCAGGACTGGACCTTCTACATCACAAAGCTGTCCATCAACATTGGCCGTGCCCCAGAAACTACTCACGACGACGAGACTGAGCAGGAGCAAGTACACATCGATCTCGGCCCCAGTAAAATGGTGTCGCGTGAGCATGCTACAATCATCTTTGATTCCAAAGACGAGAGATGGTTCCTCAAAGTCAAGGGTCGCAACGGGGCGAAGGTCGATGGCCACCCTTGCAAACCGGGGGTGTCTCATCCTCTGACGAGTGGTCAGGTCATTGAGATCGGCACCGTCGAGATGATGTTTGTTCTGCCCTCTGAGATTAGCCCGCTGCACATACATCCCACCTTCTTGCAAAGATGTGGTATCGCAGCCAGCGAGCCGTCCGAAGAGCGGCCGGTTCGCCGCCAGCCTCTTATTGCTCCAGCACCACCAGATTACAAGCGACCCGGCACCCCACCACCCTCGTCCCAAGGCCGAGGCGCCACGGCTGTTGGGAAATCGCCCGCCGTTGTCATGGGGTCAAACAACAGCCTTGACCTCAGCCAGGATGATAACCAGCACATCAAGCCTCAATACAGTTATGCTCAGATGATTACCCAAGCTATATTGAATGCTCCAGAGGGCAAACTGAACCTGAATGGCATATACAAGTTCATTATGAATAAGTACTCCTATTATCGTCACCAACAAGCCGCGGGCTGGCAGGTAAGCTTTGCACCCCGCCTCTTTCCATGGTTTGGTTTCTTCCAAGCTCTCATCGCCTTTTTGCTGGAAACACCGTATCCTGACTTGAGCTTAGAACTCCATCCGACATAACCTATCGCTGAACAAAGCTTTCGACAAAGTTGCCAGGTCTACCGATGAGCCGGGTAAGGGTATGAAGTGGCACATAGTCCCTGAAGCCAAGGACGAGATGGCCCGAAATGCCTGGCGCGTAGGCCGTGGAGGTCACCGTGGTTCCTCTGCGCCCTCTTCACCTTCGCAACTCAATTACATAACACATGGTCCCAAGGACATGGCGTCCAAGGATACTCCTGCCCGCAAGAGGCGCGGCTCACCTCTCGCGTCCCCAACGCCACGGCCGTCGTCCCTCATTGCCACCTCAACGCCTGACCGAAGTCGGTTGTCGCAGCGTCTTGCTCGGCGAGGTACGTCCCCAGGTGCTGATGGGAGCCCATTGCCTCGTTCTAGAAAGTCGCTGGCGCCGGATTCGTCTTTCACCAGCTACCCGCCTCAATCCCCTACTCTGACATCGTCATATTTGCAAGACGAGAGCGCCTCTTTTGTCACGCCGGCGCCACCGAGAATGCATCCCAAGCTGGCACCCCCGAGCACGGCTCAACGGCCAAGCCAGCATATGCCGACTAGCTCCCCAGCTCCTTTTTGGAGATATGCTGATATCGGAAGCACGCCCTTGAAGCCGTCGCTCAATTACGCATACGAGGCCAGCCCATCGAAGCCAGGGCGCGCCGCAGCACCTCAGAGCAGCAGTCCACCACGTGAGAACGATACATCCCCGCCCAGCAGCCCCTCCAGGCCCCCCAAACAAGATAGGGGGGACGGACAGTCCCACACAGAGGCAGAGGACGCCGAGGAGGACAGAGGCTTTGATCTTACCAAGTAAGTACATGAGATTTCTGCCTGTACTACTAAGCTAATCATCTGAATCCAGGGGGTTTCAATCGATTGCCGCATATCACGCACCCGTGGCAAGGGGCCTTCCCATCATCCCATGATGGCCCAAAGTCGGACTGTTTGAGAGTTGTTGTATCTTTTCTGACAAGCCCTGCAGCGTTCTAACCCACAGAGACGGAGAGGATGCTGGTCCCGCCCGTGGGAATAACAGCGAGGGTTCGTCGTAGGCTATCGTTGACTGGGTTACGGGTGCTTAGGCCACCTAGTGTCACGTTCTGCTTTTTACCACACACAGTGAGCTACGACTCCTGCCCCTGGGGCGAGGGCAACTGGAGTTCGAAGAAGGGGGCCATTCAATAGGCCACGTTGGTGCCTGGCCCACGTCGAATATCTGACCCCAGCTGGCCAGTTGTTGGCGGGCAATCACGCAATCGTGCCCATGGCGTCGGGAGCTTGTGCCCAAGGTTGCTCCGGATTTTTGACGGCCGAGAAAACCTTGTGGATTGCCATTGTTCGACACATTCAACTGAAATGGTATGGCGGAAACGCATAAGAGATCATGGGTTGTGCCGAGTAGCTTCACCTAGTATGATTATGCCAATAAATTGATTGAAACAGATCTGGTGAGTGAGGATGATGTTTGAACTAAGTATGATCAGCCCACCTAGGCTGTTAGATAATGTACATATGCACGGGCACGAACTCCCACCTGAGAACGATGCCTCCCCTTTTTTTTGTTCCTGACCTGTGATGCCATGGCCGTGCCACCCAACACCTTCTAGACCCCATCATCACCGCCGGGTAGAATATGCGAACGAATACTAGATATACAAGAGCTCAAGCGCTGCAGGAGAAAAAAACGTCAAGCCATTACTTGGCCAGTCCCCCCTCCGTTGGGTCGGAGATCCCCGCGTGAGTGTAAGACGCAGCAGCAGGCCTACTGGGCCGCGCCTTTACCTCTCCTCTTGGGGTTCCCACGAGCAGGACGCTTCTTAGTCGAGGGAGACTTGTCACTGCCTTCGATGAACTTCATCAACTCGTCGATGCTTCGCGAGTCAATCTGCGACGACGAACCGAGACCATGCGCCGGAGCGCCCGTTGCTGGGGGCGCTGGGGGCGGTGCGGTTGTGAAGCGGATGCCGGAGCGGATGCGGCGAGCCTGAGCGTCCTTTGCGTGCTTTGCAATGGAGACGGCGTTCTGGGTCAGTTGCTCGAGCCAGCTCTCGGCCTCCTTGGTGTTCTTGTCATCAGGGCCGAGCTCGGTGAGGAAGATGTTATAGGACTCGCGCATGCGGTTAACCGAGGCCTTAGAGTCGTGGTCTAGGGCCAGAGCCTGGGCGAGCTGGAAGAGGAGCGTAGCTGAGTTTAGGTGCTGCTTGCCGAAGACGGATTCGCACACGCGGAGCGATTCCTCAAACCAGAGGCGCGACTCGTGATACTCTTTGAGATGCTGCAGCATAACTGCTGCGTTATTGATGGTAGTGATGGAGTCGGGGTGGCCGGGGCCGTAGATGATCTTCCACAGCGACAGGGCGTGCTTGGAGTAGGCGAGCGCTGACTTGCTATCGCCTGCTTGGTGCAGGAGCAGACTGAGGTTGAGGTAATTGAAGAGCGTTTCAGCAGAGTCCATACCAACAGTACGTTCGGCAACAATGGTGGCTTTCCTTGCGAGCTCGACAGCAGTCTCCTTGTCGTCTAGCTGGTGATAGAGCATGGATAAGCTGTTGTACACCCGTGCCACTTCAGGGTGTAGGATGCCGTAAATCTGATCATGTAAGGAAAGCGACTCCAGCAACACTTCCTGTCCCAACTTTCTTTGGTTCTGAAGGATGGAGAGACGACCGGCCTCGAGGAACTCCTCGGCCAGGGTGCTCTGAGGACACGAGTGCTTCACGATCGGCACCATGTCCACGACATCGTCAGGCGTGAAGGTGTGCGGCGTAGGAATCGACTCCATAGATGCCGGGGAGCCGTCGCGAGCCTTCTTCTTCTTCTTCTTGTTGGCCTCGCCGTTAGCCTGGCTTGTGCCGTTTGTGGCGGCACTCTCGGGGTTCTCGCTGCCGGTGAAATTGTAGTCCTTCGCCTGAACCTGAACGCCAAGCCTTAGGCAGACTTCACGCAGCATTTGCAGAGGCCGGCTTAGCTGGAACCACTCGTTCTCGAGTGTGAAACGGAAGCGTCTCGCAACTTCCTGCTCAATACTGGTCCTGAGCGTTTCCGGAGTAACCTTCTCGAAAGACCAGTCCCCATCTGAATAGAGGGCATGGAGCGACGCGTCAACATCAGCGGTGGGCTTCGAGTTTAGCCGAGAGCCAAGCAGGCAGTTGAAGAGGTGTGCGATGCAGGCGGGGACCGCGGGGAAGGGAAGGGTGCGTAGATAGCGGGCAGCGACGTGCTTGAAGGAACGTGCAATCATGTCCTGGACGCATATCTCCCGTAGGCACTTCAGACGACTATCTACGGCAAGCGTGGCTACCTTTCCGAGATATCGTACGTTGATGCCCCGCTTGTGAAGAAGACGGCCAAGCGACTGTCCGTCCACAGGGAAGCTGATGTCGGACTCGGACAGTTCGCGAAGAAGATCGGGAATCACCTGATCACGAAGGAAACGGCATGCTGCACGGACTTCCTCTTCGTCTGCTTCTAACTCCGCCTTCTCAGCTTCCGTTTGTGGCTGCTGGCCACTGAACGCATCGGGGTTCAGGGCAAAGGTGAAGTCGGCGAGATCTGGATGCTTCTTTGTCTCAGGCTTCTCATCTTCGTCCTCGGACTCGCTCTCTGACTCGCTCTCTGACTCGCTGTCTGACCCGCTGTCTGACTCGCTATCTGACTTGTCGCTCGAGGGTTTCGCAGGCGTCTTCTTTTGGTTGCGCTTGGCTAGTTCCTTGTCTATCCACTCCTTCATCCTCAAGCGGCCGAACGATTCCACGAGTTCTGGGCGTAGAACTGTCATCCTGTGAGGATAATCTCCTGCTTCCTGCTTGTCGGATGTCTCTTCTAACCACGACACATCAAGCGGCGTGATTCTGTAGAGATCCAGCACATACTTTCTTCCGTCTGTGCCTAGCAAGCCCTTGGTCTCCACGCTGGCTTCGAGGTCAAACCTCTTGCCATCCTTGTCCCAGACCGGGTGCTTCTTGACCTTGAGTGCCTTGGATAGCTGCGAGAAGGGTGCGGCGAAGCGCTCATCCGCTGCCACCGCATCCTTGCCGTCCACAGCTCCGTAGTCAATTTGATTCTCACCAGGCTCCCGCTGTTTAAAGATTCCTGGAACAATGCTCTGGCCCACGACGCGTCTTCCAAGATAATCAACCACGGCTGTGCCAGGTGTGAACAGACCATCGATATCAAGCTGGTTTACCAATTTCACTCCAGCGACATCCTTGCCAGTCGCCACTCGAGCAGCTTCATCACCGCCCTCGGACGTGAAAGTGCCGACGCCGTCGGCGCCAAAAGAGAAGAAGATGTTGTTGTGAACAAATATTTGAGCATCTCTGCACTCGGTCGGGTTGAGTGGTGCTATTTCTCCACGGGCTACCAAGACGGCACCCTTGGAAGCTGCATCGTTGTAATCGGCAAATAACTTGGATATAAGACGCTCGCGGAATACTCGATCTTGCATGGTCTCTTTCGGAAGCTCCTTTGCACACTGAAATTCTTCATTCCAATCCCTTAGCGTGTCCGTGTTGTCCACACCAGAGAGGAGATACGTCTCCTGTGGCCGAGTGATGTCGGGCACATGAACGCAAAGAGCCGAGGAAGGAGCGGGCACAGCCCATGGAGCAGCGGGGATAGCGTTGGTGATTTGAAAGGTGGCCAAGGGATCTCTCTGGTTGTTGTGCTTCTGGAGCTCCAAGAAGGATTCTGCGAAGGAAGGAGAAAGGTTATTGATGAGGTCGAGCAGCGAATGGGCAGATTGGCCTTTAGGAGGTGCGCGGGGGAACGGGTCGAATTTGACATTGGAGGACTTGTTGACATAGAAGCCTGACACATGAGAAGTCACCTGGAACTGCTCGCCTTCGTTGGTCGTGACAATCAGGTAGAGCAGGTGGCCACGCTGTCGCAGGTGTGGAGGCGGCGGGTTCCAGGACGAAAGGGCGACAGTCTTGATGGTCTTTGGGGCTGCATCGAAAGGCTTTGGCACGAGGGTGGTGAGAGAGGGGGTGGCCGTGAAATCGTAGCTTCCAGACTGGACTGACCCGGCATCTGTTTCTTCCTGGGCATCCCTGGACACGCTTTCGAACAGGGATAACCCGGGGAGGACTCCATTCGCCGTATCCGCGCGGTCGCCGGCAGCACCTATCAAGTCGCGGATTCGGATGAAGTGGATTCGAGCCTCCTTCTCCGTATAAGGGTCCTGAACCAGGTGGAACTCGGGATCGGTACCGAGTTCGGGGATCTCGGCAAGCGGTATGAAGTCGTTAATCTTCTCCCCACGGTACTCGAGATGGAAACATGTGTACTGGAATGCCGCAGGCAGGTCGATGACAGACTGACGAACTTCGTGTACTTGTTCTTGAGAGGAGACCTAGACAGGGGTGAGCGTCTCGACATGCAAGGCCCGGCAGCGAGCCGATGGAGACATTGAACGAACCATGACCTGAATTTTGGAGGATTTGCTGTCCGGTAGGATGACAGTCAGGTTCAAGAGGGCTAGATGGGCCAATTGTTCAGTACTTGACCATCAGACCACCCAGCAATGGCAGGTTAGATGGCAGCAGACCAACCTTCGTGTTCGGCTCCGGCGTCCGTGTCGGCACCAGCCTCGGCCGCAGGTGCCACAGCATCCTGGACTTCCTTCGCATCGGTGCCTGAGCCAACGAGGTATTAGATTGAGAAGCCACGGCTAAGCTTGCCTGGAGGTGTTTGTACCTGGTGTAGAAGCAGGACTGGATTCAGCAGCCATTTTTTAGTGGAGAAGGAAGGACAAAGAAGAGAAGCTAGATGTACAAAGTAATACAGGCAATCAAGGAAGAAGAAAGAGAGAGAACCACGGAACTGGCTTGGGGATCTTTTCAGCCAAGTAGAGGAAGGGGAATGCTGGCGGGTGAAGATATCTCAAGGTCAAGGTCTTCCGCATGAAAGGAGGAAAAAATATTGGAGAAAAATTATTTGTCCATGATGTGGTGCGGCATGGTACGGCTAACCAGAAGGCGGTCCCGGTAGCTCGGTCGTGCGAGAGACACTCTGAGTACACCGTATTCGTGCGACCGAGCCACACAAAGATGCGTACTCTTAGGGTACCCGTTGCTTCCGACCCCAGCCGCGGGCCGCTCAGCTAGCCCCGCAGAGTGCCCCAGTCCGAAAAGGGAAGTTTGTAAACAATCTCAGCTCCAACTCGAACGGATACCCGTCTACTTTGTTTGGGTGCCGCATTTCCACCACCATCACCATGATGCTTGCTGTTTTTCATTGCATACATATCCTTTGAACCTTTCCTTGCTACCTTGGAACTTCTTGTGTAGCATTTGCTTAGTATTCGTATGACGCCACCGTCAGGTCAGATAGACCACGCTGGCCTATGGTCTCCCAACACGTTGCCGATCTCACGCCTCGCACCCTCGATGCCGCCAACGGCCCAAGAAAAGAGTCGAGCCCTTGCCGACCAAGTCCAGCCATGGACCGCTAGCAGGTGTCATCGTCTGCTCCGCCAGCTACAGTCCAAGATTCTTGCCATCCAGACCCTAGCAGCAAAGGATACCACTGCCGAAGAATCGCGACCGAAGCGACGGAACACGGAGCACGAATTGGAACAGACGGCCAAACGCGTTCGCCATACCTATGGTCGGAGGAACCGGCATTCAGCCCCCGCCCTGGCGCAGCCCACTTGCACGACACCACCGCCATCGAAGCGCACCTTGGGAGGATTGAGGATCGTGGGCAGTTCTCCTAGCGAAAACCATCTTGTGTTTCCCACGCCCGTATGGCGCAGAATATGCGACGAGCCCATAACGCCCCGGGTAGCTCTGCAGAAGTCGCGCGATGTAGAAGCTTTCGGACAACATGCCATTTCCCTGCCACCTGACATGGTATCCAAGCTACGCCCAGTACCAGCTAGCGAGCAGTACCGTACATACGATGCCCTCCTCGAATGGCTAGTGAACCTGCTGCGGGTAACAGTGTCGGATGAAAAAGAACCTCATCCCAAGTCGCTGCTTGCCATGTGCCTTCGCAAAGTCCCAGCTTGCATTGCAGAAATAGAAGCATGGGAAGCGCGCATGTCAAAAGAAAAAGGCGCCGGCTTTACTTGGAAATCGTCCAGCGCAACGCTCGAGATGTATGAGCAACTAGAAGAGTTTGGGGTTCGTGGATTCGGATGGCGGCCGTTGAAGACGGTCATTCGATCCCATGCGATCTTTTTGCTATCGGAGGCCATCGGAGCTGGTCTGTTGGGGCCATACGCAGCTAACCTCCTCGTGAGCCTCTGCATGCGTTGTGGATGCCCAGAAGAAGCAGCAAAGCTTGCAGATGCTGCGGCAAAGCATCCAGCACTGCCGGGGAGCACACGCGAAGGTGATGACAGGAAAGGAATCTGCAAGTTACAGCCCTTGCGCACGGTGCTAGGGCCGGCGCACAGGCCGAATTCAAACGGAACGATATTCACGAGTCTCGAGAACCTAGCGAAGACAAGACAGCTGCCCGTCACATGGATATCAGGATACGCACCCAATAATCCATGGCTCCTCAGTCTTCGGGCTGTGACATCCGGAATAGGGGCACTCCCCGCAATGGACTTCCTATCAACAACAATGGCGCTACTTGCAAGAGGCCATGAGCTTGCACAGCAAACAAACCGGCATGATGGCGATCGGATTCTGACGAGCATGGCTGGAGCTGTTGTTGCTGCCGCCATTGCTGTAGCTTCAGGACAAAATCCCGTGACTAGCAACCAAGCGGACCAGGCGAGTCGCCGGAGACGATTGCGACGTCTTCTTAGCGTCCTGGAGCAAAGTATGGCAAAGGCGAGTGCAGATGCTTATCGCCAGACCAGAAGGCAGAGACGAGAAATTACAGGCTTGTATATCCTGGCATTAGCTCGACAGCTCACAATGAGTTATGCTGGTAATCAGGATGCGGCCGGTTCTCATCGCCAAGCTAGGGAAGAGCTGCTGCAACTCATCTCCCAGCCTGGAGTTTCGGCAGAGGCACAATACGCGCAAACGACCTCACTGGCATATTGCATCGCACATGCTCGCAGCAGGACGATGGGCGTGCCAGGTCGCGACAGCCTCCGCGAGATATTGACCAAGCTGGAAGAACTTGCTCTGCCTCCGTGGTTCGTGCAGGGATTACAAACAGACGCTGCTTTCCTGGTAGCACACAAAACGAGAGACCTGGGAGACCTTGCATTCGCCGAAAGCCTGCCCTTCGTGTCTGGGGAAGTTGAGCGGACAAGATCCGTATTTTCGGGCTGGAGGTGGGAGGAGGGCATTAGTGAGTGGGTGCAGTCGCAGCCACTCAACACAATCAAATCAAGTCCGTGTACGGAAGAAGCAGAGCAGCAACTGAGCCGTCGCCGAAGCCCAGGCCGAGGCCGAGGCCGACAGCAGCCTCAAGGTTGCTTGAAACAGTCGACGAGGGCAGCCGGCATTAGATCTCCGACGCCTTCACATCCAAAGCAACCACAAAACCCTGAGCTGACGCTACGGCGGGGGTCTCGGAAGGCCATGAAGATGATCAACATGAACCACACAAGTCCAAAGACGTATCAGAAGTGTGGGAAGACGAACCAAAAAAAGCTACCTGCCTCAGACCATGTCAAGCTTGACGCTGCTGTCTCGATAGGTGTAGTCAAAACTGGAGCTGGCAAAGAGAATAGGCATATTGACCGTGGAGGCCGACGGGAGATATCAAGCTTCGATGACGAGGATTCGATGACCAAGGGTTTCGTAACCAGAACCTTGCCAAGCTGCCAGCTTAAGAGCCGGCGCTTTTCGTCTCTCGGGCTCGTGTCTCAGAACCCGGCCATGGGCAATGAGTGGGATGAGTGGGACGAACTGATTTGACGCGTCGATGTTGAAAAGCCTGAAATGGGATAGAGAGAAGAGGCAGGTCTGCTGCGGCACCCGTCCGCGGCCAATGTAGCTGAAACACGCCAATCGGGGAACCGTTGCATGTTAGTGCGCCATTGGCAGGGGCTAGAGGACTCGAGGTACCAGCGTTAGGACGTCCCGAGCTGGACAGAATAACAAGTTGGATGGTGATCGAGGTACTTGAAGTGCATTGTTGCCGTCTGCCTCTGCCATTCGGAGTACCCCAGTACAGATGCGAGAACAGCCATGATAAGCACATGTCGAGAGCGCTTGTACTCTAGGCGAAGGGGAGCCCAACGCTGCC
Organism: Stachybotrys chartarum; assembly: GCA_001021365.1. Lineage (NCBI taxonomy): Eukaryota > Fungi > Ascomycota > Sordariomycetes > Hypocreales > Stachybotryaceae > Stachybotrys > Stachybotrys chartarum. The sequence continues at coordinate 626,261 of LDEE01000012.1, forward strand.
AATCCCCATGCACAAGACCGTGCAGCGGTTGGTAGGCACTGTACTGTACCTGCGTCGGGGTTTTGTGCATTAAACGTCAACAGGAACCTTGGATGGCCGCCTTCAGATAGCCGTTGCAATGTTTGAAGTTTCCGTCTGTTGTCCTGCCTCGAGACCAAATGCTCATCCTGCAGAGACCAGATGCTCATCCTGCAAAGAGCCTAGCGTGTATCATGTGCACATTGAAATACATTGCTCTCATACTGTACTATTGGCACAACAAAGGGCACTGAGTCAAGAAGCGTCTGATGGTACACGTATGCCTGGTCCCTTTTGTAGGTGATGGTGGGTACACATGCATGATGCTGCCTTGGATAAGTATCTGATGCGATTTATGTAACCGAGATTGCCAACTGCAGCACAGTTTTTATGTGCTTGCTATGCTGGTGCTCATAATCCCGGGTAATGCAGCAGACGTCGACCAGGTGCCACGAGAATATGCTCATGTCCTACCTTATGAGTCAGGCTCCGTTCTCTGGCCGTAGCTTTTGGCGCCGCTGCGTAGTAGCTGAGATAAACGCGACTCCACATCAGCAAACACCGATGTACATAAGTATCTGGCAACTGGAAGATGCCCTGTAATCGGTGCGACTAAGGTGCAGTGACCACCCTACCTACTAATATCAAAGTTTTCTCTCTGGACATCATTTACGAGCATGTAACCTGCTAGGTGCTTTGGAAGTATAAAAGCGGAGGACTGTACTTGCCTTGCTTAGAATCATGCTTCTCATAGGTACCTACATTATGTCATGTGCTCAGGCCTCTCAAATATGTGCAGAAGGTGCTGGTACGAGTGTGAATGGAAGGCGGATGGATAAGGTAGGTATGGGCGGCCAGGTGGGTGACGCAAGACCTGCCCAAGCCGGCAGTAGTACACGCCTGCCCTTACTTACAGCCATTCACTATAGGCACTTGCGTGTTGCTATCCAAAAACTCCCGACATGGACGGAAGCCATTATATGATGGTGACACAAGGCGCACTACGTAACCGCGCAAGGTGCACCTGGCATTTAATCAACATGCGGACCTCGATGCTTCATCCCCCCCCGTCAAGCCCCCTCTGCGAAGCACAGTCCGTCTTCTAGGCGCGGCGGCCCCCTGTCACTTCGCCCCCCCTCCTCTTGCTGGGGCATTTAAGTTCATCTCTCTGGGGCCGCGCCTCCAAGCCCTCCTCCACTCTCTCGGGCCCCCCGGTCCCACACGATACAGCGCTCGCTCCACTGCCGCTCTCTCTCACCCTCTCATCGGTGAACCTCATCCAATCCCGCCCCACTGGCCGGCATCGCCCTGGTCCTTTCTTTGCTAGCACAGGCCCAAACACTCTTGTTTCTTTTACAAACACACAAGCTCGCTCTTTATATCCTTCACTCCTTGTCTGGAACTCTTTTCATGCCTGGCCTTTGATTCCCCTCTTTCTCTCCCAAGCAGGCTCTTGTTGCACAGCTGGTGCAAAGATTTTCGCTCATTTTTCTAACCCACTCGTTCTTCTCGTCTCAACGGGTCGGGTCTTCTCTCATTCATTTCTTTTTCTTCTTCACAGTCTCGCTAGACGAGCCTTTTATTCATCACTTCTACATTCTCTTCTTCTCGGCCTCTACCGGTTTCGCCCAAGCCCTCCTTTCGAACCACAGCCGAGATGTCACATTATGCTGAAAAAACGCCCGAGCAGGTGGCTGCCGAGGAGGCTGCGGACGCCCTTAACGAGGACCTCTCCCACTACCTGCTTATCATCTGCGGCGCTGTTTCCGTCGCTGTCATCGCATGGAAGATTACGGATGTGGCCACCAAGTACATCCGCACCATTGTGGGCGCCAACAGCGACAACCAGCGATATTTCTCTCGTCCATCGGTTCATGCCGCCCGAGCTAAGCGTCACCTCCTCTATGCGCCTGTCCTAAGCAAGAGACACAACCGAGAGATTCAGATCAGCTCAGCCCTCAACGTCGGAACTTTGCCAACTCGATTCCAGTTGTTGTTCCTGATTGCCTACTTTGCCACCAATGTTACCTTCTGCGTGATTGATATACCCTATGCCAACGACTATGCCGAAGTTGCTGGCTTGGTCCGAAATCGAGCAGGTGTATTGTCCGTCATCAACATGGTTAGTGATCCCTGCCCAAATCCTCCCGAAGCTAGTGTGACGCTGACGGTGATTTTCAGATGCCCTTGTTCCTCTTGGCTGGGAGGAACAATCCGTTGATACCTCTGCTGGGCATTTCTTTTGACACGTATAACTTGATTCATCGATGGTTTGGCAGGATTGTAGCTCTTGAGGCTATCGTTCACACCGTCGCCCACTGGGCTAGGGGTGGCTGGCTGCCAAGTATCGAGGGGACATTTACCAACACTTCGTTTCTCTGGGGTTTCATCGTAAGCAAATTCACCATCATCGCAGAGGTCAAATGTCGCCGTTTCTAACAATGGTGTTTGTAGGCGACTTGCGCCTTCTGCTTGCTTTGTTTCCAGGCATGGAGTCCCCTGCGACACGCTTTCTACGAGACTTTCAAGCTCCTTCACATCGCTCTGGCAATCCTCTCCATTGTTGGCCTCTGGATCCATCTACAAATGCTCGGCTACCGCCCCCAGATGAGGTATCTGTATACGGTCATCGCCATTTGGGTTGCCGATCGAGTAGGCCGAGGCCTTCGCCTGCTCTACTTCAACATTGGCCGATCCCGTACTAGGACTGTCGTTGAGGCCCTACCGGGTAACGCTTGCCGCGTAACAATGACACTGACTCGACCTTGGCCTTACCGACCCGGACAGCACGCTTACTTGTACATGCCCGGCCTCAGCTTCTGGCAGTCGCATCCCTTCTCCGTAGCTTGGTACGAGGGTACGGATGATGTCCACTCGGACAAGCTAGTGAGCACCGTTCAGGACCGAGCAGCGATGCAGAAGGGTCAACTGTCATTCATCATCAGGGCCAGGACAGGCTTCACCGACAAGCTGTACCAGAAGGTTTCGGCAACTTCCGCTGGAAAGATGGAGGTCATGGGCTTTGTGGAAGGGCCTTATGGTGCGAAGCACGCTCTTGACTCGTACGGCAGCGTTGTCCTTTTCGCAGGTGGTGTCGGTGTCACCCACCAAGTGCCATACGTGAAGGAACTAGTGGCCGGCTTCAGTGACGGAACCGTGGCTACTCGCAGAATTCTTCTGGTGTGGACAATTCAGAGCCCAGACCATCTCGAGTGGATCCGACCCTGGATGACGGAAATCCTCGCCATGGAAAAGCGCAGGGATGTGCTCCGCATCATGCTTTTCGTCTCGCAGCCTCGGTCTACCAAGGAGATTCACAGCCCTTCGTCCACGGTGCAAATGTTCCCCGGTCGCCCCAACATCGAGACTTTACTTGCCATGGAACAGGAGCAGCAGATTGGCGCAATGGCCGTCTCCGTCTGCGGACCTGGCGCACTGAGCGACGAGGTTCGCTTGGCCGTGAGACGCAGGCAGTCCCGCAGTAACATCGACTTCATCGAGGAAGCCTTCTCTTGGTAAACTCTTTCGAAACCTTTTGCTTTGGACGACATGGTGCAATTTGAGCCTGGTCCGCGAATGACCAATGTCTCTAGTAGCATCGCGCCCAACTGCAATTTTTGTGTGTGAATATTCTTTTCGATTTCTTGATTTGAGCAGCTACGTCATCCGTCTTAGGAGGGTGGCTAATGTAGAGTCAATGATGTACATATTCAATCAGCCGTCTATGGCTGTCCTACGAGACCAGAAATAAAGCAACACTAACTGGTTGTACACGTCTTGTCCGATTGGGCCCTCGTTTGCCATATCGTGAGAGTGTAAAAGAACCGAAGTCGTTCATCCAGTACCTTTGTACAGGCGCCAACTTGACGTGCACATGATGTTCAATATAGCATATAGCATACAAAATATCAGCGGGTCTAGAGTCTAGCGGTTTTGTACATGTATGAAGTGCTGGCAGCCTCATCCTGTTCTTTGAGTGCAGTGGATATGCGTTGCACTTTGGCAACAGAAGGCCTCTCATGCAGGCTGTGGCAGGCAGACAACCGTCCACAAAGGCGGCTGAACTTGGTGGATCATTGCGTGGATACTCATGGATATTATATCACGACATGGAAATCTAGCTTTCCCATGTCCCGCAAATTTGCTTCCTTGAAAATTGCGATATCCTACTTTACAAGTAAGCCACGAGTACCTGCAGCATCACAGTGGGGAACCCCGGAAACAGGGCCCTGCAACCACATACTTGAGTACCTCGTCCTCTGAAACAGACACGCGGCCGCTACCTGGGTAGATCCATCACCCTTGCGCAGCAACAGGGTAGCGTAAAGGTATAGAAGATAAGCTTTCGATCACTGGACCTCGACTAGCTATCGCTCTTATCTGGCAACGTCACGCACCCTCGAAGCATCCGTTCCTCGAGTCTGCTTCTTCCCATCTCCGACAGCATCATTAATTCTACTTTGAGTCGCATGCTTATGTTATAGAGACTGCAAGGCACCGGCACCCTCATCCTTTCATCATGGCGGACACCACCGCCGCACGGGCGTTTATCCCGTTCCTGGTCGCCATGATGCTGCTCACGGGCGTCTGCAACACACTCTTGACCAAATACCAGGTATGTTTGCAGATATGGCATTTGGCGTATATGCGTCCTTTGGGAACGAAGCTGACATGGGCTAGGACAACCAATGTGTCCGGAATTGCGACGACCAAAATCCAGGCAAACCTGCCAAGTTCGAGCAGCCAGTCCTCCAGACGGCGCAGATGTTCGTGGGGGAGATGGGTTGCTGGCTTGTCGTTGGAATCATCGAACTCCGTCGCCGTTTCCTGTCCTCTCCCTCCGACAACGGATACCAGCCGGTCGAAACGAATGAGGAAGCCGCCGTCGACACCGCCGGCGAGGATGATGAGCCGGGAAAGAAGCCTTCGATCCTCCGTGGATTCCGGGTTATGCTTCTGGCACTACCGGCGATATGTGACATTTGCGGCACCACACTCATGAACGCTGGTCTTCTTCTCGTTGCACCCTCCATTTACCAGATGACCCGAGGCGCCCTGGTTCTCTTTGTCGGAGTTTTCAGTGTTGTCTTTCTCCGGAGGCGGCTGCACCTTTTCCAGTGGCTGTCGCTTGTCGGCGTGTTCCTCGGTGTTGCCGTAGTAGGCTTGTCCGGAGCAATCTGGCCAGATCAGCAAAAGATTTCCGACGATGCGAATGCCTCGCCCGGCGCCAAGTCGGATGCCGCCCTGGCTGTTGTTGGTGTGCTTCTGATTGCCGGCGCCCAGATCTTTACCGCCACGCAGTTCGTTCTGGAGGAGTATATTCTCGAACGCTCGGATATTGAACCGATTCGTGTCGTCGGCTGGGAAGGGCTCTTTGGTTTCGTCGTGACGGTGCTGGCCATGGTCGTTCTGCACTTTGCTGTGGGTCGGACCGACGCTGGCAGGTACGGCATCTTTGATATGGTGGAAGGCTGGCGCCAGATGACGCAGCACAGGCAGGTGATGATTTCCAGCATCCTGATCATGATCAGTATTGGGTAGGACTTCCTTCTTTCTCTTTCAACGTCTCCTCTGCAGGACACTGCTGACTGGGCCTCAGCGGCTTCAACTTCTTCGGATTGGCCGTCACGCGTAGTGTTAGTGCGACAGCACGCTCAACCATCGACACATGCAGGACCCTATTCATTTGGATAGTCTCTCTTGGACTAGGCTGGGAAAGATTCAAGTGGCTGCAAATCCTAGGCTTCGCGATACTGGTGTATGCGACTTTTGTCTTTAACGGGATTGTGCAGCCCCCTCTAAGGTCCCTTCAGGTTGACGAGGAGACCGAGGAGCTGCTTCCCGAGGAACCCATTGAGCATCTCTAAAGGGTATACCATTTCAGGCCATGGGCCAAGTAGACATCATGGGCATTTAGGCGTTGGCTGTCGTCATCTTTTCCGGTGATTTCTCAACGTACATTTCGTCAGGCTTGTTTTGCATGTATGTTTTCTTGAATAACGCATTTGTCTTGCGCCTGCTCATATTTTGGTGTCCGTGGTGATTGGAAACCTCCAAATTGAAATAATTAAACCAGTGGTCTGCTGTACATTTGCTAAAAATCATTTGCCGTGTTATGCCTAAGGAAGCCTTCCAACGCTGCTCAGCCCATTGTAATAAACGCCCGATAAACAAAGTTGAACTCATACAGCGAGACCGCCAACCCGACGCGGCCGTGACAAGGGGGTCGCTAGGTGACGAGGCAGAGCAGCTCCGCCTCGAGGATGAACTTGCCCTCCTTGTACTTCTCGACCTGCTCGTACGCCTTGTCGTACTTCCAGCCCACCGTGCCCTTACACTGGCGGCACTTGATGTCGCGCACGACGTGGCGGCCCGTCGTCATGTTGCGCTCGTTGGGGTCGCCGGCCTCGATGTTGACGACGGCGTGGAAGAGGTAGGCCTTGCCGTGCTGGCCGCGAAAGTTCTGTAAGGATCCTCACATGTCAGTTTGCCGTTGGCAGGTAATTTCTTGTATGTTTCCCCCGCTCGCGGACTGGGTAGCTGAAGCCATCTGCCTACTCTGCTTATAATGTCATCGTGGTTGGCTAGGTGGGTTTTGCACATCTTGCAGCCGTAGACCTTGCTGGTGTTGAGGTAGGTATTGTAGGCCAAGCCCATGGTTGGTCGGCGTGGGCTATCGACTCTGGCTGGGTCTGGAACAGCGGCGTAGGATAGGGAGATGCGATGGCAATGTTGGATAACAAGGGAGGGGGTTTGGCACGTTGTAGGGTCTCTGCTGCGATGGCGTCTCCAAAGTCGTTGATAAGCTGAGGTTGTCTGGGAGGGGCTGATGACGGAGGCCTAGGGGAGGTCAGGTACGATCCATATAGTGCCTGGTGGGGAGGTGAGCCGCATGATCGCCCCCACCGTCCATGCATCCGTGTAAGGCGTCCTTGTACCCCGAAACCGACCTCCAGTACCACCGCTGCAGAAGTAGGTTCCAGGCCTGATACTACGATCGAGCTCGTGTCCAGTATGCCTGTGTCTTTCTTTAGGCAACGTGTAGCGAATACCTTGACTGCCTATGTCGTTCAGTGTGTCGCATTGGCCCGGTTGTGGGGTGCGTTGTGAATTGTCTTTCCGGTTTCAGTAACTGGACCACAGAATCACCCAAAACTCACTGCTAATGGAGAGGCTTGTGGGGTCTGGAGAAGTCTACGTTTTGATTGACGCAGGCCCAGAAACAGGATGATGATGAATCCATATCACCCATCTCGGCAACGTGGGACCAAGACATGTTTGAAGTCATGTCGAACGAGGCGCAGCGGCGTAACCACCAACGGAAACGGAAACAAATCACTATCTTTTGTTGTTTTCGTGCCAGCATCCTCGTACGCCTCAGACAGGCCTCTTGAGTGGTGACCGGCGGAGCAAACACGCAGTGTGACTCGAGCTGGCTGTTTGTTCCCGGCCCCCTGGCCAAATGCATGTGTTTACGGTTATATCGAATAATACGACTAAATTATATTTGCAATCCTTCACGAGGCTGCTGCTCCAACGTACAACACCGATTAATAATTGTATGCCCTGTATCACGATATCCCGAACGCCAAAGGCTGCAGTCAAACCATGTACAAACGCACCTGTATGGTATCTATAAGTCTTAGTTGGAATCTTCGTGCCTGTGCTTCCGCTTCTCCTTCTTCTTCTTCTTCTCCTCTGCTTCGACCAAATCCTTATCGGCGATGTTGTTGTAGTGGATAATGCCCTTTTCCCGGTCACTCTCCAAGCGTTCCAAGTCGTTGGCACTGATGGGAACGCCTTCAACCTTCTTGACGGCTTTGCCCTCCAGAAACGTGATATAGCCTGAGATGCCGGCCACGCCAAAGGCCAACCCAATGAACAGTCCAGTCGCCCAAGAAGGTCGATTGTACCGGTTCATGCCCCACATGAAGCCTGCTAAGACAGCTTGAAGAAATGTGTTCATAACCATCAGCCAGATAGCAGCATCAAGCTTCCAGGTTGGAGTGGGCTTGGCTCGGACGCCTGTCAGGGGTGCATCGGGGATCTTGTTCAGCGGGAAGGGTATAGCAGTAGACTCTGCGGCTCCAACCGAGACTTCCACGTTTTTAGGACCAAGGCTGATTGGGAGCTCTGTTGAGCCCTGCAGTCGGAACCATCCTCGATTGATACCGGCCAGGCGACGAAGTGCCATGGGCTTTCCAAGCAGTCGATATTGAAGCAGGAACCAGAGGTCTCTGAACCTCCAAGGAATCAGGCCGAATCCAGTAACACAGAAAAGAGCGTTGAGGATCTGAGATGTGATCTCTATCCACACCCGCCTTGGAGAGTTGATATCATTACAATCTGGGTAACACATAGCAGGCGCTAAGGAGCCAAGTGGTCAGTAACTTGATGCTTGAAAGAAAAAGAATAGAGGATTTTAGGCTTACAAGCATTGCAAAGGAGCAGAAAAAGCATACCGCCCCACGCCACCACGTTGAGACCGTAGATTGTCACGCAGAAACCAAGTGGTGTTCGTACATATTTCCAAAACGCGATCAAACCCAGCTTTGTCGACTCAGCAAATGTGTGTTTCGGCGGGAAATGATAGCCATTGTCGAAGGGTGCAGCGCCGGGTGGCTCCTGGGCGACTGAAGTCTCAGTGTTCGTTTGAGGACTAGCTTTCGATGCTGCCCAGCCGGGCGCCTGCTGGTCGGGGGTTGATGGGGGTGGGTGCTGTGTATGTGACGAGACATCGGTGGTCGTTGAGTCGCTGATGGGCTTGCCAGCCGCCGGGATGGAAATTATAGAAGAGGCAATGTCACCCGTGGCCGCCATGAAACCCTCGGGCACGCGAGATTCCTCGAAGCTTTTGGAGGCGGCACGAAGACGACCGGTTAGTGACGAGGAAGCGGCCGGCCGGTTCACGATCGCCCCTGATCGGCCATGTGTGGATTGTGATATGGAGTGTGGAGGGCTCGGTGCTGGTGTTGGCTCTGGATCCATGGACGGGAAGGGTTCGACATTGTCGTTGGGGGTATGCATCGTTGGTACAGGCGCGCCACGATTGATGTGATTGTGATTACAAAAAGGCCGTCGAATATACTCCGTGTCGGTTCAAATGATGATATAGTTGCTGGAGATGATCAGAAGACAGCCTGTGCCTTTCTAGGTGATGATGGTGTTGAATATAGAACTTGTTGTTTTATACAGAAAATAAGGTAAATCAAGGAATAAAGGGTCGCCCCTTCACTTGGTTAAGCGGATGTGGATGATGTAGGCTAATGACGAAGCTAAGTTTGGGGCGATCCTGCTAGTGAGTAGCCAATGAGGTAATCGCTTCGGACTCGTACTCAGCGACCCCTTGCGATAGTGCAACCTAATCTTCTGGCTCGGAAGCCACCCATAAATGCCGTCCCCGCTCTAACTAAGATGAAGTAGCCGTGTCCGGACCAACCAAGGTACGAAGTACGAATCCGCAAGCGAAGCGTGGATGCTTTTCCAACACCAAATCTGCATCTCCATCGATTTTTCCATCTGCCCTCGCGACCCACCCCTGTCACCAGTTACACCGCCTGCAGCCTCTGTTCTGCATCTCCCATCTTCTCTTGGCAGAACCATGTCATCTAGGCAAGGCATGGCCGTCGCCAACGTCGTGGCTGCTGTTGAACGAAACTTGCAAGATCAGCATGACTGGACTCAGACCAAAATCCACGACACAGCTACCGCCGGCTCACGAGCATTGATCCGAGGGCTGCCGCCTCGATTGCTGTACATGCACCCAGATGATCAGATCGCTGCTCTTCAGCAAGAACATCAGGGGCTAGGACGAGGCGAGCAAGCCCGGCGCGATCCTGAGCTCGAATGGGTTCTCCCAATTCATCTGTCTGAAAAATGGTCTCTCGCAAGTTTTGCTGCCGTCTTCGATAGTATCAAAGAGGCCGGGCCTCGAGGCAAGAGAATCGTGCTTGGGATTCTGCATAATGACTCAACCGTCGTTTACTATCTAATGCACGAGGGCATGGTCAAGCCTCGGCAGAATTGACGAGGCTAAGGCTGAAAAACCACCTTTTGCACCTTCATCTGATCAAAGAGCGCATACCCCTCCGGTGCCTGTTCTAGCGGCATGACATGGTCAAACATGAACCTGACCAGCTGTATGTTAGCGAGGACAATCAAGGATGTAACCACGGAAAGGTTATAAACACGCTGGGCCACATACTCAAACAGGTGTTGCTTCTGCTCCAGCACTGCCAATGCCTCGGGAAAGACGCTGCGCACTGGGCAACGGCCCATTTGCAGGCGTACATTTTTTCTACGCACAACGTCAGACAAGTTCGGTTCGCGACAGTTCGGGGTTGGCTACCCGTAGCCCTCATCCCCCGTCCAAGGAATCTGGAGCTCGTGGTTATTATAAATTTGTTGACAAGTTCATGGGGTTCCCAAGACGTACCTCGTCGCTGTGTACGCCAATGCTACTGATGGCTCCAAACGGGCGTAAAACATCGAAGGCTGTTCTCAGCGCTGGCGAAAGACCTACTACTTCTACTACCATATCTGCTCCACGGCCGTCCGTTACTTCTTGGATGCGGGCTATCATCGCTTCCCTGTTTGTCGCAAAATTGAGAGGCTCGGCGCCGAGGGTTCGGGCAATCTCGAGGCGGCTTTCTACACTGTCAATAGCAAAAACATGCCGTGGACGGAAATGGAGAGCCGAAACAATAGCACAAAGACCAACTGGGCCACATCCCACCACCACCATTACGGCCTGAGTTACATCCTGGTCCGGGCACAAAGCGAGTGCGCTTTTGACACCGTAGTAGCCAGTCGGGAAAATGTCCCCCATGAGAATGAGAGCACGGTCAGATATGACGTCCGGCGCCTTGATGACTGTGCCGTCGGCGTGTGGCACGCGCACGTATTCCGCCTGGCCGCCATCCAGCGCCACGGATCCAAAGAGTAAGCTGTGTACGCAGCGTGCGGTGTAGCCATTTTGGCAAAAAAAGCAGTCGCCGCTGCCGCTGTCAGTGTTTAATGGCAACCCCCGGTTCCCTTGGATCCTCACCAAGACACAGTAAACGGGGTGACGACCCTGTCGCCTACCTTGACGGATGTGACGGCCGACCCGGCTTTGACAACAGTGCCGGTGAACTCATGGCCCATTATGAACCCGGTTCCAGACGCCTCCCTCCCGCGATAAAGATGAAGCTCACTACGGTGTACAAGTCAGACGCTGGATTCAAGTCAGCATGAGCAGAGGCACAGGTGCTTACGAGCCACAGAGAGCAGTCGCGCGCACTTTGACAAGGATGTCACCATCGTTCTGGACTACAAGGAGTTTAGCCACCGTAGCACTGAATTGGGGGCGGGATGTCACCGGTGTGAGCATACTGGTAGGGACTGGTCGGGGCTGGATTGAAACCTTGTATGGCCCCTCAAAGACGACGGCCTTCATGGTGCCGGGCAGTGCCATGACAGCGGTCACAGTTAGACGGGCTTTTGAAGTGAACTGACAAGTACTATGGAGTGGAAATGATGGGCACTCGTAACAGGAAAGCCAGGGGTTTGATCAAAAGAAAAACGAGACATTGCCGCTTCAGGAAGACGTGGTGCCGCATCGGAGGCAGCGTGTTGGTGGGCCGATGGTGGTGGCTTGGTAGACTGGATTGGGTAATCCAAGAGGGATGGCGGTGGTGGTGGAGTGGAGAGGAGGGTATGAGGCTGTCTTTCTTGGAATTGCATGGGTCGTGCAGAGAGGCTGGACTCGGGGCGACCACCTACCTTGACGTGACAGGCCATGGCCGGCGCCCCAAGATGGGAGCTCGACTCGAGCTCTGGCGGGAGCTTGTTAATGGTTCTGCGGAGACATGGTAGACCCCCTCTCTTGATGAATCATAATGTCCATAGCTCTCGGCCCCGTCGTCGATGACCGCTCACTAAGGGACGAACCGGACCACAGTCGTTGCTCCACGAAACAAGAAATGTACTCTGTAGTATTGTGTCGAACTTTGGAAAAGAAGCCATCCTCACGGAACCGCGTCCTGCTAGCGAGCGGTCACGGTCCTTGCTGCTGCACCCTCCTCCTCTTCCTCCTCGTCCTCCTCCTCCTCGTCCTCCTCCTCCTCCTCCTGGCGATGCAACCGATACCCGCACGCACCCAACGCACGCAGCAAGACATGGGGGCGTTCCCGTCGGCGTCGTGCCTGCGGTGGCCGCCCGGCCCAGCCGTTGGCACGGCCAGGCCATGACAGGTGGAAAGGCAGAAGGTTATCAGAAGGTGGCCCCTCCTCCCCGCAAAACTCTGGACCTAGCATCAGTACTAGTCGGCAGGTTCGGTCTGATGCCGTCGTGTTGCATATTAACAGCCAAGGCATTGAGGGTGGAGCAGGGATAACGAGGGGCTGGTGTCTCGAGTGGATTGGGCATGCTCGGGCAAGGTACTGTTGAGGTAAGGTCGGCACCTTAGGTAAGTACTAGTCATCGGATGCAGGTGCATGCACCTTAGTGCCCAAGTGACATACAGTCTCACTTAGCCTCTCGCTTTCAGCTCTTCCCTGGCGGGTGAGGGAGTGTGTGTGTCTGTGAATTGAGCAATATATGTCCGGCAGGAACACATACACATCGTGGCTATATGTGGATGCGCCGAAATCTTCGGATGAAGCGCGCAACGACTTGAGACTTGCATACGAATAAGATACCTACTTACCTTACTCATGATACCTTAGTTCCGTACCTAGGTGGTCCCCAGCGTCGCATCCCCTGTCCCCGAAACGATCACTTGGAGGGACGTCGGATGGCTGGGCAAGAACAAACAAACAAACGCTTATTTGCTCGTCATCCAAAGGCCTCCAGCAGGTCTGCGCTGCCCATGTACAGGGAACTTTGGGTTTTGGGTCCCGACCTGCTCGACGAAACCCGCTGGTCTCGTGTCGGGTCAAGTCCAGACACCAGTGTAATTAGAGTCCTGGGACGATCCATAGCAAATTTGAGGCTTAGGCGGACGGTGGGCCAAGGCTTGCCTAAAGAGGCATTGGGGGTTTCTGCAAGAACGGGGCTCAGGGTTTAGACGTAGCCTATGAGGGAGGACCGAGGGGGGGGGAGGGGGGGGGAAGGCACTGAGCCGACAGGCATGTGCCTGAGTGGCTGCCCGGGATCAGGCCAGTTGTGTGTCCTGCACCCACGACGATCCAAGTCCCTGCGACAGAAGCAAAAAACCAGGGAGTGAATGGCTGGAGATAGACCTGCCGTCCTACTCATGCGCATGGCACTAGCCGGTCACCTTTCCAGACCTGCAGCGGCCAGGCCCCATCCTTCGAAGAAGAAGGGAAAAAGAGGGCAAAAAAGAAGATGAAGGACACGACCTAGGGTGACGCCGTTGCCGTTGCTGCCGCTGCCGCTGCCGCCGCCGCCGTGCTGGTATTACCTTGCCTTACCTTACCTTACCTTGGTCAAGCTAGTAGCTTCTTGTCCACAAGCACGGGATCTTGACATAATATCGGCAACAGCAACAGCATCCTGCTTGTCAAGCCGCCTGACTACCTTTACCTGCCTTGCCTTATACCTTGGCGCGCTGCCTCCCCGTTGCCCAGCTATCTCTCTGGTTCCTCTACAAAAAAAACCACACCACATTTTCCACCTCAGCCGCCGTTGCATTGTTTCTGCAACCCCCGCATTCTCGCGAAACGCTGCAGCATTCCCATTCCTACCCGTCACAGCCTGTCGCATTGGCCCGACT
>LDEE01000012.1:640038-800728 GCA_001021365.1 Stachybotrys chartarum
TCTCTGCCGAGCCACTCGTCTGAAATTCGTCCACCAGTTTCGCACGACTCGGCGACCTTGAGGCTGCCCATCGTACGCCGTGCTGCCGAGAGCGACCTTTCGCCTGACCCGAGTCCCCCGCTCTTATCTCTCTGCCTCGAGAATCGAATCAAGGGCCTTCCTCCATCGTCATCTCCTACGTGTGCCAACGGCATTCATATATTCTTAGCCGCCAGCCGCGCTTCTGTCAACTGTTGGCCCGGGAAACACGGTGCCACCCGATCGCCCCAATTCCACGAACTTGGGGCTCCGTCGACAAGTCGAACAAACCTTCAGGCGAGCCCGAGTCAAACCTCTTCAACCCCGTCACACAAGACACGGTCCCCTACATAACTGCGCACCTCTGTCGCTCAAAGTTCGCCCACTCAATTATCGTCCACCTACATGCACTCACCTGCGTGACACTGGCTACACCGACAACCCCGCGAGTCGCTGTTCCAGTGCAACCGCACATCTCGTTCGCCCGCTGCCTCCCCCTGTTCGACGACCGGTCCTGCAAGTTGCTCCTTGCCTTTTTTTTTTTTTTTTTTTTTGGTGCCGTGGTAATTGTCTGCGCCGGGCGGTTGCGGCCAAGTCCCCAACCGCAAACTTGGTGCCACTCCCATCGCGAGTCGCCGGCAACGGGGGTTCCGGCGCACTTCCCTCGCCTCGTAGTTCGACGATCCAGGATCATGGCGCTCTGAGTTGCGCTCGGCCATCTCTATTCCCTCTTCCCTCTTCCCTCTTCGCCTCCATGCTCTTTGCTTCTTCCCCGAATGTCGGAACTATGACGACGGCAACCCAACACGACGACGACCCCGAGCGCAACAGCACGCGAATCCCGCACCGAGGGCAGCTACCGCAGATCATCGTGGCTGCTGCCACATATGACCCTGACGAAGATGTCCTCCCTCGGAATAGTCCCCTCATGAAGCCGATGCGTCCGAGGCTCGAGCCTTCTTCGAGTCCCCCACCGGACATTCCCCTGGCTCAAGTCAGTTTCAGCCCTCTTCTTTCCGACGACCATCCCAGATCTAATCGCCCAAAGATACGTCCTATAACCGGGGAGGCCGTGATCCTCAACTTCCTTGGCAACCATAGCAATCCAGACGTAACTCGGGTGGCTGCTTCAGAGGCGCTGCCGTTCGACGGTGACGACGACGATCATGACGACTACGATCGCGGTGGTGTCGACAACTCGTCCTCGGCCGGCTCTCCCTGCGTCGAAGCCGTGAGCGATTACCCTTGTGGCCGCGACGTAAAAGGACCATCTGCGCCCTCGGCGGGCCCTGACTTGCAGCACCTGGCGGCTGGCGCTTTGCAGGCCTACGCTGCCGAGCCCCCTCCCACCCAGTCTTCTCACCTCGCGCCAGACATATCTCTTTCGACACGACAACTAACTCTTCACGACGACCGGCCGCCTCCTCCGCGCATTCCTGCTTCGTCTTTCCTCGGCAAGGAGGCGCCACGGTGCAGTCTCGACCGTAGACCAAGTGGTGCTTCGCCTGTTGCCATGCTTACACCGGCGAGTGGGGAGCTACCGCCCTTGCAAATGGACTCTCCAAGGTCCGAACCTAATGGCCAAATCCTCCCTTCGCTCCAAGCTGCGTTGGGAAATCTTGGCCAGCTTAGCACCGGTCCCCGGTCGCCGTGCGACAACGACGCTTCACCCCGTCCTGTCCATCATTCCAGCTATCCACGCTCACCTCCAGGCCCCGGCGTCTCTCGGCTCCATCCCTTGTCGCATATTTCCCCTCCCATCTCTCCAAGCGAAGCCTACCAACGTGGACTGCCGTCTCCGCGCCCGACACCAGCTGGTAGCTCGTATTATTATTCTCCCACCAGCCTCTCTCATCGGCCCAGCACCGATTGTGGCGACAGCACTGTCGCCGATACGCCCAGCACAGAACAGTCCGTTCCGACACCTGCCACGTCAACCGCCACGTCAACGTCTGTGGCCGACCGCATGAGCATCGATGGAATTACCAACCCCTCAATCGGTGCTTATGTGTGTAATGTGCCTGGCTGTAATGCTCCACCTTTCCAAACTCAATATCTACTGAACTCGCATGCCAATGTACATTCCTCCGCCCGGCCACATTACTGCCCGATTGCAGGGTGTCCCCGAAGTGAAGGTGGCAAAGGGTTCAAGCGAAAAAACGAAATGATACGGCACGGATTAGTACACGACTCACCGGGATACGTATGTCCCTTTTGTCCGGATAGGGAACACAGGTATCCGCGGCCTGATAATCTGCAAAGGTATGCTCTAGCCGACATTGACGAGAAGCACTTGAGAGCGTGCGGCTGATCCAGTGAGACACAGGCACGTGCGCGTTCACCATCCGGACAGAAGCAAGGACGATCCACTACTGCGTGAAGTACTGTCGCAGCGGCCCGACGGGCCGAATCGAGGGCGGAGGCGTCGTGGAGTTGGCACCTGAACGACGCTGGGGGTGTCCGAGACGAATCTGTAGCCGTGGGCTTTCACCAGAGCGTCAACACCAGCTCGTGATGACGCAAGTCCTGGGATGACGGATGAACCCTGCTGCCGAACTATAGCCTGGGCTTTTCATTGGCCCCTAAAATGCAATGGCATGACTGACAACGGTTCTGCTGGCTGCGAGTGTTTTCTCGTTAAAGCTCCGTCTTGCGAAGGCAAATCTTTGCTCGCGGAGTGCGTGTGGATGTTTCAGGAGTTGGTGGCTGTTTCAATCGTCCCCCCTTTTTTTTTTTTAATCTTTTGGCGGATTATAGCGACTCAACAGGCAGCCTTGTTTGATTCATTTGTCCTTCTTTCTTCATCTTGTCCATCTTCTTCCCTTTTCTGCCTTTGACATACAGCGGATAGTCTTCTACATGTCCACACGGGGAAGTATATAACAAGATTATGGTTCGGGGCGAAAAGGCGTTTCGAGGGGCGGCTATTCTTTTATTTTTTATTTTTATTTTTTATTTTATTTTTTTGGTCACGACGTTATGACGGGGTAGGACAGGGAATTCGCGTTCAAAGTGGTGTCGACAACAATGATACATTTCCGATATCCCAAGCGGAGGTCGGACTATTGTCATAGGCTATTAGATCAAAGGCTCGCTGAACCATAACGTACAGATTGCTATTGATGGCCTCAAACCACGCCTACAAGATTTCCCATGGACCGATCTGGGCCTGCGAATCGCTAAAGACTTCGCATTCAAGCTTGCAGGCATTCCCAGGGCCGCCTATACTTTCAAGCACTAGCCAAGTGCCTCCTCCACGTATCTGCTCCGGCTCCAGGTCAAATTCAGGCGTTCGCAGGGCCACTGTAGGTTCATGGAATTCGCCGTGGCCCGAAGTGGCAATTGTGATCTGTTCTGGGCCCCATCCTCGCATGACCAAGATGCGAACCATGGGCAGAGGTGAAGTTCGGCCTGAACGATGCAACTCCTGTAGCCCAGCCCCGCGGACAGATACCCATGCACGGGATAGCCGCGTCACGGACACAGCGGCTCGCCTCTTCTCTTCTCCTGCCAATGCGAGTGTTACTGCAGGTAGGGAGGTTCTGAGCATCCCAGCCACGTCAGCTGGCAGAGGCTCTAGGCCTACAGGCACGGCGGAATTTACTCTCAGAGCGAACGATGCCACCTGCCCTGCTTCAAATGTAGAGCACACAACAGTATAGCTGCCAGAGTCGACGGAAGCAGCATCGGCGAGTGCCCAGCCCCTTTGATATGCGCCTGATGAAGCAACTAGGTCTCTTTCTCGCAAGGAAATGACCCGCTTCCCTTGAGCCCAGACCACATCAACATGAACGGGGCATTCATGGTTGTCGATGGATAAGAAAATTGAGACGGGGGTAGCTCGTGGGACCAAGAGTTTGTATTGCGGGTTAGTGAAGTATGCCGGAGACGAAGCGTTACCGCCGGCCGTTCGTCGTGTCCAGGCACCAAGTTGCTCTTTGACGTGGGGCATGCGGTCTTCAGCCGACTGCGCATTGAGTGGCTGGGTCGAGAACAAGGACATGGTGAATGCGTAAGAGGACAATGGAAATTCTTGCTGGTCGAGGACCAGCGTATACCGTCGACCAGGGGCAACCTGGAAGCGAGCGAGGGTCTGAGGCGAATCTACGTATGGCCCTCTGTATACTGCTCCATCGTTGAATCGAACCTTGTAGCCACCCTCGTCGAAGAGTAGTATGCTCATGAAGCCCAGACGACGGGAAACTGCAGCCATAGAACCAGCCTTGTTGCGGGCAATCTCAAGCTCTTCATCAACGAAATGACGGCTGATAAGCGCCCAGACCAAGCCACCGTTGCGTGACTCGATGGAGAACTGGGGATTTCGCACGAGCGTTGATGAGAAATAGCTGGGTGGCAGATCCCAGGTGAAGTGGTGCTCCTGGCGATGGGGAAAGAGACGAGGATTCCAGTTGAGATACATGGATTCGAAATGCTGAACGACGTCTTCGAGCATGACCCATATGGAGCCAGGAGTTGTGGGTGACTCGAAACATTCAGAATCGGCTGGTGCTGAGCCAGCTTCAACCAGGTGTTGAGCCACAGACCAGCTGGCGCCCCTCCAAACAGGTCCGTTGCACCAAGGGTTTTTGACAAGCATGCGTCGTATGCCGCCTGTTTCGTCGAGGCCCTGGACGGCATAGTCATGTTCGCCTATGAGGCCCATGATTTCTTCCTCCTCCCCCGATGTTCGACCGGTACCCAAAGTGACCACAAGATCATTGGATTCGTGGGCAGTCTTGATCCGGTTCCAGGTCTTGTCGAGGTCAAAGTCCTCCCTAATTATTGTCAGCCAAATATTACATATTTCTGTCTATGCTCCCTGGGTACAAGGAACCAAGCCATCCTTGACCAGCAGCCTTACCTTTGCAGAAACACTTGCTCAGGGATCCAACCCATCAATACCCATAGATCAGTGCTCGAATTGCTCCCGGGAAAGTCATATCCACCTCGAATCTTCAGGTACGCCTTCTCCACAAGAGCTGGCCAAATCAACTTTGGGTTTGTCCGGTCCACGACGAACAGAGTGCGGTCACTCTGAGAGGCAGGGAGTCGGTCATCGATGACAACGCGTCGTTCGCAGCCATTGAATCGCAGGCGGATAATGTACTTGCCGGAGGGAGACAGCCGAGGCCTGCCAGCGGAATGGTCGTATGGGTAGAAGATGGAAGCGAGGGCCTGAGGTGGTTGAGGTCAAATCAGGACTGAGCTGGGTTCAGAACAATTGCAGGGAAGTCATGAAGTAGACTAGCGTCACCCACCGCTTGTTTTCCTGTCAAGATCGTCACGGCAGCAGAAAGCCCAGCCACGACGGAACAGTCTGTGGTGACGTCTTGGACTAAGTCGACAGTGGTGTTTGATGTCATGAAGCCGGCATCATCCTCATCGTCGGAACTCGGGAACAGGTCCCGCGGCCTAGTCCAGGCACTAAATATCGCTTCCTGAGCTGGGGACAGGGAGAATTCCGCATCGTCGCTGTACAGAAAGGACAGGTTAGTTAGCGGCCCTAGATAGCGCCCAGGCACGAATGTTCTTCGGCTCGATGGAAAGTGTATTCAGATAAGCGAATGGAAGATTGATGGTTGGAGCAAGGAAAGATCGGCGCAGCAATGAGAGGAACAATGATAGCAAGTTTCCGGCGACGCACACAAAAGGCTCCGCACCGGGAGGGAGCTGAAATTCAGCATCGGAGGGCTCGGATGTCCAGGCAGGGAAGTCGTTGCCGTGAAGACGCGAAAAGCGGTGGAGGATAGGGTCGCCGTCGCCCTGGTTCAATTCACCCTTGAGGTGCTCTGCATGGGCAATGAGCTGCTGACACTTCCGGCGCAACCGAGTGGCATCGGCTTTCTTTGTAGCTTCACCAGCGGCCTGCATGTACAGCTCGGCAGCCTGTATTGTGTGGCCAAGGGCTTCAGCACCCCTCGAGCCTGCAATGAGGGACTCTGCAGCCTGCGGATTTGCTTGATGAGCCAGTACTCTGGTTCGCGGGACTACGCGGCTCACCAGTGCTTTCCTTTCCATGCCTCCTGTGGCTCTCTTTACATCAACTCATTTGGAACTCTGGGGACATGTCGGTCAGCAGACACCAGGACGTGCGGGAAAATGTAGAGCTTCAGGACCCTG
This sequence comes from Stachybotrys chartarum, assembly GCA_001021365.1. Lineage (NCBI taxonomy): Eukaryota > Fungi > Ascomycota > Sordariomycetes > Hypocreales > Stachybotryaceae > Stachybotrys > Stachybotrys chartarum. The sequence continues at coordinate 646,177 of LDEE01000012.1, forward strand.
TCGTATTGTACGAAATGGCAGAGCAACGGAGGAGCGCCGACAGAGAGAAGAAGAAAGCGGGACAAGCTTGAATTGATGCAGTAGGCAGACATAGAAGCGAGCCAGACCCCGCGCATCGTACGTCGTGGAAAGCGGGCCGGCTTGGCTTCCATTTATTCCATTTTCACTATCAATTGTGGGGTGTATGACGGTTTAGGTGCTGTGTGTTGACGGACGCTGTTCCGAGGGCAGCAGCTGCCTCGCCCTTTATTGGATTCGGCATAGTTCCTTCCTCGTGTAGCGGCAGGTACCAGCGATGTGAAGCCGGCGGAAGGAGAGCGCCAGAGGATGCGATGATGGAAGAAGTATCTCTTCTATATTGGGCAGGCGGGTGGTTCCCTCACGATGGACGACAATGGGAAGAGGGGAACTGGGAGGCGCTGGAAAATGCCTTTAGAACGGCGTATTGTGTCTATCCAACAGGACAACTGGCAACCTTACCTGTCAAGGTAGGCACCTCTGACTTCAGCACGAGCAACCGCCGTTGAGTTTGCTGCTGCCCGCAGCTAGCTAAGGTAAGGTAAGGTAAGGTAAGGTAAAATAAGGTGAGATGAGCTAGGACGGGCTCATCATCGGAGGTTGAGGAGGGCACTTGGCTGAGTGATGATGCAATACCTCATAAAAAGAGTAACTAGGTAGGCGACAAACACTGAAACTTTGGACAAGGAAGCATATGGCCCGGGCTATTATTTCCGAAAAGTTACCTCATCCAGAATCCCATGTCTTGAACGGTACGCCAGCGCTGTAATTGGCAAAGTTCGTCGCAGTACGTCCGTACCTCGTCTTGAATCAATGTGTGCAAGATGTACCGAGGTCCCATGCCGATTACCTACCACCTAAGGAGAATCCAGCTACAGTGGAGGCGCGTGGTCGACCCCCATGCGCTGGGCCGGTACCGTAACTTACCGAGGTCCAGACCACATGCCAGGCGGTAACGCCTGTGGTTCCATCGTTCGTGCACGCCGCGGACCCATATGAGCAATCACCACTGATTGCTTCATCTTCTCTTTGCACCTTATACCATTGCATAAGGTAAACACATGTACCAGGGGCTGGATCATCATCTCAGTGTTCAAGAAACACTTGCATCCGATAGAGTCTCTTGGTCATTCCACGTTCTCAGTGCGCCATTGGCTGTTGAACACGCAGCGAAACCCCGGGTTCCAAAGAGCGCTCCTCCAGGCCTCGTGGGCTTTAAATAAATTGCCCTTCACTTGATTTCCTCATACTACTCATGGCAGCACTATCAAAGCCAGAAATCTCACCATGGGGTCGCGCTGTAGCCGGGGCTTCGGGTGCCGTCGTCGCCAACGCTCTGGTCTACCCTCTAGATATGTTAGTCGTCCAATCGTCACGAGTCCTTGTCGCAAGCTGCTGACAGATCTATCTCTCCACAGAGTTAAGACGCGATTGCAAGTTCAGGTCAAGTCAATCAAGGGTACGGATGGCCTGGATTCCCGCGCCTACGCCTCGACGTGGGACGCCATTACCCGCATCATGGAAGACGACGGTGTCAAGGGGCTGTACGCGGGCATCAATGGCTCTCTGATCGGTGTAGCCTCCACAAACTTTGCCTACTTCTATTGGTACAGCATCATCAGGTCTCTGTACAACAGCTATGCGGCCGCCGGCGCTGCGCCATCCACTGCTGTCGAGCTTGCTCTCGGCGCCGCTGCTGGAGCCGTTGCCCAGGTCTTTACCATTCCCGTAGCTGTTGTGACGACACGTCAGCAGACTGCAAGCAAGGAAGACCGCAGGGGCTTGATCGAGACCGCACGAGAGGTCATTGCTGGACCCGATGGTGTTTCCGGCCTGTGGAGGGGCCTAAAGGCCAGTCTTGTGCTTGTTATCAATCCCGCCATCACGTATGGCGCGTACGAGCGCCTCAAGGAATCATTCTTTCCAGGAAAAGCCAACCTGAAGCCTTGGGAGGCATTTTGTGAGTTGCATGTATTGAACTTGGCTTCACTCGAGTGCTAACGCGCTCACAGTGCTTGGAGCCACTTCCAAGGCAATGGCTACTATCGCCACACAACCTCTCATTGTCGCCAAAGTTGGACTTCAGTCGAAGCCACCGCCCCAGCGGAATGGCAAGCCTTTCAAAAGCTTCATCGAGGTGATGAGATTCATCACCGAGCACGAAGGTGTTTTGGGTTTATTCAAAGGCATCGCACCACAAATCCTTAAGGGCTTCCTCGTACAAGGCATCTTGATGATGACCAAAGAAAGGTTCGTACTTGCCATCCCCCTTTCTATGCAGAGCACCCTTTGAACTAATTCGGCCAGGGTCGAACTGTTTTACGTCCTCTTTCTGCGATGGCTCAAGACGATTTGGTACTCCAAATTGCAGCGGGCTACACAGGCAGCCGTGACGGCTTCAAACCACAACATCACCCCAAAGGCTGTAGTATAAAGCTCAAATGCTGCTATTTACGTACCCTCAGATGTATTTTGGTCTATTTATTCATGGCAATTGTTTTTCTTTAACCTTTCGCATTCTTACATCGGATCATACAATGGATTCTGGGTTTCATTCTAGATGAATTTGGCTACCAACCAGAATAGCTTGTGCCGACAACTTTTCTAATGTGACCATGTCGTCATATAGGCATCCCATGCGAAGCATCTATTAATCTTCTCTTCTGCGTGATACATGGGATATAGCTACAGTCTTCACGGTACGCTCGTCAAGATAACAGTCGAGTCACGAGGCATCTTGAGCTTATCCAAGATAATGAGTCGATTTGAAATATGCAAATACCCGACTCTAGTTAGACCTTGTAACTACACCCACTTAGCTTATTGCATAACCGCATATGCTGGGCCGAGAAGCGCTTATGTCAGCCGGATACCCCACCCAATCAAGACACACCACTCTAGGGCTTTGGTGCCGCCGCACAACTTTTCTGTTGCTAACTGGATCTAACATTGCGAATTCATATCCATTCACACAACGAGATCTCGACAGCAGCCATGGCCAGTAAGTGACGACCAGCCGGTATTCCGTCGCCTTGGTATCACTATGACTGACATTCACGGTTCTTAGAGTCAAAGAACTCGTCCCAACACAACCAGTCGCGCAAGGCGCACCGCAACGGGTTAGTGGAGTGAACCCAACGATGCCTGTATTCCGACTCACTTTTATCAGTATCAAGAAGCCCAAGACCTCCAGATACCCGTCGCTCAACGGAACCGACCCCAAGTTCCGCCGAAACCACAGACATGCTCTGCACGGTACCGCCAAGGCTCTGGTACGACATCAAAGTATACTGCGACCCAGGCCAGTGACTAACGCGTATTCACAGAAGGAGTTCCGTGAGGGCAAGCGTGAGACGGCATAGGAGACAGCGATGGGAAGGGTTTCGGAAACACGGCGAAAAGCCATGGGCGAATTTGGTTTCTATAACGGGCCAGTATGATAGACCACGAAATACCACATGGTTGAATCACATCACGCATGGTCCGCCTCGGAGCAACAGACAATGTTGCCTACATGCTGCTCGCAAGTTACTGGTACAATCATCGAGAGGGTAGGCCACATGCTCTAGGTGGAATCGCTGAAGCTGCAATTACACCGTGATGTTTTCATCACCCCAAATCCATCATGCCCATGAGTTCACAAGCTCCCAGGGACGTCCAACCTGGACTTACAAGGTCGCCATGTGCTGCTTCTGGTGCATAAGTGTTCTGCTTCGTTTCCCTTCCGCGATGTCTTCGTGGCCAAATACATTTCTCCATTTTTTCAAGGAATCTTACCAATTCATGATTACGCGTGATGATTGAACAGTTCAACCATAATAGGTATGTTGCTTGCTCGGTTTCTACAAAGCCGACGCGGCGAGCTTCCAGCAGGTTGAGCTTGAAATAAAAGAAAGATAGCACCAGTACGCTGCCTCGTATGGCTGGCACATGTTTGTTGGGATCGGAGGATACTAGTCCAAGCTTCCCACAACTTCTTGCTCGGCATGATGAGCAAGTCAAGGAACCTGCAGTGTTGAAGGACTTGACCCACTGTGAGGGAAAAGGAGAACAAAAGCAAGAACATTGACGCCCGTTCAAGCCAGGAGGCACTTCGAGTGGTTCTCCTTTTCCCGGGATGAGAGGTTCCCGGGCCTCCGTCTCAAACGACTTAGACTACCTAGTACCTACCGTACAGTAGTTAGGCACGCTTTGAAAAGGGGAGGCTCTAAAATGTGTCCACATAGAACTGGACCAAGGCCTAGTTGTGGTACCTTACGGGTACTGTACGGTAGGAAGTACATCCGTACAGGCTGGGAAAAGGAGCGGCCAGGATCAATCACTCGCCTTACCTAAGCAGTCCCTTGTGCTCTTGGCCTGGCCCACGCACGACTACCTTAACTTTCGAGTCCCGATCCTGGTGAGACCAGATGGCTTGACCCTCAACTCAAAAATCCCATCTACAGGATTTGTTGGTGCCGCACCCCGTGGCGGAAGCAATAAAGACTCTTCTGGCCTGCCTGGAAGCAGACGTCGTCCCTTCATTGACATCCAGTATCTTTTCGATTCGAGAGGTAAGTTTATCCCACGCCTCCCCACTGTCTCACCTCTCGAGCCTCCTTGCATCCTCGTCCCACCACCCCCGAGGGCCCCCGATGCTGACACAAAATCTTGCACCTACAGGATCCCTTCTCTCCAGCGACGTCCGTCTTGCGCGAAACATGCTGTAGTCTGTCCCGCCCTGCTCTTCGTCGTCAACACTCCTTTGAGGTCAGCCGGTCACTGCAGGAGTCGACACAAAAAGTTTAAAAAATAATTCAAGCGCCTACAACCCCCTTGGGCCGCCGTCCGACTCATCATCGTCATCCACCATCTACCATTTATCAAAGGCTGCTTTGGTCCTCGCACGGCCGCAAGCTTGAACAATGCACAAGATGTCAGGAAACCACAACATCGGCAACCGCAACAGCACCCCCGAGGCCAATACAGGGTCGTCCCTCCGCCCGCCGTCTTCGAGGGCCATCGGCTCGGGCACCGGACTCCGTGCCTCGGCGGACATGGCCAGCTTTTCTAACGCTGCGTCAGCAAGCCGCAACGTCAACCGCCCCTCGTCCGATATATTCCATGGCTCTGCTCCGGAAGGCGATTCCCAGGACAAGGTTGCCCAGCAGTGGATAGCAGACATTGACCAATATGAGACCACATTGGAGGAGATGGCTGCTGCCACCCTGGACCAGGATTTCAAAGACGAGCTCAGTGCCATCGAACAGTGGTTTCGTGTGCTGAGCGAGGCCGAGCGTACGGCCGCTCTCTATGCTCTCCTGCAGCAGACTACCCAGGTTCAAATCCGATTCTTCATCCAAGTGCTTCAACAGATGGGAAAGAATCATCCCATGTCCAGCATGCTGTCGCCGGCCAACTTTGACAAAGGTATACAATACTTGCATATTCCTCATCGAGTGACTGAATGCAATGAACCTCATCACTGACACCATCATGGCAGATCCTATGTCAAACCGTCTTAGCGATGCCATGGGCAAGCTCAACGTCGACTCGGCACGTAACTCTTTTGCTCGCAACTCTGTCATCGCCCCCTCGAAAAGGCACTCTGGGCTGGATCCCTCCACCATCAACGCCATGTTTCCCGATGCCGCGGCAGCCATCGCCACAGAGAAGGCCAAGTTCACTCAGCAGACTGGCAATCCCCCTTCATCCAACCGCAACAGTGCAGCAATAGACGCGCGCACCTCGGTGGGACCCCCAGGCTTGTCTGGCCCACAAGATACGAGGGAGAGCGTTGCATCTGGCTCGGCGGCGCATTGGGGTGCTGGTGGTGATCAGCCCAACTCCAAGATGCCATCCAACCAAACGCCAATGGGCCAGTTCGTCCAGCAACAGAACAGTGGTTTGAGATCACCTCGACCTCAGCTCTCGAATAACGCATCGATTCAAAGCACGACGCTTACGGCGCCTGAGAAGAACCCGGCCGATCTTCCATTGCTTTCTCCCTACCAGGCTAACAGCGGCAACTGGGCATCTATGGTTAACACCCCCCAGACTGCCAATTTCAACACTGGTGCAAACAACCAACAAGCTGAAATGCTTGCCAATGCAACGGCCATGAAACTAGCAGCTCTGTCCACGGTCAACAACCGCTTTGCGCTCGATGACGTTCGAAAATACCGCCGCGCGAGATCCAACGACGCTCCGGGGGGCAACAAAATGCCCATGTCACCGGTTCAAAACATGAACCTCCCCACCACCAATGTTGTCATGATCAACGAGCATGGTCAAGTCCTGAGCCGAGAACAGGTTCTCGCAATACAAGCGCAGCAGAACATGGCTCTCAGTGGACAGCGAAGCCGGCCGAGCTCGCCAGGCATAGCGATGCAGCCAGGCATGGCGCCAATGGGGGCTTTCACATCACCCCAGCACAACGGGTTCCTGGCTGCCTTTGATGGCTCGTCCCCTTTGCTCAATAACGGCATGGGCGGCCTGGGCATGGGCCAGCTTGGCATGGGCGGTCATGAGGGCTACCTCTCTGACCATTCTGACATGGCCAGGGGCCGCTCGCCAAGGGGAAGAAGGGGCAGCTCGAAGCCGCCAGAGGACCCGACGGACCCGAGTCTGCTCCAGGACATCCCTAGTTGGCTCCGCAGCCTGCGGCTTCACAAGTATACGGATAATCTCAAGGACATGAAGTGGACCGACCTCGTCGAACTGGATGACAAGGCGCTCGAGGATCGGGGAGTGAATGCACTGGGTGCTCGAAGAAAGATGCTCAAGGTGTTTGAGCAAGTAAAAGGTACGTCGACGACGAACAAACCCTGCTAAAGCAGGACGCAACCGAGATGGCAGGGCTAACGACACATGTAGATGCCAAGGCAGAGGGCCGGCTGGCTTAGTATAGGTTGGCAGGCCTCGGGGCCCATTATATTTGTTCTTGGTTACGCAGGGTCGAGATTTCTTCCCATAGGATTGGACTAGGTACGGATGAGAAGATGCATGCGTATGTAAGTTATCATGGAGGGCTCAACGGCAGCGACTTTTTGCGTACCCGCGCATGGATCTTTCCGAAGTTGGTCATTCTTACTCGAGTACTTTTGACATGTTGGTACTTGTTATTTTTACTTGACCGTTTGAAGAAAAAAGCATGCGTATCAATAGTAATTGTGTTGAAATGTTTGGGAGTGATTCATGAGCATGTACTTGCCCTGCCTGCTGTAGAGGAAGATTTGAGACCCGGGCGGACGACGTGTGTCCAGAGTGTGGCTGCTATCAGCAATCCCAAAAACGCAGGTAACATTTTAACATGTGAGGGTGATATCGCAAGATTCTCACCGCCGTAGACTGTTCGGTTTCAAAGGCTGCGAAGGCGGAGGAATGGCTGTGGTTGTCCCCAGGCTGATGGTAGGCGGGTACTTGCCCAATACTTGGTGTGAAATGTGTGTTGGTGGGTAATGGGCAAATTAACCTCTTGACTTAGCAACCTACCTATCCGTACCCGTACTACTTATGGCATCGATGTGAAAGACCGACTGTCCTTCCCGGGTTTTCGCCGCTTGACGTATCACGGCCGCAGACACTCGCTGGTTTCTATCGAGGACACCAGTCATGGCCAGCGCCGGGGACCCTGGGCAAGGTGCTCCGCCTGAGGCGTAAGTAGGTGCTCTTCCAATACACTCGTCGCTGTGCTGACAACGAAGGCCAGTCACGAAGACAACCCCGGCGATGTCTCTGACGCCGACTCGGATCTGGAGCTGCTGCAGGGTGAGATCAGTACCTACGATCAGTCAGTGCGTAGCTTCCTGGCCTCGCATCACAACGACGGCGCCTCGTTCCAGCCTACCCGCGGGGGTCCCAGGGGCCGCGGCGCTCGTGGCCCTCGCAAGGCGGCCAAGCCTCGAGGAGATATCACCGCTCGCCTGTCCAAGGTCAACCAGGCCTTTCTTGGCGGTGACTACTCCAGGGCGCTGGACCTTGCCTTCGAGGTCATCCGGATCAACGCCGAAACCCATCAGGCATGGACCGCCGTGGCCTCCATCTTCCGTGAGCAGGGTGAGATGGACCGGGCTCTCGCAGCCATGGTCTACGCTGCACACCTGCGCCCAAAGGACCTCGTCGGCTGGATGAACTGCGCGTCCTTTGCGCTCGACACGGTCACCGATGATGAGGCTGGCAATTTGCACACCGCGCGCCTGTGTTTCTCGGCTGCCATCAGGGCCGATCCTACCAACATCGACGCCAGGCTTGGCAAGGCAGCCGTCTGCCACAGCCAAGGGCACCTTTCTGCAGCAATCTCCGAGTACAACATGGTTCTGCGGCGACGTCCTCAAGACCTGGACCTGGTACGGAAGCTCGCTGAAGCCTGTGTGGATAACAAGCACGCCGAGACCGCATTGCCCTCGGCCATTGCCGCTTACAGGCGGTACTTTGATATTGCGCGGGCCAACACTGGTGAGTATGCGTCCGATGCCCTCTGGCACGATATCGGCATCTACGTGGAGCTACATGCGTCTACCGGTTGCTTTCAGGATGCTACCCATGAACTGAAGGCCTTGTCCAGGTGGCTCGTTGGTCGCGCACCAGAGGCATACTGGGACGAATGGCAAGCCGATGATCGCGAATGGGACAACGACCACGGCAGGCGACTTTTGTGCCCCGACTTTGTCGAAAACGCTTTCCCCCTGGAGCTTTACGGTTACGCCCTGCCCCTGGAGCTACGAGTCCGCTTGGCCATTTACCGCTTACGGCTTGGTGACGAGGCTGAAGCATTTGTGAGTTTTCGAAGCAATGTGCAAATCACATATTGACTGACTTGAAGCCAGCACCATTTATCATGGCTAGAGTCCACGGACCAGCATACCATCGACTTCATTGCTGACTTCTCATTCCTGGCATATGACCTCGCCAGCGAGCTCATGAGATGCGGGCAGCCGTCTTTTGCCATTCCATACTTTGAAAAGCTTCGACACCTGCCGGGAGACCCTGACCCAGCTGTCTTGCTGCAACTGGGTCGCTGTTATCTAGCCACGGGGGAGCAATCTACCGCGGAAGAATATTTCCTAGCCTCGATTGAAGCAGATGAGGAGATCATCGATGCCCGCATTGAGCTTGCCAATCTATACGAGAGGACGCGGGAGGATGAAGAGGCCCTCATTCTGGCTGCCGAGGCAATGGCACTGCGCGAGGCACACGATGCACCGCCCAACGATCCAACCCGACATGCGGCGGCTGCCATTACTCCAGCTATGCAGCCTCTGTACTTGGCGCAGAGAACCCTGCCCATCAAAAAGAAGAGGGAGCCCAGGAGCAAGCCCAGCGATGGGCAGCCAAAGTCGGTGATTCCCAGGCGCTACCGACCGAAACGCTTGGCTGGGGCAGATAGGCGCCAACAAGACGAACAAGCCCGCGCCGGCAAGCTTGCTGAGCAGTACAGGATTGTGCGGAACCTCAAACAGCAGATCAATGACGGTAACCAGGACTTGGTCGAAGAATGGATGACTTCTTCCCGCGAGCTGGTGGACGAGTTCCGATCTCTCAAGAAGTTCTATAGCTGGGACAAGTATCTACGCTTCTTGGGGAGAAGAGTCACTCTCGAACAGCAAGATCCTAACCGGCCCGAGTCAGAACTGACGCAGATGTATGAACGACTCAGCAGATGTAAGTGCCGAACCGTCCCCTACAGACCCTGTTGGCGTCAACCGTGGTCATACCACAAGTACTGACAGGACGCGTGAAGCGCTTGCTCCCCGTGGCGATCTCATCCGAGAGGGACAAAGCTCTGTACTCGATCATCATCAGGGAATATCGTTCGATAGCTGGCTCGATCTGTTTCTGGATTATGCCATTGGGCTGGCGGTTAACAACCGGCGAGATGAGGCATATCAAATATGCGAGGCCGCCCGCGATTCTACGGTCTTCCAGTCTCCGAAATATGAGTTCCCTATATACATTGCCTGGAGCGGTATGTCCATAACTTCAACCTCTGGTTTCAATCAGCTAAGCAACGTTGGTAGTGTGTGCCATATACACCAGCGACGAGGAGAAGTGCGTCACCATTGGTCGACACCTCATGAGGGATGGGGGTGTGTCTGACTCTTACCGCATGTTCGCACTGCTCTCGTATCTGTGTCAATCCCCCGTTTCATGGTATACTTCTGGTCCTGCTCAGAAGTACATCCTACGCCAAATCAAAGCCGTCGACTCAAGCCATCCAGAAGCAGTGATGCGAGGAACGAGTGGTGAGCACGAGAGAAGGCTTGATGTGTGCTTGCTCATGCTGTACGGTCATATCCTCTTCACGTCAACCAGCTACACGCATGCATTAGGTATGCTTTCAGTTGCTCGATCCAGCCAGATTTCCTTTTAGACCTGCTAACTTCGGGTGTAGGTTATTTCCTGCGAGCCCGGTCTCTCGATCCAGGAAACAGCATGGTCAACCTTAGTCTAGGGCTGGCATATGTTCATTACGGACTAAAGCGCCAATCGACCAACCGGCAATACCTTCTCCTCCAAGGACAGGCGTTTTTGACCCAATATGCGGAAGGTAGTCGGCTGGAAGGTGGACCTGTATCATCCGTTGAAGCTTACTACAACATCGCGCGGCTGTTTCAACTGCTCGGCATTGGGTTTCTCGCTCACGAATATTACACGCGTGCTACGGAGGAGATTGAGAAGGGGGGCGGGGACGATAATATCAAAAACGACATTGCCACGAATCAGATCATCTCACTCCTTTCTAGTCAAAATCGATACGGAGCTCTGCTTTTGATGAAGCAGAGGATGAAGCTATAGGCCAAACAATCCAGGGATTCTCGCCACGATGCCGATGGATGTGCCGTCTCCTGCGATGGTCTACATTCTAGTACAACACTGATTGGCCAGTGATTGGCCGAATAGCAAGTCCAGGCTCCAACTTCCTAGGCTTCCTAGGAACGATGAAGTCTTGGGCAGCCCGCGCCGCCCCTCGAATGGGTATATATCCACGGTTCGTATGTACAGCCACAGTGAGCATCCTTCTGTGGTCCAAATGACAAATCTAATGGGTTTTAAGTCACAGCCAGCAACGCGATGATCCGGGGGTGGATCGGGAAGCAAGCCATTGGCCAGGCTGTCATATTGAGTGTTTATTGCACTCAAGGAAAGTGATCCTTGCGTATAGGGCAGAACTGAAGATATGGAATCTCGCAATGCTTGGCTCGAATGCCTGGGACCGTTTTCGTATCATGTCCAGATGTTATATTACCACAAAAACATGAGCACGCCTGTGTTTTGCCTTCGATGTGTTCATGCTCCAGGGTGGTTGTTCTGCATTTGCGGAGAGGCTGCCGCACTGAATATAACGGCGAATGAGCAGATCTGCGAAGTCATTACGACAACGACAATCATTGCAATAGTCATTGTACACCAATTCCAGAGTTTCAGCTAACCCACAAGACCAGTGACATCGAACCATATCTTTGCACCACACGCTGCACCTCAGACTGTGGATTGTCGTGTAGGGTAGCACCGCGGCAAACCAACGCTGACTAAGTCTAGGAACATCACGAAACTCAAGGTACTGGACGGTGACGGTTGAAGAAGTGCCGTTGGGACGTGCTCAACCTTCCATTTGAAAGCATGGACGTGGCTCGCAGTATCTGTTGGTGTTCAACATGTTCAAATTAGGTCACATCGTGTGGTTCAACGCGGCCATCTTCCAGCTCCACGAGCCGGTATACGCCGACGAGCGAAGCGTCAGCACCCCAATTAGCTACACTACCTCGACGCCGTCCGTTTGCGCCGCCCGCACAATCAACTACATCACCAATACCTTACCGCAGTCATGCCTGACGACAAGCTGGACGCAGACGGAGCCTGCCCAAGCGGGGACGGCCACTGCGGCAGCGCAGAACCATGATGCGAAGCAGACTCCAAAGTCGGATGCCGAGCCCCCGACGGCGTCCAGCGCAACCCTGGCCGAGGCGCCGGACCCAGCGGGCGAGGAGCCGCCTTCGGAATCGTTCATGCCGTTCGAGGACTGGAAGGAGATGATGCTGCGGCGCACGGGACAGGACCCCCAGAACCTCCGGTCTCGCAAACCGAGCCACCGCCCCGCCGGCCACAGGGTGCCCCCGGACTCGGGACACTCGGGCTTGGGAGAAGAGGACGAGATATCGCTTAACTTCGACAACTACCTCGAGACCGAGGAGAACGCCAGTGCCCAGGATGGAGGCGCCGGCGGCGACCACGGACAAGAGAACGGCTTAGCGTACGAGGATGAGGATGAGGAGGAGGAGAAGCCGCCCATCCGCCGAAGCAAAGACGCCGGCAAGACCTGCAAGGAACGCTTCTCGTACTCGTCCTTCGACGCCGGCGCCATCATCCTCAAGACCAGTCCCAAGGCGAAGAACCCCAAGGCGATCCTCGCCGAGAACAAGGACAGCTACATGCTGCTCGAGTGCGCCGCCAAGAGCAAGTACGTCATCGTCGAGCTCAGCGACGACGTCCTCATCGACACCGTCGTCCTCGCCAACTTCGAGTTCTTCTCCAGCATGATCCGCCACTTCCGCGTCAGCGTGAGCGACCGCTACCCGGCCAAGGCGGACAAGTGGCTCGAGCTGGGCACCTTCGAGGCCCGCAACTCGCGCGACATCCAGCCCTTTCTCGTCGAGAACCCGCGCATCTGGGCCAAGTACGTCCGCATCGACTTCCTCACCCACTTTGGCAACGAGTTCTTCTGCCCCGTCTCGCTGCTCCGCATCCACGGCTCGCGCCTGCTGGATTCTTGGAAGGAGGACTCGCCTCACGAGGAGGACGCGCCCGGCTTGCTCGACACCCCGGCCGATGAGCTCGAGGCTGATGCTCCCGTTGCCGCGGAACCTAGCTCCGAAGTCGCCGAAAACGCCCAAACATCCACCATCGTGGCTGAGACACTGACTGTGGTCAAGGCCGACCCGGCGCCTACATCGCATGTCGTTGATCTTTTGCTCCTCAACCCCACATGCGCCGCCACCGAGTCTTCATCAAACGATCCTCCCGGTGGTCCCCGAGAAACCGAAAAGCCCGGACATGAAAGTGTCGACGGTCATCGTACCGGCACAGCCGACGTTACCTCCGGGACAACGACAAGCCCGCCCGGGACCCAGCACACCGAAGGCAGCAAAGTCACGTCGTCCCCCAACACCTCCACACCCTCCGCCCAGTCATCAGCCAGAGCTTCTCCCAACGATAAACCTTCCGCCCAAGCCAGCTCCTCCGCCGGCGTCACGAATACGACCAACTCTGCCCAATCCTCCGGATCGGCCTCGGCCAACTCCACGACCAAAAGCAACGCCTCCAACACTCCTCCAAGCGGCAAGCCTCGTAGCGGCGGAGCTAACGGCGCCCCAGCTGTTGCGTCCGCCGTGCAGGAAGGTTTCTTCAACGCAATCACCAAGCGCCTCCAGCAAGTCGAGTCTAACCTCACGCTCTCGTTGAAGTATGTCGAGGACCAGTCGCGGCACATGCAGGAGGCCCTGCACAGAGCCGAGCAGCGGCAATCCTTGAAGGTCTCCCAATTTCTAAATCACCTCAACCAAACAGTCCTCGCCGAGCTGCGCACCGTTCGCGACCAGTACGACCAGATCTGGCAGTCCACTGTAATTGCCCTGGAGAGTCACCGCGACCAGTCTGAACGCGACCTGCTCGCCCTCGGCGCTCGTCTCAACCTTCTTGCAGACGAAGTGGTTTTCCAGAAAAGGATGGCAATAGTGCAAGCCGTCCTGCTCCTTTCATGCCTGTTCCTGGTCATCTTTTCTCGTGGTGTTCCCATCCCTTATTTGGCGCCCCTGTTGGACCAGAGCAGCGCCATGACCGCATACGCAAACGCAACATCGCCCACGCACAAAAGGGCCATGTACGCGAAGACGGACGACTTTTCCCACGCCGATGCAGATGAGTTAGACCCGCATCGTGCTGATCGCTATGCTACGATAGGGGCCTCGGATCTTGATGGACATGTTGGGAATGGGTTATCTGACCAGGACAACCCTACTACTGTCCTCGAAGCCGAGGACCAGCTGCACCAGGCTGAGTACCAACCAAGCTCTTCTCTGTCGTCCACTCCGCTACAGGAAGATGTCGATCTCGGGGGCATCTCACCCCTTTCAAGCGTCAGTATCAAAAGCAACGGCTTGAGACATTTACCAATCCGCAAACCGCTCCCGGCTCTTCCAGAGGATACTACCTCTAATATGGAAACCATGTGAGCACGAGGGCTTTCGTGCAATATCGTTTGAATCGAAGGAGCTTGCCTTGATTCGAAGCTTCATCAACTCAGCGAAAAATGGACAGCATCAGTCAAGTACGAGACCCTTTGTTCAAAGGCTGAACTCAGCAAACTGACTCATTACCGTCATCTAGCTAGGCGTGATTTTTGTACATGCGGCTACCAGGGCGCATCAAGTCAATATATAGCGAGATGTGCGTTGCACAATGAACGAAACCTCCTTGCCTCCACAACAAATCCAGGCTTGGATGGTGATTGAAATGTGCAAACTTTATTCGAGATTCCTTGTTGACGAGACACCAAATTATTGCGAGGCTGCAGTATACAGATGCTGTATAGCTGCCTCGTAGTCGTACTCCTCCAACGCCGCAAGTCGGGTCCCGCGGTCGTACTGTGAGCGCCTACGCCTCTGCTCGTCGCGGAAATGTTGGCCTGCATTCGGCGTGAAAAGCCCTGCAATGCATCAGCGGCAATCATTGTGACTTGGCTGCACAGCAAGACTTACCAACATGCTCCGCATTCTCGCAGCTTCGCTTCATCTTGGACTGGTTGTCGGGGTCCGGGAATGGCTCTTCCTGGCCAGCAAGCTCGGGCATTGGTCCGTTCGAGGTAAAATACAGCTGGAACCAGTTAACCATGCACAGAATCCGTTTAATGGAAAGCATACCTTGGGCCGGTAATGAGGAGCTTCAAGCATGACGGAGCTGTTACGAAATTTCTGGACGAGGCAATCTTTGCCTTGGATTGCTGATAAAAGCACATCAGTTCGATGTTGTTGAAACAGCACAGGTACTTCACTTACTTGCATATGAGATCTCTGCAACTTTGTCGCTCTTGAAACAGTTCCTGCTTTACGTTAGTATGCTGCGAAGCTCGAAAACTTGGTAAATCTTTGTGACATACCATCTTTGGTTTCCTCGAGCCTCAACGAACTGTTGTGAAGGTAGTTAGCCATGGACAGATTGAACGAGTATCCCATGCGACTGACATCAATAATGTCCAACGGCTATGATCTCATGTTAGCATCACAACTTGAACAGTAAGAGGCGCATACATACGTCGACAAAGTTGATGAATGCATAGCCAACACTACACGGGAGAACAATTGTTAGTTGCCACAAACCAAGAAGTGCACGGTGAGTACGGTGAGCCTTACTTGCAATCGTTGGCGAAATCAATTCGCAAGTACATAAAGTCGTACTTTCCCCAGCTGGACTCGTCGATAATTCGCTTGAGCATGGCCTGGTCAACCTTGTTGGGTATGTTACGAAGCATTATCTATTCAAGCTGTCAGAAGCCAAATCGTGGAAACGGAGGATGAGAATTATTTTTACCGTGGTCCGGACATCTGTCCCTTCTCGAATTCGGCTCGTATCAACATGGTTGTGATGTCCCACCGCATTGTGGTACGGGGTACGATTGATACGTGCTGCATTGTGTCTGCGCATGTCAGAGCGACCTGACACGGACAAAGCCTTCGATGGACTGAAGTTGTGAGATGCCGTGAGCGCAGGAGAAGGCGGTGTCTGGTACAACGGCCCAACCACTGGGTACGAGGGCGGCACATGGGCATAGGTGGCCATGGACCCAACGGTATTCGAGTGGCCATTGGGGAGATAACGATCAAGCACGTAAGGCATGTTCGGAGCCAGGGGCGATGGAAACATGAAAGGATACACCGCCACCGATGGCTGCACTCTCAGTTGCGGACCCGGCATAGAACGAGGGTTGACTGGCTTGACACAATTCGGCTGACAATCCAAGTCGTCGTGCGCTTTGGCAATGGCAAGATCTTGCAGTGCTTGCCCGATATCGTAACCGTAATCCGAATCCCCATTACGAGCTGTGACAGTAAGATGAATGTCCTTTCGAAGAACACCTGTCAGCCAAAGAAGCCTAATAACACACATTTGTGGCTTACCTCTGCCGTCAAGGTGTTGTTGGAGCTTGCGGATGCAATCGCTGCCACGGAAACATCACAGAATTCGACAATTGCTTTGAAAGACCCATCCGGGAATGTAGAGCGTCTGGCAATTGCGAAGATATCTCCGTGGGCTGCAAGAGCAGAGCGTGCTGACTCGATGGCCCATATACCATCAGCAACGCAGCCGGCTGGAATACTGGCAAAAATCGAAACCTGCCCAGCTTGCGCGCTCGTCTGGTCGAAGAGCATGAGAATATCCTAATCAAGGTATGAGTACGGTGGTAAATTGCGGGAGGTAGCGAGTGACACTACCTTCGACATCTGTGATGTACCAATGTAATCGACTGTCCAATTCTTTTCCATCAGGCGAATGCTAGCATGCACAGAGCAAGCGTCTCTGATATCCGTGAAGTACACGAACACATGATCGTTCATGGCTCCGAGTTGTCTGTCACCATGAAGATGGGCTCCATTCGCCTCCAGAGTCTGAAGGACAGAAATTAGTTCCATCGCCAAGAGGATTCAGAAAAGGGGGTAAATGTGAAAGGGTTGCTGCTTACCGCCAACCAAGCTTCGACTTCAGAAGTCGAAATCGTGGCCAGCGTGGAGATATCCAAATGTCTTGAGATGCCGAGATCAGTGCTGAGCGCCATTGAAATAACAGCAGAGGCCCCCGGCAGAGAGTGTTGAACTGGTTTGGCAAAGGGGTTAAAGGCCGACGCCATCGGCGAAAGGTTTGAGGCTGGCACTTCATAGGTGGGTGTAATGAAGGGGTCCTTGTCCGTGTGAGAAGAAGTATCCCTGTAGTTCATGGGTTGTATGACCAAAGGCGTAGATGAACCCGAGTTTGTAGGAGGATTGGGATACATCCTCAACTTGGTGGATGATTCCTCCGGAGAGAAGGTCGTCAGTCGAGTGTCAGGAGTTCCCCTGAAGGACTCAGCCCCTCCACTCGATGAACGGGGCGAGGAAGGGTTGAAGTGGTTTTCTCTTGAATGGGCCATCGTGCGTGTTTGCGTAGAGATGGCTGGAAAATTGACTCCTCAGAGCTTCCAAAGTTGGCAAGCAAGTGCCAAAACTGGGAAAGGAACAAATGCCCTGCGATGGGATAAAAAGATGAATCTAATGAGACCCAAGCTGGAAAAGAATGAGTAGAGAAGAAGAAGAAGAAGAAGACGGAAACGCTCTAGACGAAGAGATTTACTGCGAATGTGGGCGATTGTGCCATATCTCTCTTGCCAGATTGATGGGGAAGGTCCTGGCTAATCTGAGCTCGGTGTGCCTGCCAGATTCTGCAGGCTATTGCGCAAGGGAAAAGGCGGTGGGGGGTATGATGTCGTTGTAGAGAGACGAGGAAGGAGGAAAGGAAGGAGAGAGAAGGTAGGGGGCAACAAAGAGTCGGTTTCGCGCGCGAGGGAAGGCGCTCAATCCAGTACCTGCCACCAAATCGGTGCACGCGGCCTCAAGCCAAGCTGTATCCAATGGTTATAGAGTAGATACCTAAGGTATCTTAGGTACTACCTAGGTAGAGATACACGCGACTGCTTGACAGGTAGAGATGTGACCAAGAACGAGGTACAAGATGAAAGATCTCCAAGCTCGGGGGTTTCCAAGAAGGAGGAAAGGCGGATGAGGGAGGGAGGCGAGGTACCAAGTGGAAGTGTTATCGCATTTTCTGCGGGGTTGGGTCATTCATTGATGTGATTAAGGAACAAAAGACTGAGATGCTTCTAATTGCGAATTACGACCATGCATGTGCTTGGTAGCGCTTCTGCTTCAGTGAACTCGGCTCCTCAGCATGAAAGTCAGGTGCTAGCTGACAATAAACTGATTGTCAAATTGGATTACTCTAATTCTTTTGGTCAGTCACTCTGCGCTGCTTCATTAGAGCCTGCCTCCTCTACATCAACGTTTTCCATCATACCGGCAAATTTCGATGCCGACTCAAAATACATGTCTGTGATATTGATGCTGCTCATGCTAACAAGATCTTGAACAGTCTTGAGGGATCCGCTCCCGAATGTATATCAGGGAAGGTAGTCTCGAGCTGCATAAATGTTTGAAAGCCTAAAGAATTCCTTCCGTGTTTCAACTGAGATAGACCAGATGAAGGTGGCAGCCAAACACATTAGAAGGCAAATGGTACCTTACTTCAAGCAGTGTCAGGATGCCTTTGTTATTCTGCTTCACAAACCACACGTAAGCAATAAATAGCTAAGTACTCCACGTTTGGTATGCATAGGATTCCGAATATGCGCGAGTATCATTATTTGAATTGTTTTGTTTGGGGCTCTGCTGGGTTGAAGTAGAAAAGACGATGTTGAGGCAGGAGGTTGATGGTCTGGTCGATGACCCACTCTCACCTTTCTCGTTACGGAAAGGCGCAGCTGTTGCCAAACCCCGCTAAACCCACTCTCGCTGTGGTCCATCGAGCCGCAGGGGTAACCAGGGCAGGTACCGACCCACCTTTCATGTTGCTTGCGTCGGGATCCAGGCTGGCGTTATCCGAGTTGCGGGAGGTCATCCAAGACAGAGCTAACATAGACCTTCACGACGACTGGCCGCGAACCACCTCCATAAGGTGAAGCCCATTTCATGATCTCTAGCAACAATAGCCCGATTGCTACGTCGTAGCGGTCAACAGGATGCCCCGACGCCCCGCTGCCTATGATGACTATGATTCTGCGGTCCCGCAGGTAGATAGTGTGCGTCTGAGAACAACAGCAGGCCATTGACAAAGCTTTTAGATCATCCTTTCATCATCCGACTCGGACTTTCTCGACCATCTGATACCCGTTCTAAAAGATGCGGCTGCTTCACGGAGGACGAAATCGCTCATGCAGTGTCTTGACCGATACGCCGGGGACCGCGAGGCCGACATCGAGCGCATAGGCCTGACCAAGCACGAAGAGTTCCTCGATTCAATCAACCGCCTACAACAGGTTCGAGAAAGCACGGTTGCGCTGACTACGGAGATATTGGAGCTCAATCAGTCCATCCAAAACAGCACCGAGCAACTCGCCGCGCAAAAGGGTGCATTGGTCAATACTAAGGCACTTCGCCAAAACCTCGCCGACACAACAGCCGCATTGAAGGACTCTTTGCAAATCCTTCATGCCGTGAATAACTCGCATGAGTTGGTTCGCCGCAAGAATTATTACGCTGCCTTGAAGTCTCTCGAGGACCTCCAGAATGAGCATCTTGTTCCCATTCTACAGAACCGTTATTCAACCCAGCACCGGCTGGCCAATGTCATTCAGAAGTCTATTCCGGCTTCCCAGAAAGCTATTTCCGAGGCCGTAATGAGCGATCTAAATACGTGGCTCTATAGAATTCGGGAAACATCGCAGTTCTTAGGAGAGGTTGCCTTCTACCACACTGAGATGCGCAGGTTGCGTCAGAGGAAGAGGGTAGAGGATGACGCCTTCTTGGGGAACTTTAAGCTCAACTCATCTATTGAGCTAGTCTGCGATGAAAGCGAAGAATTTGATGTTCTTGACAATGATGAGCTGCGGGTAGACTTCACAACCCTTTTCGAAGCTCTACATATTCACGAGGCCCTGGGCCATCTGGATCGTTTTCGAAGCGAATATGCTGCCACGCGCCGACAACAAAAGGATTTACTCATACCAAGCTCCGTGGGATTGCTACCAGAAGATGATTCGTCTCTGAGTAGTCTGTTGGAAGGCATTGCTGGATTCGCGATCCTCGAAAAAGCAACAATGGGACGAGTACCACATCTGCGCTCCAGTACAGATGTAAGTATATTCAAAACGATGCGCAATCATCACAAGTCTTACTTAAGTCTAGGTCGAGGAGTTGTGGGAGTCCATGTGCACTGCCGCCATCAACCTGACCTCCAAGGCGCTCAACGATGTCACGAACGCAGAAGTCCTGCTGAAG
Source organism: Stachybotrys chartarum (assembly GCA_001021365.1). Classification (NCBI taxonomy): domain Eukaryota; kingdom Fungi; phylum Ascomycota; class Sordariomycetes; order Hypocreales; family Stachybotryaceae; genus Stachybotrys; species Stachybotrys chartarum. Next base: position 666,252 of record LDEE01000012.1, read on the forward strand.
GTCAAAGGCTTTATGGCCTTGTTCATCCAGACAATGGAGGTATGTGCTGCCCAGTGTATATCCTGCTTCCAGGCGGCAGGGAAAATGCTCGCTCATGAATATCCCTAACTCACCGCAACGCAGGGATGGGGCTTCTCGATCTCGACGTTGGATACGTTTTTGCTTGCGCTATTTGACAAATATGCCGAGCTGCTGAAGCTTAGGTTTAGCGAAGATTTCCAAGAGGTCAGGACGTTCAAATTGCACATCAAAAGTTACCGCTAACGATTTCTACAGATTGTCTCCAAAGATGACTACATGCCCATGGCCATTAATTCAGTGGAAGAGTACGAGAAAGTCATGAATGTCAGCTGGTTTTCGCAAGAACAGCCGATAGAAAACCTAACGTAAACACCGCCGACAGCTGATACCCTTTCCTGGACTAACTGTGTGCAGGTTCCCTTGCGTTTTGCCGTTTTCTCAGATGTACCCTCTTTGCTGCATAGATATTCGCAACTTCTTGAACCAATTCTACTTCTTCTCTGACGATCATTTCCAACACCCAGACGTTATTGACGATACTTTGCGAAAGGTACGAGCCACCATGATTCTCACATGTTTCTCGGCGACTAATTCAAGGGTAGTCATTGGATGAGCTTCTGACGGAAAAGGTGTGCCGATCCTTGGTGGACAGACTCAGTTCACAGTACTTGGGTCAAATCGTCCAGATCCTCATCAACCTCGAGCACTTCGAAACGGCCTGCCAGGAGCTGGAGCAGCTCTTGATCCGTGCCAGGTCTTCCACTTCGGCGGGCGGTCCATTGAAACTTAATGCAACAGAGGAATTTCGCAACAACAAGAAGGCTGCCGAAAAGCGAATCTTTGAGATAGTCAACTCTAAGATCGAGGACCTTGTTGACACAGCTGAATATGACTGGTACGTTCCCTGTCATCCCAAAGCGGAATCTACTGACATGATGTGTCCAGGACTGCGAACGCGGTAGCACCGGAAACAAGCAACTACATGCAAACATTGACCCGGTACCTCTCCACCATCATGAGCTCTACCTTGCTTAGTCTGCCCCGCGAAATAAGAGGGCTCATCTATTTTGATGCTTTGAGTCACGCTGCCGAGAAGATCCTTGTAAGTCAACCCATGGTCAACAAGCTGCAGCGTCTTGCCGCTCGCATCGATTGCTAACCCTTGCCCAGGCGCTGCCACTATCTTCTGAGGTGAAGTACATAAACGCTAATGGCGTGGCTGCACTTGCCAAGGATGTTTCATATTTGACAAACTTCGTCGACAGCCTGGAAAACGGAGCTATGCTAAGGCAGAATCTGGATGAGCTCCAACAAACCATCGCTTTGATGCAGTCGGACAACCACGACGAATTCTTCGACATTTCTACGCGTAACAAGAAATACGGTCGGGTAGACGCAATGAATGGGCCGCTGTTATTGGAGAAGTACTTCTCTCCGATCCATGCTCGTTCACATAGACGGCTAACAGAGCTTTGCAGACTTGTACCTGTTGGACAAGTGCCTGGACGTAGCGCACCACTTTCTAATCTGTCCTCGCGATTTGGGCTAGCATGAAAGCCTCGAAAGGCTGTACATCCACGATTAACCCATCGTGATCGACCGGCTATGATCTGATTGACGAGGACAAACTGTTTGATGCGAGGAGGGAGTCACATTTAGGTCTCGCAAGCAGGTAAGTCCTGGGTCATGGGATCTGCAAAGAATGTGTTTTGCGCCAGCAGAGCTCGTAATAAAGGATATCCATCATTGACCAATAATATTTGCAGTTGCCACCAAGGCCATGCCGCCGACTCACTCGGCTTGTCCATTCAAGGCATGCCACGCTACTCGAATTCTTCGTTGGACATGGGTGCCTGTGTAACATGTTAAATGCTGCGCAAAATGTTACACACGATATGGTGATTACCTGCTGTGGCTGCATGGCGGAGTAGCCGTACATGCCTTCCATCTCATTGTACATGTTAGGAGCTTGAGCCTGTCCGTATGGGGCGGAAGGACCAGGAGGAACCTGTCCCGGGTACATGTTGGGATTCTGTCGATAATCGTGGTCGGGACCAAGGGCATGGCCACCCATATAGTCGGCAGGTCCCATAGGATGAGAGGAGTGATTCGCAGGCTGGGCCATGTTGGCGTGTTGACCCGGTAATTGAGCCTGGCCCGGAGCGGGGACGGCCTGACCGGGAGCGGCAGCTTGCGCAGAGGCCCTCTTGGCGTGGGAAGCGGCCTCTTCACGAGGAACAATGTCAATGAGGAAATCAAACATGTCAGACTTGGCCAGAGCGGATGCAATGTCGGATCGCTGCAGCGTTCGCCGCTTGTTCTCCTCGGCGTGGATCCATGCGCGCATCGTGAGCTCGGTGATGAATATGTCGCAACCTTTGGCGAATAGGATGGGAGCTTCGGCAGATATCATCTTGACTTCGGGGTCGGCTTTCATCACCTTCTTGATGCGTGCCAAGGGAAGCTGGTGTATCTTGTAGTCGTGACTGTCGCTCTCCAGGTGGCTGATGGTTTGCTGCCAGTACGTAGTAAGGATGTCCTTGTATTGGCCCGACAAGCCTTGGTGGACCTGCCAGTGTTAGTGATGGAGGTTCGCCGAGTCAGGACGTAGGTGTTGCATGTGGCGGCATGGCATCGTGGTGATGGCTGCGATTGAAGGGATGCGCGACGTACATTTGCCCATGGACCGGTATACAGCTCCGCAGGCGCATAACCTTGGGAAGCCAACTAAGCACTTGTATTAGATTCGGGAAATATACGAGCAACTACTTGCGCGCGCGGGCGTCGACATACAGCGGCACAAGCACCTGGACACAGTCAGTTTGGGTGCTTCTTTATGCGGGCTCGCGTCCAGCTTCCACTAACCATAATGCCCTCCCTGCGTATTGGGGTCGTATACAGGCGCAGGACGGTTCTGCTGAGCATGCGACGAAGCCGCAGGATTTTGGGAATCCATGATTTTAGAGATCAATCAATCAAAAAACGATGGATGCTGGAAACACGCGTGTGGTTGGGTGTAGATGGCGGATGTGGAGTAAGTAGGTCGGGTCGTCGTTTCGCGGTGTGATGCAATGCGGCACCCAAAACTACCTTCCTTGCCTAGGAACTTTGGGCCCCTCTCAGAAGCGCGGCTGAAAAGGCTTGGCGCAGCACTTTCCAGCCACCCATCACAGACAAAATGCTGCTTAGGTGCATAGTTACAGCCATGAGGGGAGAATATTGCACATGGCGGGGCGGGCCGATAAGATGGTCGCAAAAGCTCTTATCGGTGCCCGCCATGAAATTAATTTTCTTGCTCGTGCTTCGCTCGCTCGTTATATCTTTACACCCCAACATTCTTTGAACAATTGGTCGACCATGGCCACCATATCTGAATCGCAAGTCGACGAGCTGCTACGGCAGGCCGAAGCACGGTTGCAGAAGAAGGCTACACAGGATATCGCTCCAGCAGCAGTACCAAAAAGCCAAACTCTCACTCCCTCGGTTTCGGCTTCTACATCTTCCAAAGGAAAGGATTCGTTGACTGTGCGCCAACCGCAGCTGGCACAGCAACATGCCAAGAAAAAGGTTAGTGGCCTTGCCAGTCTTTTTTATCTGCCTCGGCATGGTGATGAGAAGCAACCCCTCTGGGACCATTTGACGTGGGACAGCATCCGTCTTGGATCACAGTCCCACGACCCCGTGATGCCCTTTATCATAGTTACTCTGAATTTCCAATCCTCTCGATTCCTTACACAGTCTGCTTAATATGCACAGCTGAGCATAAAACTAACAGCTAGTTTCAGGATACCGCTGGGGACCAGTGGTTCGGACTGCCCAAAACAGACCTCACACCAGAGATGAAGAGAAACTGGCAACTTCTGCGTATGCGGAACTTGCTAGATCCCAAACAGCAGAAGAAGCCTCTGAGGGCCAGCGTACCAAAGTACTCCCACTTGGGCGAGATCATTTCCAACCCTCAAGACCCTCACACTGCCAAGATCACGCGGAAAGAGCGGAAACGAACTTTCCTTGAAGAAGTGATGAACAGCCACAGCCAGTCGAAGCTGCGACACAGATACGCAGGGATCCAGAAGGAAAAGACGAGCGGAAAAAAGGCTTCATACCAGAAGTTCATGGCGCAGAGGAAAAAGAGGAAATGAAGATGGCGGTCGCCAGCGAATCTGAAGGATAGGATCTCCATCTGCCCAGAAACGCTTCACGATTTTTATTTTAATTTTAATTTTTGCATCTTTTTCTTAGGAGTTCATCATGACTTTTATGATACCCAAATACAAACTTCAATTCTCTTGTTTACCAATCATGTTACCTTTATGCGAAGATCCGTGTTTTGTGACCAGAGATGCAGCATAGACTGATGATATCACTGAACAGTGAGAGTAAAGCTCGTGGTTAGATTACTCCTTTCACTCATGCCATACGCCTTTTGCACCATCCAAGGGGGACACCCTCTGCGTCCTGGCCTGCGGATGGTTTTCGTCGAGGTACGGGTGAGTGGCTTATCTTATCAGGAGCCGTAAAGCAAGGCTACATGCACTCTAAGCATTTTGTGGTGTAGCTCCATGTACCCGTCCCGTCCTTCGGTAGACCCCGGCACGTGCGCCGTTGACTTTCGATTTCTTCTACTTCCAGTCCCCTGTTCCAATACCCATCATTCAAGCAACGATACTTGAGGATGCTTCGACCAATAGCCCGGCCGTTGGCGCGAAGCCAGGTTCGTCAATCCAAGAGGCGGAACGCAGCTGTTCTTCTTGCTGACAATCATGGCACAGCAGGTCGTAACATGTATCGCAAGGCGTGCGCAGTCAACCTCGTACGTGAACTCGACTCCCTCCCCTCGCATTACCCATCCATCATGCTAAAGTGCCTTCTTCAGTTCCGTTGGAGCCGAGCCGAAAGTCCCCGCACCGCAAAACACGGATGACAAGGGGAAACCAGAAGTCAGATACCCGCGATCACTTCAGGCTCTGCACCTACGGCCCCTCCGACGCGAGGCAGAATACGGCATCCCGTCGTGCGATCTTCAGATACGATCCTTCAGTCTTCAGCCGCTCGAGTTCTTCTCCGACTTCGCCCTCCGAGCCGCCTACTACCTCGGCCTCGCGGCATCGGGACCGGTCCCGCTGCCGCGCATCATCGAGCGATGGACGGTGCCGCGGAGTCACTTCATCTTCAAGAAGTCGCAAGAGAATTTTGAGCGCGTGACGCTGCGGCGCCTGATCCAGATCAAGGACGGGAACCCGGAGACGGTGCAGCTGTGGCTGGCATACCTGCGCAAGCACCAGTTCTACGGCATCGGCATGAAGGCCAACGTGTGGGAGTTCAGCAAGCTCGGGGTGGGCAAGACCATGGATCTGTCTGGGGAGGCGGCCAAGGAGTTGGAGGCGCCGTGGGCCCATCTGGGGCAGACCAAGACGCTGGGCACGGCGGAGAATGTCCAGCAGCTGCTGAGCAGTCGCCGCCTCAAGGAGTTTGGGGATCTCAGGGAGCTGCCTACTTCGACATCATCATAGTGGAGCCGGCAAGCTGTTTGATGCGAGCTGTGGACTGGGCGTTGGAGCTCAAGCTTTGTAAGACTGATTGTGTAAAATATCTCTGGCGAGCATCAACACGTCTTGGTTGACGTGGACGGGAATGGATCACAACTGTGACGCTGCTAGTAGTGGTTGTTTTTGTACATCGTCACATCAACGTCTCGACATCTGGATAAATGTACAAAAATATAGATATTCCCTGAAGCTGAGAAATCTCGCTCCTTACTTTACCTCATAATTTATTCTCGTCGATATGTGCCATGATGAGTCCAGGTTCAATTCACGGTCCCTGGTGCTAATCGTGCCTGAACGCCTCGATAATAGCATAAGCCAATCTCCTGCGACACCACGTCAAGCTCTTCATCCTGTAAGGCAGGCCTGACGCGATTGAAAACCTCCCACTCATTGTTTCTAGCCATAAATGGAGTTTCCTTTGTAAAGAGGCATTGCGTTCTTAGCTAGGTAGATAAAGGTCTCTACCCTTGAACCCTAGAAAAGTCACAGCTAAGCAGTCCACCCAGCATCTCATCTCGAGCATCTTCACGAGCTCGTAGCAGCAACAACAACAACGACCACCACCATGCGGCCAGCCCTCCCAGGACTGCGACGGCTCTTCTCCAGCCAAGCCGCCCAGCCCAGAGTCGTCTTCTCCGGCATCCAGCCCACAGGCATCCCGCACCTGGGCAACTACGCTGGCGCCCTGCGGCAATGGGTCCAGCTTCAGCAGCAGGCGCCTGATGCCAAGCTCATCTACTCCATCGTGGACCTGCACGCCATCACCATGCCTCAGGATGCCGACCAGCTCAGGAGATGGCGCCGCGAGACACTTGCCGCTCTGCTGGCCGTCGGCATCAACCCGGACCGCTGCACCGTCTTTTACCAGTCTGCCGTCAGTTCAGAACACCTCCCCCCTCGGGCTCTGGGCTGGTAGAGACTTCGCCGTGCTGATTATCATGATGCAGGTTCCGGCGCACTCGGAGCTCATGTGGATTTTGAGCTGCACTGCTTCTGTCGGCTACTTGTCACGTATGACCCAGTGGAAGGTAAGTCAATAACAACGATACCACGGCGAATGTTACGGCACGACATCCTAATGAACATGGCCCAGCAAAAATTGAACCTTGCCCCAGATACCGCCGTCAAGAACAACCAGTCCCGTCTAAAGTTGGGTTTGTTCTCGTATCCGGTCCTTCAGGCGGCCGATGTATTGGTGCACAGGTACGACAATACCATCCCTCACCCAGCAGCAACCCTTCTTGTCCTTGGCCTAGTACCGCTGACACTTGAGCAACCAAGGGCAACACATGTCCCAGTCGGCGACGACCAGCGACAGCACCTGGAGTTTGCCCGCGAGTGCGTCACGAATTTCAACAATGCCTATGGACCTCTTCTTGTTGAGCCTCAAACCATCACTCGTGCGTTGTACGCCTGTTATCCTTCCCGGGGGCCTCGCTAACACTATGACTTCAACAAGCGCCGGTGCACCGCATCATGTCTTTGACAGATCCCAAGGTCAAAATGTCCAAGTCGCATAAGTCGGACCGCTCCCGTATCCTCATCACCGACAAACCCCAAGATATAGAAACAAAGATTGGCCGGGCCCTGACGGATTCAACACCTGGAATCAGTTATGATGTGGAAACCCGTCCTGGCTACGCCAATCTGCTGGACATTATGTCCACGTTTGATTCTCAGGGGAGATCTCCTACACAACTCGCGAGTGAGTATAACCAATATTCTCCTAAACAGTTCAAGGAGGCTGTATCGTATACCGTGGCCAAAGGACTAGATGGCGTCCGAGATCGCTTCTTTGAGCTAGTACAGGGAAACGGTAAATATCTTGACAACGTGGCCGAGGAGGGTGCTCATAGGGCTCGTAAAAGCGCCGAAGAAACCATGTGCCTCGTCAGAGAGGCTGTGGGGTTCTGATCTCGGTGGCCGGCAGCCTCGTTGGGCCCCCATGTAAGAGTATGTATGTACACTACAAGCGATTTATATTATCTGAAGTTTTGGGAAATGTTTGAACCAAAGAACAGGCTGGTTGCTAGTCCAAAGAGGCTTCAGCTCGGCTCACTTTAAGAGGCGTAGGCAAAATTGGATCCCCGAGCAGACAGCCAGAAGTCTCGGACGACTTGATTCGTAGCTCGCGAGCCTCTCAGGCTGTAAAAGCTGCGTCAGTGAAGTCCCACCTGCTCAAGATTGGGAGAAATCTTACCTAACGAGTTTTTTGACGAACAGAGATTTCTGCTCGTCCGTGACCTTGTCACTTGGGAACGAGGAATGAACTAGCCCAGAGGAGATCCAATCTTTAGATTGAGGGTAGCGGCTGACCAGCCTCTTCAGGGGCTCGCTGAGTTTATCAAGCTCGCTCCGGGACGCGTTGCCTCCAATATTTCTAGCAAGGCTCTGTGAGAGCAACGGGCCTAGCATATCCATGGCTTGCCGCAGCGTATCCGCCCCCCCAACATCTTCGTTCTTGAGATTCACAAAGACGGCCTGCGTCTCGGTTAATTACCGTCTACCGCTTGACGGTCAGAAAGGGTGTTGTTCACATACCCAAAATTCCGCGGCGGCTGCCTTAGGAAGGGGTTCCTTCCCATCTAAAACCTGCAATGTATAGTAGAAGAAGAACTCGGCCGCATCCGGGGGTTGTAGGTGTAGCAGAGAAGCAGGTCTTTTGGCTAGAATACGAGTGACGAAGTCGATGCAATTCTGCGTCAGCTCAGGATCAGCCTCGGGATCTAGACAAGATGTCAGCAAAAATCATCCCCCATGTCAAATCAGACTCACTAGTGAGCTGTTTCGCCAGCCCAATGACCCAGAGAATAATGCTGGAGAGAATAGTCTTTTCTTCCTCAAGGCGTTGAACATAGAGAGAGCTAGCGAATGAACAAGCCGTGCTGACAAACACCCCTATCCTGGGAGTATCAGGCTTGTGTCTCATCAAGTATTGGGCGACATCCTCCGGACGGAGCACGAACGGTCCTGGCTCGGTCTCGGCAAAGCCGCTGCGAAGAATACTGCAGATTAACTCGGTGACCTCGGCAGACCTGGAGAAGGCTCCTTGTGCATCTACAATGACGCCAATGATCTTATGCTGGAGTCGAGTCATCTCCGGCGACGGTGCTGACCTGTCTAAAGCCTCATCCTCAAGGTCGATTGATCGCTCGGGCGGTGATTGCATGCCCTTTGCGACGTTTGACAAACATCGCAATGCTCTCAATCCTGCGTGCAGTGCTGGATGTTCATCGGGGGTATCTGCAGCGCAGTGGCTTCGCGAAGAGCATGGAAGCTTTGTTGTGTCTGGAGATTCCAGGAGCTCTTTAGCACAGCTCAAATCGTCTTGAATGAAGCTTAGTATCTCCTCACAGACAATTATCGCACGACTCCTGTCAGGCATAGCCTGTACAACACATGAGATTGCTCCAATGACCTTTTCTGAGGAGGTACAGTCCAGCTGTTTTCCTGATACTAGGCCACGGTATTGCTCAATGAAGGCCTCGACTTCGGGATGCAGGTGATGGCGACAAGAGGAACACAGCCTCATGATTGATTTTGACGCTGCTGCGGCCATGGCGTTGTCGCCGACCATCTTGAATAGTAGACGCACGGCTCCAGGGAGGTCAGCAACGTGCCGTTCGAAGTAGTCGTTGTAGTGTTCAATCAAAGATACACAAGTTTGCCGAACGCGCACCGGAATTTCTGCTTGACCAGCTTGAAGCACCGAGAACAGCGGAGAAGCAAATACAGATGCAAGGGCCTCATCACAATGTGTCTCATCACGTACGCAGTCTGCTAGACCAGCAAGACAGAACGCTGCGGCCTCCATCAATGGCCATTCTGATGTGGACAGGTGCGTAAGTAGCAACTCCGCAAATGTAAACACCAAGCGTGGCCCAATGATTGTGAAAGCAGATTGCATGAAGTCTACCACGTCTTTCCTTGCATCATGAAACCCGGCACGATCGCTGGAATCCCACTGGCTGAATTCAGAATGGCTTGGGTAGGCAATCTTCCGCCATGTGTTCGACACGGCTTGTAAAATATGAGAGCCTGCAGCTGCTGTCCATGAGTCGGACGTGTTCTCTTCTGAATACATGGCATCTGTCATTGTCTCTGCAAACGTTGACCAGAATTCCAGCGTAGGCACGAAGATATTATCCTCGGCTACAACGTGGCCATTTGCAGCAAGCAGTCCACATAATTTTGAGAGAAGCCTCTGGCTAGACTCATTATGGGCTTGCATAAGGACCTGAACTCTCGCATCGCCGAAGGCGAGAAGGAGTTGACCAAACCTGTAGGCTTCGAAGCCAAAGTCACCTTCAAGGAGATTCTGATAGCGTTGATTGGACCATTCGCTATCGAAGAGACTGGCAAGCATGTCGAAGTGATCCTGGGACAGTAGAGAGGAGTAGTTGGAGAGAATGTCGGCCAACAGCTCTGCAGAAACATCATACAAACCATCATGTGGTAATATTTCAATGGTGGCTGCCACCAACGGTCGCAGGGACTCCAATACACGACTATCCCGCGTAGCTGCCTTTTGGGAAAACCATACCCAAGCCTATGATGGTTAATCGAATACCAGGAACAATGATAGGGTTCAGAGACTCACCTGTAGGCATCGAATAGAATCCTCCTGAGTAGGCAACGAGCCAGTTGTCGACATACCTGAACGTATCAGAGCCACAGAGTCTGAAATGTGGCGGAGCAGTGTTTCATAGAGTCCCATGCTGTAATTTGTTTAGTAGACAGATGATTTCATCGAGGAAGCGCGACATACTTGGTGGCGGTATTCATATCGACTTTCGTTGCATCTTCTGCCACGGTAGTAGCCACCCACAGTATCGCCTGGATCTTTTGCGGTTCCAGCTTCTGAGCAATAGTGGCTATGTCAAGAGACGGATCAACCAAATCCGGACGACAGATCTGATGTGAAGTAAAACAGAAGATAAGATGGCATATGTATCTCGGCCAAAGCTGGTGGTATCGAAGGAAGAATGTCGCCAGAGCTGATGAGAGCTTTTTGCTCACCAACGGGCTGGTACCTTGGGCAATGGCATCTAGGTACCAGCCCACCAAAGAAAGCAACAACTCTGTCGCATCGTCATCGCTCAGCGCAGCACTGTGAGAGTGTGAATTGGGATGAACGGGGGAAGAATCGAGGGCCAGCCCTGTCACGCACCTCTCGGTATTGATTTTGATGATGATGGTGAGAGCTCCAAAGAACTTGACCTTCTCGTCAGGTCGACCGAGTAGATGACGGGCTAGGAGCCATGCTTGAGGAGAGGTCTGAAGACGAGAGAGGGTCGATTGAGTCCGGGCAATATAGTCGGGTGTGTTTGGCTCGTATAGTGACAGGATAAGCTGAAGCGGGATGTGAGCACTAGGGTCGGAATGAGTGTTTAAGCAGTCGGTGCTTCACCTACAGATTCGACCTGGTCGAGGCTTGACGGAAGAGGGTCGGCTTGCATGATTCAAGGGAGGAAGGCGTCTAAGTCATGTTCGGGGAAGGGGGCGGGATGTTTCAGCTGAGAGATGTCTCTGAAGTGAGTACAGAGAGCATGTTGTAGTCCTCCAGCTCTTCAAGTTGTGATGGGGTAGCAGCTATCACAAAGGCACGGCAAGGGCAGGTGGGTCCATTTTATGGATATTCACAGTGCAAAGCAGGAGCCACCCAAGGTCAGCGTCGTGGACCCATCACCTAGCGGCCTATCATCGGCCGGCACGAAGCTCTATAGTGGTTCAGGCAGGTGCTGCCAGTCTTTAAATCATGAGGCACCTTGCAGGCGCAGCTGCCCAAGTCCCTACAGTGCCTACCACCCAAAATGAGAATAAATGATGGAGGGTCTCAAGGCATTCATTGTACTGGAGAAGGCATGTGCGCTCAGTGTCGGTGCATCCGTTCAAGAGAACGGAGGCAAGTCCAGGGGTGCCGCCGGTAGTAGCAATGGCTTCNGCTCCAATCCAAAGACATGTCATCTCCAAGTTTCACTCTTATTCTTGTATTCAATTGTTCAGCATCTAAACGGTAAGACCCTCAACATGTGCCCTAGAGCCCTGATTCCCCCAGAGCAAACCGGAGGGAAGCCGAAGAGCGAGGTGCGCACTTTGGTGTTGGAAGGTGTCACATGCCCGTGCCGAGGAATGTCGCGTGCTCCAAGAAATGGCGATTTATTGATCTCCTTCACACAATGCAGTGTCCCAGGCTGACGATGCTGTGGGCCCAGGTCTCCTGTCCTCCCTATCAGTGCGGTGCCTTACTCGGCCTCAACCTACCACTTGTGACGTCGGTACACGCCTCCGCTTTTGCCGCAACTCGCAGCCTCGACGAGCAACCGACGTGGAGTCAGTCACCCATGCTCTGGCGGGCCTTCACCACCGTCCTCCGCTCAACCGCGCAACGCCGTCTATACGCAACAGGACCTGGGTCGCCGCTTCACACCGCAGCTGACACCATGGCCAAGGCCGACACCACGCTCAAGCTGTCTCAGCTGAGAAGCCTCATGAAAGAGCGCGGTGTACAGGTGTACGGTAGGTTTATTCTGGTCCCTCAGCCTTCACCGAGATAGCATCGTTGACAGTCTGCTGCAGTGATACCTTCCGAGGATAGTCATTCATCAGAATACATTGCGGCTTGCGACGCCCGGCGTGAGTTCATATCCGGTTTTACTGGATCTGCCGGCTGTGCGGTAGTCACGCTAGACACGGCTGCTCTCGCTACTGACGGCCGATATTTTACCCAGGCTGCTAGTCAACTTGACGAGAACTGGACGCTTCTCAAGCAAGGTCTGCCAGATGTTCCCACGTGGCAGGAGTGGTGCGCCGAGCAATCCTCAGGCCGCAAAACTGTAGGCGTTGACCCGTCGCTACTGCCCGGCTCGGCAGCCAAGAAGCTTGCAGATAAGATCCGCAAAGCCGGGGGATCAGAGCTTCTGCCCCTCGAGGAGAATCTAGTCGATCTGATATGGGGGAACGACCGGCCCCCGCGTCCTTTAAGGCCCGTGGCATTGCTGCCTGAGCATGTGGCAGGCAAATCTGCAAAGGCGAAGCTGGCAGAGCTCCGGCAGGAACTTGACAAAAAACACTCGCCCGGGTTTCTCGTCTCCATGCTAGACGAGATCGCCTGGCTTTTCAACCTCCGCGGCAGCGACATTCCATACAACCCTGTTTTCTTCTCTTATGCTATTGTGACATCCACGTCTGCGCAGCTCTTTGTGGACGACTCTAAGCTTGACGAGGCAGTGAGTTCTTACCTCGCAGCGAATGACGTTCAGATTAGGCCTTATAGTGCGATTTTGGGTGCAGCACGGCAACTCTACAGCCAGGTCAATGCAAATCGCAACCAGGCATCTGCTCCAAAAGGGTCGTTCCTCATCTCTAATAGGGGTTCTTGGGCGCTGAAGCGAGCTCTTGGCGGTGATGACATGGTTGAGGAGGTCCGGAGTCCTATTAGTGACGCAAAAGCAATCAAGAACGACACAGAGATGGCTGGCATGCGAGCATGCCACGTCAGAGATGGGGCGGCACAGATTGAGTACTTTGCATGGTTGGAGAATGAACTCGCCGTGAAAGGGACGACCCTCGACGAGGTTCAGGCTGCAGACAAGCTCGAGGAGCTACGTTCCAAGCAAGACAAGTTTGTGGGCTTGTCGTTTCCAACCATCTCGTCTACTGGGCCCAAGTGAGTTGCAAACTGTTCCTTTATCATTGCGACGCTGCTCGATTTGCAGAGGTTGCCTAATGCGAGGGTGCCGTGCTGATACGGAACACTCCAGTGCGGCTATAATACATTACGGCCCACAACGTGGCAGCTGCTCTGTCATTGATCCGGCTGCTATCTACCTCTGTGATAGTGGTGCCCAGTATCAGGATGGAACAACGGATACGACCAGGACTTTGCACTTTGGACAGCCAAGCGACGCCGAGCGGGAGGCTTTCACCCTTGTGCTGAAAGGCCACATCGCTTTGGAACTCGCTGTGTTTCCTAAAGGGACCACCGGCTTTGCCTTGGACTGCCTTGCGCGACAGCACCTCTGGGTAGGTCACATATGGCGCTTGTTGTGTTCCCTTGACTGATATTGGTATAGAAAATGGGTCTGGACTATCGACATAGTACGGGTCATGGTGTTGGCTCTTTTCTCAACGTTCATGAAGGCCCAATTGGCATTGGCACACGCATTCAACATGCCGAGGTTGCGCTAGCACCCGGCAACGTTGTGTCTAATGAGCCTGGCTACTACGAGGATGGGGAATTCGGAATTCGGATCGAAAACATGGTCATGGTTAGGGAAGTGCCGACTAAGCACGTCTTTGGCGACAAACCTTTCCTGGGCTTTGAGCATGTCACCATGGTACCATATTGCCGGAAGTTGACGGATGCAAGCCTCTTGACCAAGACGGAGAAGGACTGGCTCAACGGTTATCACGCTGAGGTCTTGGAGAAGACCAAGGGTTACTTTGAGGGCGATGCATTGACTTTGGAGTGGCTGAAACGGGAAACACAGCCGATAGAGTAGAGCGGTTGTTGACGGATATTCTATAGTTGAACAAAGCCGGCCAATACAAATGTCAGCCCAAAAGATGCCGCAAATAAAGGGTTCCTCATGCCTCTCTTCCACAAGGTTGACCTCTCAACGCGGTTCTTGACGCTGGCTAGACCAGGCAGGTCAAGTCCATAGCGGGTAGCCATCTAAGCCTGAAGTCAATGATTCGACCTGCACGTGGATGAGGGTTTATGATGCATACGTAGAGAGAAAAGAGAACCGCGCTGCCTAAAACGTAGAAGACTCGGGAGAACAAGGCCATGACGAGCCCGGCGCAAAGGCCTAGTTGATGTTGTTAGCTATGGCAGCAGATGCAGGGTCGCGATGGAGTAGATGGTGATGCAGCGATTAAGAAAAGGGCACAAACCGGTGACGCTCCCGCTGGCGAGTTGTCGGACCGTTTTGGGCGAGATGCTGCTCCCGTGCCGCTGGCTTTGGGGGCGTGCCGGGACGGCGACGGGCCTCGAGTCGAACCTCATTGCCGGTTGGCTGAGAGCAGCGATGCCGACACCGACACCGACGCAGCTTGCAGGGCCGAGTCTCGCCGAGAGAGCTCGGCCAGCGTGTCGGAATGCCAACATGCGACTCATTGAAGATGGCGGTTCAGGTTTGTCGGGTTTGTGTGTGCTTGTGAATGCGGAGATGACACCTGATGTTGATGTCGTCGTTGTTGATTATGATGATGATGAGCCTGGAATGACACACAGGGGTCCTGAGCAGGGGTAACGGTACTACTGTACGATTGCCACCGGCCCGTCTGGAGATTCTGGGTTCACACAAGTGGTTGCAGACGTGTAACACGTTTCGAGGCTGCTTCCTGTCAGAGTCAGAGGAAGCAAGGGAATGATTGCGATGTATGGATTCCCGGTGGTTCAACGCGCAAGCGTGCGCTACCAACTGCTGGAATTCGATTACATCTATATCCTATTACGTCAGTCGATGAAAGCTCACCTTGGAGGTACCCGATCTAAGTCTACCGGCTGGTGGGCTCGCAAAGAAACAGAGAAAATCAATCGACCCTCCTGTAAACGTAAAGACATTTCTCTATTCCATTATCCAAGCAGATTACCATTCTTTGCACATTGCAGCCGTATGCTGAACTAGCTTACATTGTCATCTTCATCGACCAGGTATCATAAAACAAAAAGTACAGACCAAGGCTCTAATGGCTGAGAAGCCCAGCGCCACCGACAAAAACAAAAAGCCGAGACAAACGTCAGCCACTCAGCAGCAATTGGAACAGAAGTCCCTGAGTTGCTTTTCTAACACGTATAATTATCATGCGCCGAGATCCGTCCAGAATCCGAGAAAAAGCCAGACGCGCCGCCGCCTCCCCCCAAAACGCCTGGTGCAGGCCATGCCTTAAAGAATATCGCATTGGTTTTAGGACATTAGCCCAATCCTCCCCAGATGCCTCTGATTCGTCTTGCCAGTTGGATGTCCTTTTGCATGATGGTCACTCGCTTCGCGTGTACGGCGCAGAGTTGTGCGTCTTCGAAAAGATGGATCATGTAAGCCTCGGCGGCTTCTTGCAAGGCCTGGATTGCTTGGCTTTGCCATCGGAAGTCTCTCCCCTGCGGTCGGAATCGCATGCCAATCTCGCGCACCTAATAGAAAACCTTCATGTCAGAACGCAGCTCCTTGATCCCATGCCAATTCGACGGGGTACCTACCAGGCGTGCGAATGGTAGCTTGAGTAATAGCAGTTTCGTGTCGCTCTGGTATTTCCTGATTTCCCGCAGAGCAACGGTTCCCGGTCGATAGCGTCTTTTGGTTTGTACTGGAGCAGGGTCGCCAGCTACACCGCAGATGTTAGATTGTCGGTCAAGCGGAGAGGGGGTTGAATTGGAAGGATGAGTCGTACGTTGTACATCGCCCGGTCGCGACCTTTGCTTTGTTACTGCACCGGATGATCTTCTCCCCTTGGGCGGCATTGCGACACGATTGGGATCGGGCGGCGTCTAGCTAACTGTGATGCGACGGAAGGAAGCAAAGAATTGGTAGAGCGCAACGTGACTGGTTCCAAATTGGAGAGGACAAGCCTGAATCGATTCTCCTGTGAATTTGGTTGAAGCTGCGAATTGCGTAGAATGAACGACTGGGAAAGAATTCGGTGGTGTGCAGGACAAAGGGACCAAACCCATCCATTTCGATGCGCGAGACCGCGGGTGCGCGTGGGCTACGCGACGAGCATCCCAGCCCCGCGTTTTTTCTTTAAAGCACCAGCCTCCTGCCGTTAATTGATACTCAGCTTGCGCCAGCCGCCCATTGGCTGAAATGGACTGCCACAGAAGGGGGTACGGTGGCTCTAGCCCTGCTAGCGTAGCAGGCCGGGTGCATACCAGACTCTCGATTTCGTACCTGCCAAGCCTGTAGCTGTTCTTTGGGATAACCGAAAACCACAGCAAGCATGTCTTTCATGACGTAGAAGAGGATCGCATGTGCTGCTACAGGGTATGAAGCATTGCATTTGCTTGATGCAAAGAGGCAGAATACGTGCAAGCGAAGGCTTGCAAGGTCAGTGAGTGGGTATTATTTTCGGATTTCTTGGTCTGTACTATGAACCTTGGTGTCGGCGAGGCAGAGCTTGCACAAGTAAGATCCAGATCGTCACATACCGTAGCTTGAGATCAGAATCATGTTAAGTGTTACTAGTACTGCTTACGAGTACCAACAGGTACCTGGGTATGAGCATCTTGGCGACGAGATACTTGGTCGAGTGAGCACCATGCCACGGAACGCTACATGCAAAGTGCGCCGGAGGCATGACATGACCTTAGTCATCCTAGCACTACGGCTCAATCCCTGAAAGATGATCGACACCCCGCTAGGCTCCTTTATCTGTGGTGCAAACGCTGATAGGTACCATAAAGTACAGATTGCACTTGATGACGGCCATTCCCGCTTGACAACTTGCACGGCGCCCTGGCCTCACAGCAACGTTGAGCACCTCCTCTCACGCATTGTACGGAAACCGGCGCATCGAGTCTTCAATCGCGACGTCGTCTTAGCTTTTATCGCAAACCATCCACTTGCGCTCTTGCTTTGACCATGGATCAAGTCATGGATGGCGGTCGCCTGCCACTCGAGGCCTGGTTCTGGGAGATGCCCGCTTGCACCCGCTGGTGGACAGCCGCCACGGTCCTCACGAGCGCCCTGGTGCAGTGCCATATGGTGACGCCATTTCAGCTATTCTACAGTTTTCGGGCCGTCTTCGTCAAGTCCCAGGTGCGGGTTTCCCTTGCCATTCGTCAACGGGCTTGTTGCATTACTCCATTCGCCTTGGACCGTCCTGCTGACCTTGCCGTCTTCTTTTGCAGTACTGGCGATTGTTGACCACATTTCTATACTTCGGGCCGTTCTCGATCGACCTACTATTCCACATCTACTTCCTCCAACGATATGCTCGCTTGCTGGAAGAGTCGTCAGGCCGTTCCCCGGCGCACTTTTCATGGCTGCTCATGTACGCCACGGCCAGCCTCATCGCCATTTCGCCGCTTGTGTCGATGCCCTTCCTGGGACACCCACTGTCGTCGACCCTCGTCTACATATGGTCGCGGCGGAACCCTGAAACGAGGCTCAGCTTCCTAGGGCTGCTCGTCTTCACGGCGCCCTATCTGCCATGGGTGCTCATGGGCTTCAGCCTCGTTATGCACGGGACGATACCTAGGGACGAGATAATGGGAGTCGTGATTGGCCACATCTGGTACTTCTTCACGGACGTATACCCGCCCCTGCACAATGGCTCGCGACCTCTCGACCCTCCGGCTTGGTGGAGGCGGATATTTGAGGGCCGGCTCCAGGACGAGTCGGACAACGGGATAAACAACGACGCCATGGTTGCCGGCGTCAGGGACGCAGCTGCGCCGGATCTGCGATGAGAAGCGCCGTGGTATGGCGTGAAGCGGAAGTGAGTGTTGGTTCGGTCGACTTCCGCACACATTCCAGTCAGGCCGAATGGACAATGGAGGAACATGAAAGATCTCGGGCGTTGGGGATACATGCATGGCATTGTTTTGTATTGGACATTTTAGGTTTTCGGCGTAGGCTTTTCAAATCAAGGGACGGAATGAGCGGACAGTTAAGCAGGAACGGCATAGCAAGTATTTTTCACATGATGCATAAGGCATTGACTACTGGACAACCAAAGACAGTGCTGCTCTGTGCAAGTATCGATGACACCGCAAATATCGGCATTGAATCTCGTGCTGTTGACCTGATCAAGTGTATTATTGCCACGTGTTGTGCCTACTTGCCCTCCCTGCCATGTATTACAGAGATCTGGCGCCGGGCTCTGACGTCGCTGTGGATGAATGAAATGGCGACATGCCCCGCCGGGCCTATTACGTTAGATAACCCCTCAGCTAGGCATTTTATATAGTCGGGTTTATTCAAGGAAATATATGTATGAACTTATTGGACAACCTTTTTACTGCGTAGCTCATTCACCGCAAGGTACAACAAAAGCATTATTCACAATGAAAGCCTACTTCTACGATAACCTGCCGGTAAGTTGAGGTCACGTCCCCGGAATTGGTGAACACGAAGGAAGAGGGGATGAGCGGAATGGCATGCGACGATAGGCAGCGATATATTCGGAATTCTGGTGTTGAACTCGTTGCCAACTCATCTTTTGTCGCAGGGCGACCAGCGTTTGCCTCACGACTCGGGCCGGCCCGTTGATCTCGACGCTCTCGCCAAGCTTGGCGTCCTTTACTACCACTTCCCAGACGTGTCCGGGGTCGACGAGCTCGCCTCGCAGCGCGGCTACAGGAACCGCGACGAGATCACCGTGTCGCCGGAGAAGATGGGCGCCGTGTACGAGGAGAAGGTCAAGACCTTCTTCGACGAGCACCTGCACGAGGATGAGGAGATCCGCTACATCCGCGGGGGCCAGGGCTACTTCGACGTGCGCAGCAAGGACGACGACTGGGTTCGCGTGCAGCTGGAGAAGGACGACCTGCTAATCTTGCCGGCGGGCATTTACCACCGGTTCACGACGGATGAGTCCAACGTACGTGCATCCCCCCGAAACCGTTGCGCCGGGCGCATGGCCCATGACTGACAACGCCGGGTATAGTACGTGCACGCAATGAGGCTGTTCAAGGATGAGCCAAAGTGGACGCCATTGAGCCGGAAGCCTGAGCTGGACGAGAACGAGCATCGCCGAGGTTACGTCAAGGGCTTCCTTGGTTAGGAACACGGATGGCTTTGAAAGCATAAAATTCCAGTGTAGCATTTTAATTGAGCCTAGGTTGCTTCATTCGCTGTTTCATAGACTTTTGTCAAGTGTCGGGCTTGTATAGGGTAGGAACTTGGAGGTAAGTTCGCATTCAGAAAGACGAATGAGCCGGTGTTCACGATTTGATATATACCTTGGCCGTATTGTAAGTGGTGGGTGGTGGGTAGTGGGTGGTGAGTGGCGATGGCTGCGCCTGCCGCTTGCGAGCGCAGATTGGCCTTGAAATCCCAGTAACACAAAATGCCCCGCCATGGGCTCACAATTGCCGGATCGACCCCACGAGCAGGGCTGTTCTTGGTTCAGGGGTCTCATCGAGCACCTACCCAGGTAGCTGTTGGATGATCACTCATACCGCGGCTGCCTCCTTAGACATCACCAACCCAAATCTTCCGACGCGCCTCCTGTGCCGTCAAACGGCGCCTCATGTTATCTATTCTAGAGGTCGTGCCACTCCGCTAGTCCCTCAGATACATAATGGACACTCGCCCTGGAACTAGCACTGGCGATGACGATGGCTCAGGCAAGCCGCGGCTGCAGCTGCCCGCAGGCTGCGAGCCACCACCCAGCGGTGGTCCGACCAAGGAGCTGGTATGGATAGTAAGTTGGTCCCTCTTCGGGCGCTCCGCTCAGGCTGCTCACGACAGCTAGGTCTTTGGGGGCACCGGTCACATGGGACGTTCGTTGGTCAAGTGTGCTCTGGCGCGCGGCGACCTGGTGACGTCTGTCGGCCGCGTCCACGAGACCAGCCCCGAGGACATGCAGGGCATCCACGCAAACTGCCTGGGCACGCTCTGCGACGTCCGGTCGCGCGGGTCCGTCAGCCGGGCGGTGGAGAAGACGCTGGAGCACTACGGGCGCATCGACGTGGTGGCCAACTGCTCGGGCTACGGCGTGATCGGCGCGTGCGAGGACCAGGACGAGCACGACCTGCGCAACCAGTTCGAGACCAACTTCATGGGCACGCTGCACATCATTCACGCGACGCTGCCCTACTTCCGCCGGCAGAACGCAGGGCGCTACCTCATCTTCAGCTCGACGTCCGGGGCGCTGGGGGTGCCCGGGCTGGGGCCGTACTGCGCGACCAAGTACGCGGTGGAGGGGCTGATCGAGGCCATGCTGTACGAGACGGACGTCTTCAACATCAAGGCGACGCTGATCGAGCCCGGGCTGGTGCGGCGCGACGAGCCGGACACGGGGGACAGCCCGCTGCCGACTTGGGGCCACTTCCTCATCAAGCCGCCGAGCGAAGGGTACGCGCACGCCACGTCGCCGGCGCTGCACGCGCGGCGCATGGTGCAGTGGCTGGGCGACCGGCAGCCCACGAGCGCCGTCAAGTGCGCCGAGTTGGTGTGGCAGCTGGCCCACTGCTCGTACCCGCCGCTGCGCCTGCTGCTGGGGAGCTACGCCATCGAGAGCATCCGCGACAGGATGAGGTCCGTGACCGAGGAGCTGGAGGACTGGAAGCACCTCAACTTTGCCGTCGCGCCCGAGGGGGACAAGGAGGCGAGCGACGAAGCAGCCGACGGCGGGAGCGTGGCAGAGCCGGCGGCGGCGTGAAGGACTAGGGCATTCGGTGCACCCTACGAATTGTATTTGAAACGAGTTTGGCTGAGCGAGCACCAGCAGTGGAAGACTAAGACATGAGCTGGGTGCACCGTCCTACCTTGCCAGCCTCCCCCCTTCTCGTAGATACTTGCCAAACGGTTCTTGGAACCAGATCAGGATAGAGCTCATTCAGGCATGATCATAAAACAACCATGCAAAACCGGCATCGGAGAGCAATAGCAAGAACATTCACGGCCCTCCACATACAGCACAGGAGGGATACCAATCAAGGTCAGCGTTGGGTGCGCCCGCTAACGTGCAGGCCCCCTGAATCCCCTGATCGGCGTCCGCTACATCGAAGAAATGGAACAGAGCAGAGCCAATCAGCGAAATGAAACACCTTAGCTAAGGCAAACCCCAGCAAAGTAATTATCGAAGAGGCCCCGGCCTGGCCGCATCTCGCATTGGATGCAGAAGAAACGCGTTGCCCATTCCATGCCCGTCGAGTTAATGCAAAAGTGGAAGCAGGGAAACTCTGGACAGAAAACTGGAACCTGCCCTCATCATCCCTTTTCTGTTTTTCCCGATCCTAATGCTGGCCTCACCCCCCAACCCTGTCCTTCCTTTTTTTTTTCCCCCTTGGACGTACGTACGACGAACACCAACGCTCGCTGCCCCAATGATTTGAACCAGTCTGGCTTTGCGTTGCACCAAGGTCATTGCCTGATCTTTTCCCTGCCTTCACCCCGTCTGGCGAGTGAGGCGCATCTTCCAACAATCCAGTAGCTGCCAGGCACCGTATCCCGCCCGCTTCCGCTTCCTCGCGACCACCCTGTCCAGATTCCAGCGGTCCGAAAACGATCGTCCGACGACTTTCCGCACAATAACCACCATCCGAATCGTTTGCCCTTGGGCTCCGCCAGGTCGAGCCAAGTCACCATGAGCGACAAGAAGAACGAGGACTTCGTCGTCCGCATGCCCGACAGCGGCTTCGGGTCTGCTGAAAAGGATGCCTTCAAGGCCAGATCTCCGTCGAGGAGGCCGCTCAACATGGGCTCGTCCGGCGGTCTGCCCGCGAGCCTGGCCAAGGTCAACAACAGCCCGCCCATCTCCGTCCTCGCCTACTGCTTGTCCTCCATCAGCATGACCGTCGTCAACAAGTACGTCGTGTCGGGTACTTTCTGGAACCTCAACTTCTTCTACTTGGCTGTCCAGGTGCGACATCTCGTCCATACTCTGTGGGATCCCACCTGATTGCTCACAATTCTTTCTTAGTCGATGGTCTGTATTGGTACCATTACTGCATGCAAGCAAGCAGGTCTTATCCGTTCGCTGGCTCCTCTAGAATCAGACAAGGCAAAAAGATGTACGTCTCGTCGTCGAGTGTGTGCACGTATAGCAGGGTTTGGAGCTTACAATCGCAGGGTTCCCCATCTCCCTCCTCCTCGTTGGAATGATATATACCGGTATCAAAGCGCTCCAGTTCCTCTCGGTTCCCGTGTACACGATCTTTAAGAACTTGACAATCATCGTCATTGCCTACGGAGAGGTGCTGTGGTTCGGCGGAAGCGTGTCGCCCATGGCGCTCTTGTCCTTTGGCCTGATGGTTCTGAGCTCCATCGTGGCTGCTTGGGCGGACATCCAGAGCGCCATTGCAGGAGACTTTGGGACGACTGATTCCTCGGCGGCCATTTCGACCCTCAACGCTGGGTACGCCTGGATGGGCATGAATGTCTTCTGCAGCGCTTCCTACGTCCTGTGTATGCGCAAGGTCATTAATCGCATGAACTTCAAAGATTGGGACAGTAAGTCTTTTGAGCAACTCGTGCGGGGAAGAGGATCGGCTGGCCAGGTCTGCTGACGCCGTGTTTCATAGCCATGTACTACAACAACCTGTTGACGATCCCGGTGCTCCTCGTCTGCTCGCTCCTCACCGAGGACTGGTCCTCGGCCAACTTTGCCCTCAACTTTCCGGTCGAGGTGCGCAACCACATGATTATCGGAATCATCTACTCGGGCCTCGCCGCCATTTTCATCTCGTACTGCTCCGCCTGGTGCATCCGAGTCACGTCATCCACGACATACTCCATGGTCGGAGCGCTCAACAAGCTGCCAATCGCAATCAGCGGGCTGGTCTTCTTCTCGGCACCAGTTACCGTGGGAAGCGTGTCGGCCATCATGCTTGGCTTTATCAGCGGCCTCGTTTACACGTGGTCGCGCATAACTGGATCGAGCCGGTCCAAGGATGTTCTGCCTACGACGAGACTGCCCGCCATGAGTGCGAGCTCTCAGAGCAACCGAGATGCGAACTCTTAAACTGGGGCACATGGCGTCAGGGCGTTAAATGTCCACACGATATGATCACGGCATGCTCTTGCTTCGAAACATTGGGAGGCGACAAAGAGTGGCAGGTCCAAGGCATTGGATAGGAGGCTTTCCAAGGAATGTCAATGGGCTTTTCGGCCGAATTCACGTGTACACTGTAATACGACTAGATGGAGACGACCGACACATCGGCCTCTCTCGATAACTTGGTTTTTTTTTTTTTTTTCAAGCACAGTTTTGATGCGTGCGCTGCAGTGCTAGACTATGTGGTGAGAATGGGACTTTCCAGGCGTCTCAAGTTGATGATATTTCTCCGTGGTTGCCGGAGGGCCGGGCTTGAGAGATTCGCGACCTTTGATGCATCACGGCGGAATCCTTGGGCAAATGATTTAGGCAACCAGCTCTCATGCCCAGTACTTACTTACTCAAGATCTTGAAGCACATGACCGTAGCCTGGGGACACGAGTCAGCCGATCCGCTTGCTTCACTTATCACATGGGTGGATGAACACTTGCCGCCAACCCAGGTCGTTTTATGTGTTGAAACTAATCCGATCAATAGGTGCAATGCTTTTCATTCACGATACAACATGTTTCCAGCACAAACACCAGTCAGAGAGCCTCTGCTTGGAAGAGAGTTTTGGTACGGATCGGTATAGGTACCTACCTACTTTGTGGAAATGACGATGGGGTTATGTAAGTAACCATGGCGGGCGCGAGCTACGTCAGGGACCGAGGCAGCCCACCCCACCCCCTGTTTTCAGACGGTTGGTTGTGTCACTCCAGCAAAAAAATGTTGCTTGTTGGGGAGCTCATGTGTGTACTATAATTATCCAGACTCCCACGACCCCTCCACTGGCCA
Source organism: Stachybotrys chartarum (assembly GCA_001021365.1). Classification (NCBI taxonomy): domain Eukaryota; kingdom Fungi; phylum Ascomycota; class Sordariomycetes; order Hypocreales; family Stachybotryaceae; genus Stachybotrys; species Stachybotrys chartarum. The sequence continues at coordinate 690,326 of LDEE01000012.1, forward strand.
GTGATCACGCTGTCCTCGAACTCTGTGCTTGACGACTTATCTGAATACTATCTGCTGTCCTCCCCTCTTCTTCTCCTGCTGCTGCTCTTCTTAATTCCCACAAAAAGCATGGCGCCTGCTTTTTGAGCTCGTCGCAGTCCTTCCTTTTCTTGATTCACCGCCGCCGCCGCCGCCGCCTTCGTCTTTCTGTATAAACACAGCCGGCAGGCCTCGACCGTCAGCATGATTCCCTTCGTCCACGCCCGTAACTACCAGCCTACTCTCATCCTCGAGTCCACGACACTGACCTGTACGCCTAGCTTTCGAGATTGTCTCCAAATGGGTTGGGGCTTCTCCGGACGAGCGTAAGCCACCACCCACCGCGCTCTACCTTTGGCCGCCGTGGCATCCTGACATTTGCTGTCTAGTCAAGCTCACCTTCTCGTTCCTACTGTCGTACCCCCTTGCCGGCTTGCTCAAGCGTGTGCCTGATTCGGCTCCCTACCAAAAGAACCTCTTCAGCATCGGGTGCGGACATGCTCCCCCAACCATGCGCCCTGCACCGCGCATCCGTCGCTGACTCGTACCAGCGTATCTCTCTTCTTCCTCGTCGGCCTCTTCGACCTCTGGGATGGCCTCCTCACGATACTTATCAGCGCGAGCGGCGCCTACGCGATTGCATACTTCTTCCGATCGAGTCCCTACATGCCCTGGATGGGCTTCGCGTTCACCATGGGCCACATGTCTGTCAGCCACATCTGGCGCCAGATGGCTGAGAGCACTCCGTCCACCATGGACATCACCGGAACGCAGATGGTGTTGGTGATGAAGGTTAGCGCCTTCTGCTGGAACGTCGCCGACGGCCAGCTCCCCGAGGAGCATCTCGAGGGCCTTCAGAAGGACCGCATGCTCAAGGAACTGCCCTCGCTGCTCGACTACGCCGGTTACATTTTCTTCTTCCCGGCGCTCCTCATTGGTCCCGCATTCGACTTCGTCGAGTACCGCCGCTGGCTGGACACCTCCATGTTCGACCTGCCTGCCAACTTCGACCCGGCCAACAAGCCCCCCGTGAGGCGCAAGCGCAAGATCCCGCGGAGCGCCACGCCAGCGGTGCTGAAGGCTGTCACCGGCTTGACGTGGATTGCCCTGTACATGTTCTTTGGGGGTAGATACGACTTTCATCAACTAACCTCGGACTCGTTCCTCCAGTACGGCCTTTTGCGTCGCATTTGGATCATGTACATGGTCAACCTGACAGCCCGCTTCAAGTACTATGGCTCCTGGTCTCTCACAGAAGGGGCCTGCATCCTCACTGGCCTTGGCTACAAGGGCGTCGACCCTGTGACTGGCAAGGTCATGTGGAACCGCTTGCAGAACATCGATCCTTGGGCGGTCGAGACGGCTCAAAACCCCCGAGGCTATCTTGCGGGCTGGAACATAAACACCAACAACTGGCTTCGCAACTATGTCTATCTTCGCGTAACGCCAAGGGGCAAGAAGCCCGGGTTCCGTGCCAGCCTTCTTACGTTCGGTACCAGTGCCCTCTGGCACGGTTTCTATCCCGGGTACTACCTCACATTCATCTTCGCTAGTCTGATCCAGACTGCAGCTAAATGTACGTGTACACTCTTGATCACTCCGTCGATGCAGACTGCTGACATGTACTAGATTTCCGCCGCCACGTCCGCCCCTTCTTCCTGGACCCCGTGTCCGGCAAACCAACCCCGAAGAAGAAGTACTACGATTTCGTAACTTATGTAGTCACGCAACTCACCTTCTCCTTCGCAACAACCCCTTTCCTCGTCCTAAGCCTGAGCGGATCCATGCAGGCCTGGGCTCGTGTCTACTTCTACGCTGTCCTGTGGACCGTGGGCACTCTCGCGTTCTTCAACTCGCCCGGCAAGGTCACCCTGCGCAAGGAGCTGGAGAAGCGCACAGGTGTGAAGAGGGCCAAGATGATTCGATCTGTCAGTAGCGACAAGGAGCCGATACTGGGTATTTCGAAGGATCCCGAGCAAGACATTAACGAGGTCATCGAGGAGATCAGGGCCGAGGTTGAAGCGCAGCAGAAGAAGGCGCAGTAGCAAGTTAGTCGCAAAGGCAGTTGCTGTCAATATGTCACATTATACAAGTCTTTTTTTATCTTGGCAGGTGTAAACCTGCGTGCTTTCTGAGATGTAACAGCTAGACGGAGAGATGATTTAGGAGGGTGATCTCGTTCACAACAGAGCACTTCATATCGAGAAAGAATTGACATCATAGAATGACTAAATCTAGAATAATTCATTAAATCTTTGGTTCGGTAAGTCGTTAAATCCGGATTGATAGACCGGATTCATGAGAAGGACATGAAGGCTAGGTAGTGGGAGAATAGTAGTTAATCCACAGTCGTGCTGTTTATCCAAACCCGTGATGACCGTCGTGAGACGCATGAGATGCTATCATACAAGAGAGGAAGAGAAGGAAAATGGCTGGGGTCGTAAAGTCTTTTTTGGTACAATGAAGAGGTTGTGAGAAATCGTTTCAAAATGTAAGGCGTTGCAAGAGCACCAATTATCCATTGTTGGTGTGAGAAGGGAAGTAGATTGGTAGGAGATTGTGAGTGAGTGTCTAGGAAGGCTTTCGAGTGTCTGAAGAAATAAGCGTCAGGTATGACTGTGAGTGTATGTGCTGCGTGGATTGTGAAATTATGCAAAATCGTGATGTCGTGAAATCGTCTCTCGCCCGCTGAACAGAATTGCTTGTAGTTGCACTGATGATGCTGCTGCTGCTGGGTTGGATTCGAACTGGTGCTCATCTACCCCAGTCCTCCCGTATGCCGACGATGATGAGGCCTATGGCGGTTCCTATGAGGAGAATCCCGACTAGGGACATTATGCGGTTGAGGTTGCGCCACCATCTTGCCCCTCGATAGCGGGAGTCGCTAATACCGGATCTCTGTTGAACCGTTGCCTGACGCACGTCGAGGTCGCTTGTGCTTTCGAGGCGCTCTGCCATCTCGACCTGGGGATTTGGTGGCAAGGGCAGCACAGCCGCGATCATCCAAGCTACATGTCAAGTCAGTCAAGACATTGCTGCGTTTGATCTAGCGCCAACTTACCAAAAGGAAATATAAATCCAACAACGAACAAGACAACTTGCAGGTTGCGACGACCACTGATTCCATCCCCTTCGGACCACACCGTGGATGGAGGTTCCCACATGCCATAACGTGCCGGGCGCTTGTCGTGCTGCAAATGGGGAGACCAGATACTCGAGGTTTGCTTCTTGATACCGCGAGCTACGTTCATGATGGGGTTCGATGTGATGTCCAGGGAGCCAGGGCGGCCAGAGCCTGCCGGCGCATTCGGATCTCTGGGCCGGCGAGAATTGTAAATTTTCGAGGTGAAGCGGTCCTTGCTGGGAGACCTGATGGAGGAGCTTCCCGGCCTGTTGCTATTGTTGTATTGTGAGAATAGAGAATCGGATGAAGGCTGAAATAGCAGCCGGCGTTCACCGCTGCCGTAGTAAAGCCTGCGATTTGGTCAGCTAATATTCTTGGACTCCAGGCTCTACGACTTCTACTTACTTGGCCCATACAGGAATGCCGGAATTGTTCGTAAGGCTATTAGCTCGAGAGCTGCTTGAGGACCAGATATTGCGGTCTGATGACTGGCTGGAAGTCATGCTCGAGAGATGTGTTCGGGAAGGGCGGTGGTGAAGATCCTGCAAGTCGGCAAGGCCGTCTCCGTCTTCGTCATGATCCCGTACCAGCCGAATATTGCCTGTGTTCGGCTCGCGCTGCATAGTGCGGTTGTAGGTAGGCTGTGGCCGATCCAATGAGCCGCTCCTCGAATGCGAGTTTCCAGCCCGAGATTCCTCCAGCCCGGCCAAAGACGAGATGCTGAGTATGTGTCTGCTATGGATGCTGTTGAATCCGCTGAAGCCGCTGCTACGACGACCCGGAGCCGAGAGAGGGGAGACTGAGCGTGTTGCTGGCTCACTTCCGCCTTCGCTTTCGGAAAATACAGTGGATAACTGTGAACTCCATTGATGGGGGTAAGATGTCATAGCAGGCGGGACGTAGAGCGCGGGGAGGATCGGGGAAACGCCCTGGGATGGTGGTCTCTGGAAACGAGGCTGGATGTTTAGCACGGCCGCCCCGGCAAATAGCGCTCGGGTGGCCTGGTCGGTGATGGAGTGAGAAATCGAAGACAAGGACCCGGTTCGATGGGAATCGCGAGAGCGCGGTTTCGGTAAGCTGGACGAATCGGAAGCTCTCCGTTTTATTGTTCGCAGAGGGGCCACGACCAAGCTCTCGCGTGAATATTCTGATCTGAGTCGAGATTTGGTGCTAGCGAGTGATAGTGAAGAGGCTGAAGGACCGCCGTGAACGACGTAGTTCGCATCGGTGTCGCTCGTTTGCGGTCGTGGCTGTTCGTACACGGATTGGTTTGAGGAAGAGGAGGAATCGGCCAGTACTCGGTAATTGGAATGGCTTGAAGAGGGCAGCGGGTGATCGTCGTCAAGGTTGCTCATGGATTGTCTAGACGAAGCAGTAACGAATGGGGAGCTTTGTCCATAGACTTTGTAATTGGTGCGCAGCGAAAGGGTCGAGCTTGATTCCAGGGACCTGGTCGAGGTTTTCGCAGAAAGTGAAGGACCAGCGGCAGGTTGTAAGGGCGCAACCTCCGGTGAAAATGTCTGGTCGGAGTTTGCAATCGAAGGAGAGAAATTGGGCTGCTTCACAACGGCTTCGGGAGACGTGGGAACTTTGCGCAGACCACCAACTAATTGGTGATTTCCGGCAGCAGAAGAAGGGGTCGCAGGTCCTGACGCAGACGGTGGAGCCAGATCAGGTAACGAGGGTTTCTCGGTCAGGGGAGTCAGGGGGGAGCTTGGAGTTTCGTCGACGAAGGCATCGGATGATCGGTACGAGCCACTCGGGGCAAGGTAGGACGACGGTGGTGAAATCAGTGAATCGGTGCGCGACGACAGGGAACCAGACTGCAGGGCCACGGAGAAGGTCTTCTTGTCCGGGTGCAGCGTAATGACCTTCCTTGCGCGACGTGTTGGCGACAACGGACTCGTGGGCGAAGCAGTGGCGGCACCGCCATAGCTGTGTCGGGGCTGGCTGGGCGAAGGGCTGGGGCTGCCAAAGCCCGGGGAGCGTCTCAGGACTGAAACGCCAAACTCCGGAGACTGCTCGGCCCCGGGCTGGACGCGAACGTTCTCTTCGTCATTGTATTCGAAGCTTGAGCCCAAAGTCTGCTGACTAGGCGACAGGTCCGCGTAGGACAACGGGCGAGATGAAGAGGCAGCAGAGCCATCCGAGCTCAGTCGAGGTGGGCTGTATGGTACCACGCGAATGTGATATCGGCTGCTGGGCGAGCCAGAGCGCTCTTGAAGAGGAGGCGTCGCCGACATGCTCTGCGCACTAGGCGATAAGATCGGCAGTATAGAAGCCCATTGCCTGGGTGTTGTATGGATGCAAGGAGGCGGGAGGCTACGGTGAGCTATATGAGATGCTGTCGTCCTACTACCAGCTATTCAAAGGGCCGCGATGAAGCCTTGACGATTGTCTTCAGCGCAAACACCACAGACAAAACAGGATCAACACAGCTGGTAACCACGACGACGATATCGGCAGCTATTGATTAAGGCGATGACTGAGATCGTTTCTTCAGTGTGAAGGAGTAGTCGTGGGTCTCCAGATCGCTAATGCGCAAATTGCAATGTCGGCGAGTCAAGGAAGGGTTGTAAGGGAGCGTCGAAGAAGCAGGGAATCGTCAACAAGCGTAAGACATGTAGAAATTACAGGGAATTGATATTAAAAAATAATTTTGGTGTAAAAGGCAGAAAATGCGCATCAAGGACAGACAAAGATGGGTGAGAGAGCGTGAAGAATGAATTGGATGTGGAATACGAAGTAGAGAAGCAGCAGAACAGAGCACGACGAGTCCACCCGTCCAGAAAAGAAAATGGGAGACGGCAGGAGAAAAGGATGGGCCAGAGCAACCTAGATAAGAATGTAACATGCATGACGGGTTGGCCAGGCTTTGCTCAGGTTCGGTAGGGAGACCTGATTAGGGATACAGAGCACCAGCCGGGGATCATGGGGAGGTGGTTGACGAGCTTGCGATGTGGTTCGTTGGTGGGCTCGGCAAGGCCATGATTAGTCGCAAGAGCTGCAAGCCGACTACAGACTCCAGCCAGGACGCCGGTTGGACCAGGGGGAAAGGGGCGGTGGGGAGTGGCCTGTAGCCTCTGGCCATGTCTTGGTCGTGGAGGATCCCGAGCCACTGCTCTGCCGCCGCACAACGAGTCGACGACCAAGACGCTGCAGCTAATGGGAATTAGTTGGCAAGGGGCAGGGTTTCTCCTGCGCAAGCGAGCCCAGGCCATGCAATCCGGTGTTCATCTCAAGGTGCGAAACAGGTTGGGCCAAGCTAGTGATGCATGATGCACGGGGGACGCGCTTGCACAATTTCATTTTTTTTTCCTTTGCTGCGCTCTGTTCGATTTTCCATAGCCTCCATCTTGGGATGCCCCTGGCAGGGAAATGTCTCTTCAGCTGGATTTAGCGGGGCAGTGCATGAGGGTTTGTGGGCGGACTGCTGCTTGATCGGAGCAAGGTCATGGCACATCGCATGAAGACTTGAATCGCGAGTCGTAGCAGCATCGCATTACCATCATGTGCGCCTTGGAGGTCCGGAGATGGGGCCTGGTGTACTGTGTGTGTGCGAAGTAAGCCCCTCGGAGGAGCAGGCCGACAGGGTGTCCATGTGCAAGAGGCTGGGTACCGTAGCTTCAGGGGAAGCCTGGAACTCTTCGCTGCCCTAGTCGCCTTGACTGGAGAATGTCAGATCCGGCCACAGATCTCCGGCAGGGCCCAAGGGGGGTACAGACAAGCAAGAAGCTCAACGTCTCGACGCGCTGCCACCAAGGAGGGGAGGATTCCCTACCTATCCGTACTGCCTCTGCCGTGACAAGTTCTTCCGTACGGTTTCGAGTCCGAAGAGCCATCTTCCTCCTCCTCCTGGTCGCCCAGCCGCCACTGCAGTTTGTTGTACGGCTTGGGATGGCATCTTGACGCGTGCTGCGCGTGGGTACCCGACGATCGAAACGGTCGTCAGTGGAGAAGAAACAGAGCCTAACGAGGAACGGCTTTCATGGCCCCTAGTGGAAGACTCTGCGGGTCTGGGACTGAGGACAAAATTAATGATCAAGCACATTTTGATGACCGGGCATCCGTATGTACGAGGTGATCCGGCTCTGACATCAGTGCAATTACAGGGTCTCTGAGTTGCGGTGACCGACTTTTGGTGATGTGGGGACCGCCAGGCAAGGGCAGGAAAGGGAGAGAGAGCTCAGTGCCTTCCACAGCCCCTTCCGTTCTTCACCATTTCATGGACATAGGAAGGAGGAGCCCGTGAGCCAGCCTTGTGAAGCAATTACCGTGAGACGAACCAGATGAGATCGATTCACCCGGTTGTGGGCAGGATACCTACATCACTTACCAGGCGCCCCTTGGGGATTCCCCAGCATCGCCGTGGCCCATCATCTTATCAACGTCTTTTATTATCCCACTTTATTTTTTCCTGCTTTCGGAGCTATCCGGTGCCAGCCAGGGGGTTCTTGCTCCACAATGAGTTCCACCTCACATCGCGTGTCGCGTCGAGTACGCGTTTGTATTGTTTGGGCACTTTGTACTTCGTACCGCTCATTGACTTTATGCTGACAATACCTATTCAGTTGTATGCGTGCGCCAGAGGAGATGGACGTGCCACTGAGTTTGCCTGCCCACTTCTTATAGACCATCATCTAACTCCGAGACACTTGCATGCGCATTGCGGTCATGTTTGTCTTGCCCGTTGGATCTTGAATGAAAGGGTCTGGATGCCAGTCTCAGGCCACAGCACCAAGCACATGCGGAAATGTGGCTACTTTCAAATGGTTCCTTACCCTGGAGCATGCGTCGAATTATATCAAGACATTCAAGGAGTCTCACCGAGATGGAAATATGGTCTAAAGTCAGTGCGATAAGAAGCTACGGCCACCTGATGCGGTGACTGACTGACTCCTTCATTCGATGCGCGGTGGATGGATTCGTATATCTGAAGACATTCGGCGGTGTCGTGGTGAAGCCAGCACTGACCAGCAGCGGCCACCATCACCCAGCTCATTAATCCCAACCCAATGCATCAATGCCCCATTGTTCGTCTCATTCTGAAGCCTCTTGGTGCCTCCACACTTGCCGCGTGCTATGACCACCGGCGGTAAAATCCACTGGGCAGAAGCTACCCATAACCGGAGGCCGCAGGCATGCCCGAGATCCCTTTGAGATTCCCCTCCGCACTGCAGATCCAAGGCTGCCGCTGCTGTTTCCACCAAACAATCCTCCGGATTTGCGCAACTCGCTCAGGCACCATGGTGTTCCAGTCCGGCTCCGTCTCCGACCCTCATGGTCTCAGCCAGACCCGGGCCCTGGGTCTGCTGGTAAGCGCCCAGTCCCCAGTCCCCAGTTCCCAGTTCCCAGTTCCCAGTTCCCAGTTCCCAGTTCCCAGTTCCCAGTCCTCAACCGCAACCGCCACACTGTTTCACTGCCGCCGCCGTCCGCTTGGCCCAGACTTACACGTCTTGCCTTAGCCCCTTGAGTGAGGGTCGAAGCATAGCCAGACACAGTAATCTGCCTTCGCAGCCGCCCTTGGGTGCAGCTGCATGCAGCCCCAAATAACAACAACCACCGCAACGTCGGTTCGTAGAGGTAGCCGCTGACGTTTCCCTGTTCGTGCTTCGTCCACGTAGGTCCTGTACTGTCTAGTCTACGTGCTACCGCTCTATGCCTCCGCGGCTACTCGACCCTCAGCGTCTCGTTCCAGGGACGCTCCAGAGAGCATCCGCGCCAGGATTCGCGCCGTTTCACTCTCCACGGCGGCATGCTCCCTCTCCACCCTCTTGATCCTCTACGGCCGCCAAGCCCGGGATGAGCATGCGACCGCCGGCCCTGTGCAGCTCAGTCCGTGGCACCACATGGGCTACTGGCCCGTCGACCTGGCCGTCTCGGCAAAGGCTTTGCTCCTCACGGCTCTTCTCTTCGCTGGCCCTCTGTACGAGTGCCTCGTCATTGACGGCGCTTGGGCGGAATGGGCACGCTTAGAACCTGTAAAGCAGGCCTGGCGAGACTGGCCGACGTGGAGAAACCTCGTAGCTGTAAGTCGAGCTTGCCGCTCCCCAAACAGTCACCCCGACTCGGACTCTTCGACACCCCTCGCGCTCGTCCTGTATGCCGCGTTAACCAGAGTTGTTCATCCAGGGTCCTGTTACCGAGGAGTGTCTATTTCGCTCCTCCGCCGTGCCGCTTCTGCTGCTGGCCGGGTCTAGTCATACACGGGTCATCTTCCTGTCCCCTTTGGTGTTTGGCCTAGCACACTTACACCACTTCTACGAGTTCCGTCTCACCAACCCCGGCGTTTCGCTTGCCGCGGCAATAGCACGCTCAGTACTACAGTTCTCGTATACTTCACTTTTTGGCATGTATGCCACCTTCATTTTCGTCCGCACAGCGTCATTGCCGTCCGTCGTTCTCATACACACGTTCTGCAACTACATGGGGCTGCCACGGTTTTGGGGTAGCGTTGAACCACACTGGCTGTATGGAAGCGAACCTCGTGCCTCGTCATCGACGCGGTTATGGACCGGTATATATTATGCTCTACTGGTTGGTGGATTGGTTTTGTGGTGGCAAAATCTGTATGCGTTGACAGAAACCCCCATGGCCCTGGCTAGGTTCTTGACCACATCGGCCTAGATACTCAAGCCAAGGGGTAGTCGCAGAGTCGTCTTTAGCGACCATGATGACGATCTGGATGGGATTGCTCAACCCCTCCATGTATGTAAGGTTGCCAATCAGACTGATGCCTGACTAAAGTCCCGCAAGAGACCCAGGCATGGAGAATTCATCGTCTTCCTTGGGCCTTCGACGATGTCGCAAGGAGCCTTGATCCCTCGATCCATCTTCCGCCGCCACTTCTTTGCGGGCCTCCTCTCGTAGTTCTCGACCGATATCTTTGCCCTTGGACCGACCAGTTGTCCCTGCTGCGTCGGCCAAGGCCTCATCTGGGCCGCGCGTATTCTTCTTCCGAGGCCACATGCTAGGCAAAGCAATTTCCTGGAAGCGAGGCTCAACAGCCCTCTCATCAAACCAGCGGTGCAAGCGTGCCTCGACCAGCTGTGCAATCTTGGGGACATCCTGCAATCGTGATCGACTGCCCAACAAGCTTCGGATGGAGAAGTCGAGGCGATAGTCATCGAGAAAACTAAATGTCATCATAGTTGGCGTAGACTGTGATGGATTGCTTGGTATGAAGGATATTGACAATGTTCCACTGAAGCGGACGATGGACACAGACAGGGCAACGGGGAGAACGGCGGACAGCTTCTTGGGGTAGTTGAGGAGAAGCTTGGTTTCGACGGCCATCGTGAGCATGTCACTAAGGTCTACATCCATCCGAGCTTGGAGGCGGGTGCCATCTCTGGCGGCCTTGGCCGGGTCAAACCTTCCATGGCCGATGCTGAGGCCGTCTTCGTCAATAGGAATAATACGACAGTTGCTGAAAATGGGAAAGTCTTCTCCGAGGCTGAGTTCGGTGACTCGTATCTCATCCACGAAATCCGGGCGTGAAGTCCCGTTGAGTGCTTTCGTCAGTGATTCGAGGATAGCATCGTCGTGCTGAGCGTCGTTGCGGAACTGGGCAATGGTCTGGGCAATCAGCACGTTGAACCAATCCAGGCTCTCCGGTTGATGACTGTCGACATTGTAGTACGTCTTTGTCAAGATCGATCCGATGGTAAGCGTGGAGGGATTCCTCAAAACCATGGACTTCTTGCGTCCCACCGTCTGCCCTGAGCGGCTGCCCTGGGTGCGCAGGCTGAGCAGTGACTGCTTGTGAGCCAGACTCCGTGACCGCCGTTCGGTAGCTCTCAACGAGGCAGCAGCATCGGGTGACGGGGCCTCCCCGAAGATGAAGAATTTGATGAAGGCGGCCAATATGAGTACCACCGAGAGCTGCCCAAGAATGAGGCCTTGGGTGAAGGACAAGCTAGACGGACGAGATGTCAGCTACGCCAACTATGCTGCGGCAATGGCCTATACGTACGTCGGCTCAGGCCTCGGCGGACATGTTTCGGGCGTCATCTTATTCCTTCAAGCCATTGACACGGTGACGGTGACTCCGGATTTCAGTCAGTCATGCGAGACTGTGTAGTTCTGTTGATGAAATCCGGTCAAATTCCCGATGCCGACGGACGGCTCTTTACAGCAACCACAACAACAGTCGAATAGGTTCGAGGGAGTCTGTCAAACGAGAAAAAGAAAAGTCATAGGCAGCACAAGGCCTTCCTCCATTCACCGGATATCTCGTATACACAGTTAAAGACGCAGTGGCTGCTTCATGATTTTTGAGTCAAGACGCTTATGCAAGTGTCGGGGCGGCCATGGCATTTAGCGGAGCACCCTGGCCATAGGCTTGGGGATCTGCTATCCCTAGGTACCTAGTGGGCACCTGCTACTGCGGCTACCTTACTTGCGGGAAGGGACTAAGCCGCCTCGAACAACGACACACCCCAGACTGCCAACCGGCTCGTGATATTACATGCACACGTTGCTTATGCGCTGCAAGATATGCGCAACGTGCCATCAGCACTGACGGAGAGAAGAAAGAGCTTGCGATCATTGGTTCGAACTACTCCCGGCGCTCAGGGCCGCCTCTTGCCAGCCTCCAGCCTCCAGCAACCAGCAAACCAGCAACCAGCAAACCAGTGACCGGCAACCCCAGGGAGACGTCTCGCGACCGCCGTTACCAGCATGGACGTCGCGCAGGCCGTGGCGGGCTACATCACCAAGGTGATCGCGCCGTCTGCCGACTCTTCGCAGGCTAAAATGAAAGTGCTGCTTCTGGACAAAGAAACGGTGCCCATTGTCTCGACGGCCGTCACCCAGTCATCCCTCCTCAACCATGAGGTCTACCTCATCGACCGCCTGGACAATGCAGCCCGTGAGAAGATGCGCCATTTGCGCTGCCTCTGCCTGGTCCGCCCATCCCCGGAAACCATCCAGCTTCTCATAGATGAGCTACGCGACCCCAAGTACGGGGAGTACTACCTGTACTTCACAAATGTCGTCAAGAAGTCGTCCCTGGAGCGTCTTGCCGAAGCAGACGACCACGAGGTCATCAAAACCGTCCAGGAGCACTTCGCCGACTACATCGTCATCAATCCCGACCTCTTTTCACTTGACATACAACTTCCTCGGCAACGGATATGGGCCGGCAGCCCCGATTCCTGGAACCCCGATTCACTGCAGCGGTGCGCCGAGGGGCTCATTGCCGTTCTTCTATCACTGAAGAAGAAGCCTCTCATCAGATATGAGAAGAACAGTCCTCTAACCAAGAAGCTTGCAACAGAGGTCCGATATCTTATGACTCAGGAAGAGCAACTATTTGACTTTCGCAGAGTCGATACTCCCCCCATCCTGCTGATCCTGGATCGCCGAGAGGACCCAGTGACACCGCTTCTTACCCAGTGGACCTATCAGGCCATGGTTCACCACCTTTTGGGGATTCAGAACGGCAGGGTCGACCTTGGTGACGTGCCAGACATCAGGCCAGAGCTCAAGGAGATAGTTCTCTCCCAGGATCAAGACCCCTTCTTCAAGAAAAACATGCATCTGAACTTTGGAGACCTGGGTGGAAACATCAAGGACTATGTGGAGCAGTACCAATCCAAAACAAAGAACAACGCCGACATAGAGTCAATCAACGACATGAAGCGGTTTATCGAGGAGTACCCCGAGTTCCGAAAGCTGTCGGGCAACGTCAGCAAGCATGTCACACTCGTCTCGGAGCTCAGCCGGCGGGTTGGTGCTGAGAATCTTCTCGAAGTTAGCGAGCTGGAACAAAGTCTGGCCTGCAACGACAACCACAATACCGATCTCAAGGTAAGTGTCCTCTGCGGGCAAGCGCATTTGCAGATACTGATTGTTTTCAAGGCGATTCAAAAGCTCATCCAAGCCCCCAACGTTACACCCGAGGCCAAGGTCGGCCTGGCTGCCATATACGCCCTTCGTTACCACAGACACCCCTCTAACTCGGTACCCATGCTCGTTGATCTCCTCGTGGCAGCTGGAAATGTTGCGCCCTCTCGTGCCGACCTGGTCAACAAAGTTATGGCTTACCACTCATCCCTGCATGCTTCCCAGTCGCAGGGCGGCATATCCGACATTTTCGAGTCTGCCGGTATCTTTTCCAGCGCCACAAACCGTTTCAAGGGACTGAAAGGGGTCGAGAATGTCTACACTCAGCACAGCTCGCTTCTAGAGAGCACGCTGCAGAATTTGATCAAGGGGCGCTTGAGGGAGCAACAGTACCCCTTCGTGGAAGGCGGGGGAACCACAAGAGACAAGCCCCAAGACATCATTGTCTTCATGGTGGGCGGCGCCACTTACGAAGAAGCCAAGATGATTGCCGGAATCAACGCGACGACCCCCGGCGTGAGGGTTGTTCTGGGCGGCACCTCAATACACAACGCCGCGACGTTCCTCGAGGAAGTGGAGGATGCCGTATCCTCGTGGCCTGAGATCCGGACAAGGAGGTGAGGTGTCCAAGGCATGCCGGCGCTGAAAGAGAAAGCTAGGCCGCCAAGACCTGAAGGCTTCTACAGCGCATATACACTACAGCATCCTTCAGGTCAGGGCTTTGCGGCAGGTTGCTTCAAAGGCATGTAATTTTGAGCAAGTACGAATAAAGCTGGTGGACATGACTGGCTGGCAACCCCAGCGTGGCAATAGTAATCTTTGGTGATATTTAGCGTCGCAAATTATTAGGAGCGATAAGGATTCGATAAGAATCTTTGGACCAGAATTTCGGTTACTTGCATGTGAGGACCCCTTCTCGACCATCAAGCACCCTGCAAACGGCGCATTCGTTGCGACAGTACAGGACAGGTAGGGGGCCTCGCAGGAAGCCCGCTTCACCATGCGGAACCGGCTTTCATCAATACTACGGCCAAAGCCGTCGACCTGGCGACATGGCTACCGGTACAATCCAGGTCGATGCTTTGCGACTGTGTCGAGTGCTCCGGTCGAGGGCTCCAGGTACGCCACCAGGAAGCAGTTGGAGATACTCAAAGATGCTAACCCCCTCCCTTCCGATAGACGCTTTGACGTCGTCGTCATCGGCGGCGGCCATGCGGGTGCAGAAGCGTGTGCGGCCGCTGCAAGAGCCGGCGCAAGGACGGCCTTGATCACGCCCCAAATCGACAATCTCGGAACGTGCTCGTGCAACCCGAGTTTTGGTGGAATTGGAAAGGGCACGATCCTTCGCGAGGTCGATGCTCTCGATGGTGTGGCAGGAAGAATCATAGACAAGGCCGGCGTGCAGTTTCGGGTGTTGAATAGAGTCAAAGGTCCTGCTGGATGGGTAAGAGACCAAGACCAACCCTGTTGTCGGCGGCCAGGCGCTAATCCTACATGTCACCACAGGGACCCCGCGCTCAGATTGATCGAAGCCTTTATAAAAAATACATGAGGGAGGAAATCGAATCATATCCCAACCTGTCCGTGGTTCTCGACAAGGTTTCCGACATTGTGCTGGCCTCTGATAGCCCAGTCACTGCTACCAACAAGGGTCAGATCGCAGGAGTACGTCTTGAATCCGGCGAGATTATATCAGCCAACAGCGTCGTCATCACCACTGGCACGTTCCTTGGTGGAGAGATACACATCGGGCTACAGGCCTTCCCCTCGGGGCGCATGGGCGAGGCGGCCACATTCGGTCTCAGCAAGTCGTTGAAGGACGCGGGATTCCAACTCGGGAGACTAAAGACGGGAACGCCCCCTCGACTCGACAAGGCGAGCATCAAGTTCGACATACTCGAACCGCAACTTGGCGATGATCCGCCGTCACCCTTCAGCTACCTCAACGACCGAGTGTCGGTAGAAGACCAGTTGACCTGCAGTATTACCCACACGAACGACAGATCCCACGCCATTGTGAGAGATAATCTGGACAACACGATACATATTCGAGAGACGATCAGAGGCCCGAGGTATTGCCCATCATTGGAATCAAAGGTTGTCCGGTTTTCGGAGAAGGAGAGGCACATTGTGTGGCTAGAGCCCGAGGGGTTCGACAGCCATGTCATTTATCCCAACGGTCTATCCATGACAATCCCTGCCGAAGCGCAAGAGGCGGTTATACGCACCATTCGGGGTTTGGAGGATGTGAAAATGCTGCAGCCCGGCTACGGTGTCGAATACGACTACATCGACCCACGAGGCCTCAAGACAACGCTCGAAACTAAAGCCATCGGCGGGCTCTACTTGGCAGGCCAAATCAACGGCACAACCGGCTACGAAGAGGCTTGCGGTCAGGGCATCATTGCCGGCATAAACGCCGGCCGCTCGGCGCTCGGCCTCCCGGCTGTTTCGCTATCCAGGTCCGACGGATACATTGGTATCATGATCGACGATTTGACGACCGTCGGTGTAACGGAGCCGTACCGTATGTTCACGTCGAGGAGCGAGTTCCGCCTGGCCGCTCGCGCGGATAACGCCGACTTGCGGATGACGCACAAGGGAAGAGAATGGGGCGTCGTCTCAGACAAGCGCTGGCGTGTGTTTAGCGACGAGAAGCAGCAGATAGCCGATCTCACCACGATGCTCGCGCAAGTCTCCGTATCGAGAGGCCAGCTGGCGGAGAGTGGATTCGACGTCAAGCGGGAGGGTCGCAAGCGAAACGGCCTGGACATCTTGCGCATGTCACGCAGCGCGTCCGACTTCGATTTCGAACAGTTGGGCTCCATAGTGCCCGAGATCACTGCGTACCCGGCGCGCATCATGCAGAGAGTCGCCATCGAGGCCTACTACAACCCCTTCATCAGACAGCAATCGGCGCGCTTCACCAAATCCACGCAGGACGAGAACATTCTCATCCCTGTCGACCTTGACTACGAATCTATATTTGGACTGTCCTTTGCGGAAAAGGAGGCTTTGAGCAGAGTGCGGCCCGAGACTATGGGACAGGCCCGCCGTATCGAGGGAGTCACGCCCGCCGGACGACTTCGTTTATTGGCCCATGTGAACAGGCAGCACTTTAGGGAGAAGCCCGGCCTGGTGGTCTAGGCGGCAGCGGCTCCGGGAAATATTATATGAGAGATGATTGTGGTATGATGGTGAAGACTGACCGCGCACACAGCGCTGGCTTGTATAAAAGTGTGATAGTATAGAGCTGCCAATGAATTTGGACAGGACGATGGGGTTTGATGATCATGCATGGTATTTATTTGTACAACAATTACATAGCCAAGCCCGCACAGACATTGGGACAGAATGTGCCCAGCACAGAGGTAGTAGCCACAGCCGTGGTTATGGTCCCCTTGGCGGCTCTTTTTTCTGGTTCAGTATCTTCACCGCGTCCTTGCTAAAAACGTAACTCGCGCCGCTCCATACAGTCGTAGTAGCAACAACATACTGCATCGTAGTAAGTGCGGTCGTCATATCGACACTTACCAGCGGGGCCGCTGTCGTGAGGCCGATGAGGCCCAGCTGCAGGAACGTGTTGTACTTGCTGATGGTGGTCGGACGCACCTCGGCCGACGGCAGCGAGAAGTCCCAGTACCGCGCAAAGGTCTTGGGAGGAGGGAGGGAGATCCAGCGGTAGTAGATGGCGGCGAAGGCTAGACCGACGTCCCGGCCGAGGATGATGGAGGCTACCCATACTGGGAACACACAATGTCAGCACCAGCCCACGAGGCACGTCAGCAGAACAGGGACGTACGGGGAAGGGCGCCCTTGACGGCCAAGCACACGGTGAGTATGGTCATGAGGGCCTTGTCGGCCATTGGGTCGATGATGGTGCCCACTACCGTCTTGCGGTTCCACCGGCGGGCAATCCATCCGTCCAGCAGGTCGGTCACGCCTGCGTACGCAAACAATCCCACCGCCCAGGCATGATTGTCATGCAGAACGAGGTACCCGACCACAGGCGCCGCCACGAGCCGCGTAAAGGTCAGGAAGTTGGGGATCGTGTAGATGTCCTCGTGCAGGACGGGTTTGTTGCTGGGGGGCTCCGGCGACGAGAGGGGATGGGCATCACGATCGTGGCTATGGGAAAGAAGGCAATGTTAGTTTCACGGTTCGCTCAACAAAACTGAAAGAGGCGGGTTTTCGGAAGCATCTGGAACCTACCTGCGTTGAGGTAACGTTTTCTTCTCTCGCGACGTCGCCAGGGTGGTAGTGGTGGTAAAGGGCAGCCAAGAAGATCTGCACGTGGGAGAGACTCTAGCAGCTAGAGACGGCCGAGCCAGTGCGGCCCGCGCGAAGCGGCGAGCCAATCCGACAGAGTGTAGCATGACTTGAGGGCGCAGGCATGCTTCCGGCAGCAAGTGTGATGTCGGCCTCCAGAGAGCTTCGGCCTAGTCTTGTCTCTGTCGTTGATATGAAACGTGATGGGCTGTGATAGCAGCTGAGAGGCCCTACAGTCATTATGACTAAGCAATTGAGTGAAATGCAACTGGGGCAGCTGTGAGCGGAAATACGCGGGCTGCAAAATGACGTTGCCACTCAACCAAGATGTTCTACTCCAAAGGTACGAACCCTTTTGACGAAAACAGTACATTGCATGTACTGCAATAGGAGCTGCAGTTCTTATTATAGAAAGGCAATTATAGCGATGCTTACAAGATACAGTAAAACTACTAACTGTGGTATAGGTTAGTGTATTATACGGAGCTATGTGACGGAGAGTGGTCATTTTACTGCTCATAGCTTGCTTCCATGGTTAGCAGGCACCAACTCAGCCAATGCTGCTACTTAGTGCGCATACCCCAAAGCAACACAAATAGGTGCATGTTGCCTTGCGGGAACTAAGACCAGCCAAAACGTGGTTGTATTAGGGCCCCCACGAACAACAACCTCGCTATCCCAACCTCAGCATTTTTTTCTGGGCCTCCCTCCCTCCCTCCTTTAATCGGAGGTTTTTTTTTTTTTTTTTTGCTTCTAATCCGTACGTCTAGCCTACCAATCGCCACTGGCTTTTGTTTTGTCCCCATGTATGATCATTCTCATCGCTCCACCAAATTCCTGCTGCGGCCGACACGAACTGTACCGTGGTTGGATCAGAGTAGGCACCATTGTTTTAACCATACACGGGCTTACACGATGAATGGTTTGTGCATGTTAGAAGCGTTAGCTGCCTTACACATTCGACCGTGTGAAGGCGTAAAGGGATCATGGTTTTTGTATACTTATAAAGGCAAGCTGTTCCATGTAGCACCGCTGTACGTATGTACCAATGCAGGTGCGTGACTACATCTGGACCGTATGAGATCGGGGGACGGCATGACCAAGAGGCCATGCAAACAAGTGTGTTGGAGGATATCATGGTGACACCGCAGTATCTCAAGAGGTACAGGACAGAGCGAGAGACGGTCTTATTGGCATGCAATGATGTTACCGTAGGCAGTCGAGCGGGTCCAAGAGCTGACCAAGCAGAGAGATGCAGCAGACGAATTCACAATATGTCATCCACATTAGCAGAAACTGTTTAGTGACGCAGGAATCTCGCGGCAAGCAGGATGCAATGTTTGCTGCAGTGAAGCCCAGATAAGGACTCCACCATGCATGCATGCATGCATGCATATGTTGTGCGATGGCTCAAGCTTGACGATGTAATGGTTTGAATTTCGCGGGATGTTGATCTTGTCGCATATGCTGTTGTGGAGCTTGCAAGGAACAACGTTTCGTCTCGCTTGCCCGGGTGCAGATCCTCAACCACATGTTCATGCTCAAATAGAACATTCGTTTGCGTGTTGAGGACCAGAAGAATGGCGGATCCGAGCTCCGAAGCTCAACGACCGAATGATGCACTTGGAAACCCCGGCTCCAAAACAGGTTCTCCAAGAGCCTGACTGTCCTAGGGAAAAATCTAGGTGGCACCTACCTACTGTAGGGTCATGAGGGCGGCGCATTGCGGCTGTACATCAGCTCCGATGTCCTCGCAGAGTCGTGTATTCAAGAAGCGTGCTTGTGGGTCGTTCTGACCGTGCGCCTTCTGCCAGTAGATCGGCTTGGCCAGGGCGATGCAAGGTGAAGTGATGGTTTGTTCGTTGATCATCAACACCTCACCTGGGGGTGTGCCCGCATGAGCGACAGATGAAGTCTTGTCCAGAAGTGGCACAGGGGGACCGAGGCTTACCATATCGGTATAAGCGCTCGGGAACACCACAGCAAATGGAAGATACGAAACACGTCGCAGCAGCTGTAGCCCAAAGAAGAAGTACCCTAGAAGCAACAACAGGGAAATAATTCAAAATTCAAAAGAAGACGTTGCACCTGAGGAGTGGGGCGTGGTTAGCACTTTCCAATCCTTGGTGGCGGCGCCCGATGCGCACAGATCATTCACCTAGGCGCATCCCGGTGGCCCCCCTGTTTGTAGCCGGACCCCTGTCGCTACCTGGTCATCGCGTGCAGATACATGTGCGGCTGGCGCCCCACCCTGCCCCAGGCCTTCTCACTGCATGCAACATGGACTGCATGACAAGGCCGTGGTACCACCACGACAAGCGCGATTCAGTGTGCCCTGGTCCAGGGCCCACACCACACCGGCCGGCGACCTCAGCAAGGGCAGCTTTCCCTTCCTACACTCTGCTGGCGCATTCACAGGAGCTTGTACGGCCCTGGGCTGGGTGAATGCTCACCCCCGGCAGAGGAAGCCCATCCCCCAAGTCGGAGTCACGGTCGAAGTACCGATAGCCCTGCGGAAGGTTCCCTGCGGCTGCCCCGCTACTTTTTGGGTTCCCCACCCCTCCCCTTTGAACCCGGGTGTGTACCCCAATTGTGAACAGGCCAGCACCAGCCCAAAACAGAGGCTCGCGCTCGCCTGCCATGCTCCACTCGGTATCCCATCATCCCCAGCTTCCATCGTCTTTTCTTTTACCTTTTTTTCCTCCTGCACACGCCTGGTCCCCTCCTCCCCCCCTTCTTTCTCCCGCAACCCACGGCGTCGCCCGTCATCAACACCATCGCATGATTTGAGGATTCATCGCAACCGACATCGTGTCCTGCCATCGGCATCATCATCCTCCATCCGCCGCCTGGCTTGAGCTCCCGTTAGGCCCCCACGGCTCAACGCCAGCCCCTTCGCGTCAGAATCTACGGGCGGAGGCGGCAGTTCGCGTGCGATCCGAAGCGCTTCGACCGATCCAACCGTTTGCCTCGTCGCGCGGCCCAATTACCCAGAGAAACCTACAAATTTGTACCTGGAAACAAGACAGCTTCGCAGTCGACAATGTCCATGTATCCGCATCGCGGCATGGGGGGCGTACCCCCTGGCAACACTCGACTCAACGAACTGCTTGAGCAGATCAGGGCCGAGTTCGATACCCAGCTCCGTCAGGCGGAGAACTTCGAGCATCAGAGTACGATTCACCACCTTCTGCATTCAAGCTTAGCTATTGACCATGTCTCTCAGTTTCTGCGCAAGTCAGCGAGATGCAGCTTGTTAGAGAGAAGGTGTATGCCATGGAGCAGACCCACATGACTCTTAAACAGAAGTGAGTATCCCCTATCGCATCACAACCTTTCCCCGGTTGTGTTTGCGCATGCTTACAATTGTGTTTACAGATACGAGGAGGAGATCAGCATGTTGCGACACCAGTTGGAAGCCGCTCGAAAAGGCGCCCCTCCCCAGCCTGGCATTCCCGGCCCCCCCCCACACGCAGGTCCTTCACAGCAGCCTCCATCCATTGCGCCTGGCAATGGCCTCTTTAGCGGCTTAATGGCCGGTGGCAGTCAACCTGGCCTTGCCCCTCCCCAGCCTCACCCTCAGGCTCAGGAGCAGCAGATGGCTGGCCCGCAACATCAAATCGCCGGCCAAGGGCCTCAGGGCCTTCCTGCTCCGCCTCCTCATCCCAGCGCGCAGCCTCCTTACCAGCCTGGCTATAGCCAAGGTCCGGTATCCAGCGGCATGGGTCCTCAACCGCCTCCAAGCACAGTCTCTCCTGGGCCTGGACGACGCGGCATCGGTCGCCCACCCAACGCTGTAGGACCGACAACTCCTCAAGTCAACACTCCGGTCCCCTATCCCGGAAATGCCCAGTCGCCGCAAGTCAGCCATCCGACTCCGGATCACCCTCGTATGGGGGGTCCTCGCGCCCCTCAGGTTGGCAACTCCCTTGGAGAGCTCGAACCCGACTCGGTTCCCAATCATAACAAGAAACAAGGCAGCGATTGGTACGCCATTTTCAACCCCAGCGTGCAACGCGTCCTCGATGTCGACTTGGTCCACTCGCTCACGCACGAGAGCGTCGTGTGCTGCGTGAGGTTCAGCCATGACGGCAAGTACGTTGCAACTGGCTGCAACCGCTCCGCACAAATCTTTGATGTGCACACAGGTGAGCGAGTGTGTGTTCTGGAAGATCACAGCGCTCAGGACATGTCTGCGGACCTGTACATCCGTAGTGTCTGCTTCAGCCCCGACGGTCGGTACCTTGCGACTGGTGCCGAGGACAAGCTCATTCGTGTATGTTTACCCTGCCTCGATTCCTCTGCTAGGCCATCTCCCAAGTGCCGTCTACCACGCACCTCATCCTGAAACGTGGAAATTTGATGATGCAAACGGACCAAGTATACTGACTTTTTCCTACAGGTCTGGGATATCCAGAATCGTCACATCCGCAATCAGTTCTCGGGTCACGAACAAGACATTTACTCGCTCGACTTCGCACGAGATGGACGTACCATTGCTTCGGGAAGTGGCGACAGAACTGTGCGACTTTGGGACATTGAAACGAATGCTAGCATCTTGACGTTGACCATCGAAGACGGTGTCACTACGGTGGCCATCTCTCCCGACACGGCATACGTCGCCGCTGGATCGCTTGACAAGAGTGTCCGTGTTTGGGATGTCCAAACTGGTGTGCTGGTGGAGCGTCTCGAAGGTCCGGACGGCCACAAGGATAGCGTTTACTCGGTGGCTTTCTCGCCTACAGGCAAGGAGCTGGTGAGCGGAAGTCTCGATCGAACCATCAAGATGTGGGAGCTCAACACGCGCGGTGGGCCCAATAGCGGTTCGAAGGGCGGCAAGTGCGTAAAGACGTTTGAGGGGCATCGCGACTTCGTGCTATCCGTAGCTTTGACGCCCGACCAGAACTGGGTTCTTTCGGGATCCAAGGATCGAGGCGTGCAGTTTTGGGATCCCCGCACAGGAACCACGCAGCTCATGCTCCAGGGACACAAGAACTCGGTCATCTCTGTAGCGCCGAGTCCCTCGGGAGGCTACTTTGCTACTGGATCTGGTGACATGAAAGCTCGTATCTGGTCCTACCGTCCTTTCTAGGAGAATGCATGGTCAAGACCAGGACACGAGCTAGCAGCAGATCAGAGCAGATAGAACACGGTTATCGCAGACCATGCGTGTCGTTGTGCGGATGTGCGATTGTCTACGGGATAGAGGATGCGGAAGGAGGCAGTACGTCTTTTGGGGGCCACGCATAGACGTGGGGGGCACAGTCGTTGCCATGGGCTTCGGCCAAGTACTGATACGGGAAGTTCTACGACAAGACTGGCGCACAGGAAGGAAAGAGAAAGGCCTTGATTGTACGGTATGGGCTCATGCAAGGGTTTTCGTGGGCCGTCTTTCATTTTTAGTATTCGTGTCGTGTTATTTTTTTTATATCATTGCATAACGCTGCTTCGTTGATATTCATTGTACAAATCGAACGTTCGTATCTCTGGGAACTTGAAGGGTTGGCCTTCGAACCAGTAGCAAGGTTGACTACGAGAGATATGCGTGGTGCCAAGCCATTATCTAGGACAACGAGCCAAAGAGACTGGACAATTCATCGTCTTTGTTCGACCGCTTCTTTCGTTTCTTGTTTGGCTTGCTTGTTTTGCTCGGGGGAGGCACCGGGGATGGCGGTTTGGGTTGCGAACGGCTTTGCGCCGGTTCGGCATGCTGGACAGCAAGATGTTGGCGGGAGACGACAGTGCCACGGTCCCTGTCCAAGCCTCCAGAGACTGCTTGGTCCTGTTCTTGTGCTGCTGGCGCTTTGCTGGAAGGTGCCGCAGTCAATGGTCGCGTAGTAGCCTCGGGCAGGATGGTCGAGAGAATGGCGCTGAGGCGAGCTAGAATAGCCAGGAGCAGCAAGCCCAAGGAGGCGTGCTGGTTGTCCGCGGTGAGCTGGGTGAAGAGGCTGTAAAGGAACAATGATATGTTAGAGCACAGGCCATTGACCTGTGGATATGGGGGAGAGATAGGGGTTTGACTTGCACGTAGCAGCGAGGGACGGCGTGGCTGCCTACCCAGCCGGCGCGGTCTTGTTCGGAGCGGCGCGAGGGGCCTGCGGCGAGGAGACGGATGCTACGGCGCAGCAGGCGGAAGCCGGACCACCAGTGAGAAGCATGATGCTGGTTTCTGTGGCGGTGGTTGAAGGCGTCTAGTATTGGGAGCAGCGAGGCGAGGGATTCACTGGGCACGGGCTGGGCGGCCGCGGTCATGTTTGAGAGGGCATCGTGGGACGGGGTTGCTTGACCATACTAGCAAGTAGGTACGTGTGCGGGCGAGTCGAACAAAAACTATGGTGTTGAGCTTGGGGGGGGGAACGATAAGATAAGGCGACAACTGCGACAGCCAGGAACTTGTGGGTGAGTGGGGCGGTTCGCACAGTATCCGTACACTCACTAAGTACCTTTGGACTCACCTTACCCACATTCTGTGACCCAGCTTGAACAGCTCTGACAGTGCTCTGGAAAGATGTTGGTGGGTTCGGATGGGGTGCCGAGGTGTCGCGAACTTGCTGTACGTTGGTTTTACTTCGGGAGGCTTCGTACAGTACTGTATATGCGTGCGATCGGCACGGCGTGTCTGCGACAATATTCATCTCCCTATCGGAACGACATTTTTGCTCTATAACCCATCATCACCAACCTCGTCGTTCTCCAACACGTGTTGCAAGGAGGCACATCGAATTCTGTGAGCAGAGGCTACACGTCGCCCATCGTCCAATCATGCCAGTTGGGATTTCAGAACATCACAAGCGGCACAATCAATAGACTTGCAATCGTCACGAACAAGATGCCTCGGCCACCACTGCAGGGTAGGGAAGCTGAACAGCACCTACCTCGACGGGAAAGCCGATGCATATATAATAATACATGATAGCACTTGCGCCTCGGTGTCGCTCGCTGCCTTCCATTGGCTGACAGGACAAGGACAAACGAACGTCCACTGGCCTCACCATGGACAAGGGTCTGCTATCCGGCCCATCCACGGCAAATGCCAACCTGGTCGTCTCCTTATCGCTCGAAAATGCTGCTGCCCCACCATCGATATCTCTGCGAGCGCCAAGATGCGCAACCAAACAGTCTAGAAAGGACCAGCCAGGGAGGCGGGCAGGCCGTTCACGCACGCTGGCGTCATAAACGATATGATCATTCCCGGCTTGGACCGGGCTTGGAATCGCCCTCTCAGATGCCACCATATATCGAACCATCTCTGCCCTCGCCGTCCCTCCTCCGACAGTCTTTTCTTCGCCGATTGCTTGCTTCGTTGTCGCCAGACCACTGCTGAATAGCACGCGGCAGTCTTCCTAGCTTCCCCACTGTCTCGTCGACTTGGCTGAACCCCTGTTCCCACGCTCGTTCATACCGATTTCTTTCCGCGCGTGACCTCGAGCGAGCCACGCTTTTTCCCTCCTGTCCAACGTGGGGTCTTTCGTTCAAGCCCTGCCCCAAGAATCGAATCTGCGCTGGGGAGGCCAAGCATCGAGCGAAGCGCGACGCTCTTGTAGCAATGGCCCTCGATTCGAGCCATTCCACTGTTCGGGATGGATATCCCGGACAAACATCGCCCTCCGGAAGCATATCTTCAGACCCTGTTATCGAAGACGAGGAGCGGAATCTCCTCGACGACGGCGATGCCGTGGATGATGCTGATGACGATGCTAGCGACGGTATTCTTGGACGTCCCAGACGGTGCGTGATCCCCCATGTCAAGATGCATTGGCAATCTATCCCTTGTTCTACTCCTGCCTCCCCGATGTATACTTTGCTTGTTGTGTCGATTGCTCACACAATACAACAGAGGCTCGGTGGGTCAGCGTCTCGCTGCCGTTGCAGACATTGGTGGTGTCAACAGCATTCGGTCCTTTGCCCGGAGTTGGCAGCGCGCTGCAGGCTTCTACGAAGTCGTTCCTCGCCGGCCGAGCTTCGTCTTCGCCCACGAGCAATATTTCTCACCCCCCGAGGGTACGGAGGATATCCAGTACGGCAGGAGCAACCTAGACGTTCCCCAGCAACGGCCGCAGGCTGGTCTGCTGAGACAGCATCTCTCGTCTACTGGCGAGCAAGCGGAAACCGCAGGGGAGTCGAGTTCCCACGCTGTTTCTGGGGATGGGGACTTTCGCGAACGTGAGAGCAAAGCACTGGATGCGGAGCTCGGGGCTACAACCTCATTGACTGGTGGGAGCCCCTCAAGCCGTCGATCGAGCCTCTTCGCTGCCCCCGCCTTGTCGTCACCCCCCATCATCGGGAGCTATGGCTCGTACCGAAGCTCGGCCTACGGCACAATGGGCCGCGGAACCCTTCGCATCCGAAGTGTCCCTTCGGCCGAGCAGATGGAGGATCAATGGGACCAGGGAAGCGACGAGGGTGTTGACGAGGATGCAGCTCTCGGAGAGCATCAGCCTATCCTCGTCAAGGAGGTCAAGCAGGGCAACAAGGTCGTTCTTACCATCGAGGGCCAGAGCACCTTGCCCCAATCAATATTTAACTCCATCAATGCTCTCATTGGAGTCGGCTTGCTGAGTCTGCCACTCGCTTTTAAGATGAGCGGCTGGATCTTCGGCTTGCTCCTGCTGACGCTGAACGCTGGCGTGACTGCTTACACGGGCAAGATCCTCGCCAAGTGTATGGACTTTGACCCGAGTCTCATCACATACTCGGACATTGCATACGTCTCGTTTGGCTCAAAGGCTCGCATCGTTGTCTCTGCCCTCTTCTCCCTCGAGCTGGTCGCCGCATGTGTGGCCCTTGTGATTCTATTTGCCGATTCTCTCTATTCGCTCATCCCGGGCTTCGCCAGCATCGACGTATGGAAATGCATATGCGCATGCCTGATACTACTTCTCAACTCGCTGCCCCTGCGGTGGTTGAGCTACACAAGTGTCATCGGCATTTTCTCAACTTTTAGCAGTGAGTTCGCCATTGGCCCGTCTCCCTGTATACCCGCCAGGTCGCTGATGGGACTGTAGTCGTCGTCATTGTCATCATCGACGGCCTAGTCAAGGAGCATCAACCGGGCTCACTTAGGGAACCGGCTACTACGTATCTGCTGCCCTCAAACTGGCTCGCACTGCCTCTTGCGTACGGTCTCCTGGCCAGTCCATGGGGAGCGCACTCTGTCTTTCCTTCGGTAAGGCCGCATCGATTCTAGCGTATCATATACGTGCCATAGCTGACAATACTCCAGATCTACAGAGATATGCGCCATCCCTATAAATGGGGCAAGGCCGTCAAGGTCACTTTCTCCTTTTCCGTACGTTGACTCCGTATTTTGAACCGGTCCGAGTGAAGGCTCACACCCTGTCTGTCTTTTCTAG
Source organism: Stachybotrys chartarum (assembly GCA_001021365.1). NCBI lineage: Eukaryota > Fungi > Ascomycota > Sordariomycetes > Hypocreales > Stachybotryaceae > Stachybotrys > Stachybotrys chartarum. The sequence goes on from LDEE01000012.1 coordinate 716,939, forward strand.
TACATTTTAGATACCTGTCTGGCCATCATCGGCATCCTCATGTTTGGCGATGACATCAATGATGCCATAACATCGAACATACTCAGGACGCCTGGGTTTCCGGATGCCTTGACGGTCTTGATGTGTATCTCCGTTGCCATCATCCCGCTCACCAAGATCCCTCTCAACTTCCGTCCCATCATAACAACTCTCGATGTCCTGTGTGGTGTGCACCAAGAGCAGCATCACAGCAATCACCATCATCACCATTACCCGGATTCACACGCGCCTGCGGAGCGAGGAGCAAATTTGAGAGCCAATTTTATCCGAGGCACAATCCGCGTAGGCGCCGTGCTCGTCTTGCTGACCATATCCATCCTCTTCCCTTCGTTCGATTCGGTCTGCGCCTTCCTCGGTGCTGCTCTTTGTACGGGCATCTCCATCGTCTTGCCCCTGTCATTCTATTTGAAGTTGTATTACAAGGACATTGCGGTGACGGAGCGGCTTATCTGCTGGATCATCATTGGCGTCTTCTCCGTCTTTGGCTCTGTAGGCACCGTGTGGAGTTTCCTGCCGAAGCAGCTCATCGGTGCTTGATGTGTTTGGTGTGCAAGTCAAGCTTCGTCAATTCGGGAGGAATGGCGGAAGGTGGTAGTTGTACTGCATTCATGGCCCGGCGTTGAGGAATGATCTGTAATGTATCTGGACAGCACGGTGAAAAGGCAAGCTCCTTGCTATTCTTCTACCGTGTTGGTTCTTATGTGGGCGAATCGAGATCTGCTATGGCATCATCTAGTTTAGCATTTATGCATTCTGCCAAGTTAATCTAGCACTCGAACTTGCCCGCGGATAGTGCTCAGCTCACGAACCATGCGGCCTGCTCACTCACCCAGTATACTCGGATTCCTTGGTTTTCTTTTTCTTTGGAAAGAGAACCGCCAGCCTGAGGGGAGTACTGTAGCCAGCAAAGCAGATAATGCAGCCGATATCGCGGTATAATGGCAAAGTCTGTGTCGTATGTGTGGAATGGCAGGCTTCACTTTGCCGGAGTATTTTGAACCCATATACGCAGTTAGAGGATATGGATGGTTGAGTCTATGGGCATGTTACACCATCCTGTATAATCACTTACTTGTTGGCCAAGCTTGTGATCAGAGAAGACGCAGGACGATCACGATGGAGAAGTATAAAGGACGATATTTGTGAGTGGGTAACTTCTGGTATTGTTCATGTCTGGCAATAGATGATACACAGAAAGCGAGTTAAAGCCTAAGACTCCTCCCAGCAACACAGCCATGTTGTCTCTTGTCCAAGACCAGTACCCCAAGGACCATCTAGTCCATGCCTCGCACGTGCGTCCACACACGGCCCGCGAAAGCAGGCTCGGCAAGCCGGCCAGGGAGTACACGTGCCAAGGTTGGAGCATTCGTACAAGTCCAAAGGGACCGGCAACATAGCCAAACCACTGAAAATAAACGGAGACAGCCCAACCACGATTGGAGGATCAGGTAGAGATGCATCCTCTACCAACCACCAACCCACTCAACGTCCCCGAGATCGTTGCGTCGATCGCGACGCCAGTTCCAATCTCTCGTCTTATTCCAAGGGCTATCCTTGATGCGATCTTTGCCCTCCCTGCCCTCCTTGGGCCATAATTTGTTGTGATGATTAGAATGTTCCAAAACGCCCGCTTCATAAGACTTAAAACCAAAATTAACAAAACGGCGCGCTTTCGGAGCGGCCGGCGTATTTTCCGCAGCAGACTTGGTACCTTGAGCTCGACGACGCTCACCCAGGGCCGCCCACTTGTCGTACTGGATCCTCTTGGAGGGCGGAGAGTAACGAGGCGGAGAGACGGCAACCGTGGTGGCAGCAGGTACAGCCTTTTGGAAGAAAAAGTCATCCACAACCAAATCATCGTCGACATTGCCTTTGATGACGTGAACGGTGGTGGAAGACTCTTTAGGCTCCGGCTTCGGCTCCTCAACCTTGCTCTCCTGACTCCAGGTCCTCGAATTGAGTTCCTGTAGGGTTTCCATCTGATGCACACGCTCCTCTTCCTCCTCATCCTCCTCCCACATGTCGCTCCAGCTCTTCGAGACGGCTTCACTGCGACGCCCAAACACAGTTGCCATGGACAGTGAAGGCTGCTTGCCCATCGTGATGGGAAGGGAACCTGCCATTGGAGAAACCCTGGTGTAGGGCTTCGCGGGTGGGTTGATGGCAAGAGACTTCAGCGAGACACCGAGATGCGAGTCCATGACTGAGGACAGGGATGGGGTGTTAACAGCCGCCGAGCACCAATCCGTGGTAGCGCCAGACTTGGAAAACAGATCCTCCGAATAGCTCTCGTTGTCGGGAATGACACTGAGCTGGCGACCAAGGCGCTGAGGGCTGGTGTGCAGGGCTTTGGTCCAAGGAAAAGCACCAGTATCGACCATGGGACTCTGAATAGACGGGGTGCGAAGCGGCTCCCTGTTGGCACTGGCGACAGTTGTCTTCTCGGCACCGCAGAAATCGTCCAGAGACTCATCATCGGTGGTGAAGCTGACGGCGCGGAGGAGAGCATCACGTGCTCCAATAAGGGAACGCTTCCGGGGGTCCAGGTTCATGCACTGAACAATCACCTCATAGGTGTCCTGTGACATGGATGGGAAGACGTCGAACAGACTCTGCTTGTCCCTCGAGAAGTCGAGGAAGAGAGGGTCGGCTTCGGTGGGCGTGGTGAAGGGATTGCGTGAGAAGAGGATGTTGAGCAAACAAATGCCGATGGCCCAGATGTCCGCCTCGGCCGGAGCGTATCCGGCGCCAGCAGAGTCGAATTGCTCCGGGGCCATGTAGCGATCGCTGCCAACCGTCATCTCATAGGACCACTTGTCCGTGGTTGCCAGCCCAAAGTCACCGAGCTTCATGGTACCCTCCTGGGTGAGGAAGATGTTCTCCGGCTTGATGTCGCGGTGATATACACCCTTTGAATGGATGTAATCGACAGCATCCACGAGCTGGAGCATGAAATGGCGAACGTGCTCGGTCTGAAGCGGGCCGTGGCCATTGCGAATAGCCTCATATAGGTCACCCTGCTCGCAGAACTCCAGAACCAGGTAAACATGAGCGTCGGTCTCGAAGGAATCGATGAGGTTGACAATGTTCGGGTGGGAACCAAGGCGGCGGTGAAGGACAAACTCCTCCGACTTGTCGTCAACGGCAAAATCAAGTGCCATATCACCAGCAGCGGAGGGCTTGATCAGGCATTTGATGGCAACGTCCTGGTTGGTCTGGAGATCCTGCGCCATGAAGACCATGCCGAAGGAACCATGGTTGAGAGGAGAGATTGTCTGATACCGCCCCCCAATGAGAGCGCCACCAGTGAACTTGTCCTTCAAACATTCCATCCTATCGAGGCAAAGATCTGAGAATGGTGGAGCAAGTGAGCAACGAAGGTCTTCGTGTAGTGATGCGTGCCGTTGCGAACGTGCCCTCGTTTATCCCTGATGAGCAAAAAAAAAAAAAAAAACGTACACCCGGATATTTGTAAAGTAGCGACTTTTCCCTTCTCCCTCTTTTTTTTTTGTGTACAATTTAACGTATGAGATAAGAAAATTGGAGTGGTGAAGAGATCGATGGATATTCAAAGGTAGAGGAGGAATTGCCGGAAATGTACAATGACGAGATATGGAGACGCCGTGAAGCTTTCGAGCCAAGCGTTTGAGGGGAATCGTAGTAGCGGAATCAGAGGCTCATCGGAAGTATTTGTTGAAACAACAAAAGAGAATATAAGAATCGAGCGTGCTAAGAATGTGCGCGTTGAGCGAAGACGTGAAAGGGCCGGATAGGCTAAAAAGGAAAATGACAACAGGTAGAATCGTTATAACATGGGAGTTCGTTGTAGGAAAATGATAAAGAATGACTCGGACAGAGAGGAGGGAGGACAACGGCTTGTATAAAGTCGTCGTGATCTTCGACCGGCGGAGCAAGATCGATAGCGATGATATCAGAGACCAGGATGAAATCCAGGAGTCAACCCGATAAGACAGGTGACGGAGGTCGGAGGGGAGCTTAGCTCACCCTACACCACAGTTGCTACAGCCTGGCGGTTGGTGTGAGATGACGGGACCAGCAAGGCTTTGTAAAGTGTTGTGCAGGAGGCCTTCACGGAATGATGGAAGGCAACGACCCGTATACTCGATGTGACGGTGACGGTGACGTTGACCAAGGAACCGAGAAGCTATCGACGGGACTCGTGGGGGCGGTGCGAGCAAGGGCAGGTCCGCCAACGACCGGAGCGAGGTTTGGCAGTCAACGGAACGAGACGTGAAGCCAAGGAGACGCTTGTGAGTAGTTGCAGAGCGTATATCTTTGGGTTCGAATGTTAGTCGTTGAGGCCGTAGGTGAGAGCGTCAGTCGATAATGTCCGAGGATATGACTGGGCTTGCGGCGAGTTATCGGTGCGTGGTCGGTTGGCTGGATGAGTCAACGATAACCGGAGCAGTAGCGGACGCAACGGATGTTGAGGGCCCTCGTGGTAAAGCGTGGGTCGGACGAAATGGGACAAGAAGTAAAGGAAGGCAGAGGTGGCGAGGCAAGGGAAGGCAATGGGGATAATAAGGAGAAGTCGTCGAGGTAGAGGAGGGAAGGGTGGAAGGCACAGGAGAGGAAGAAAGTGGTGTGAGGGAATGGCGGTGATGAAGGATGGAGACGGAGATGGATGGATGGATGGACGGGCAGACGAATGGAGAGTAGGTAAGGCCTTGGGTACGAGCGAGTGGAGGAGGAGGGTGCGTGAGAAGGGGGGGCGTTGGTATCGTACCGGGCTGGGACTGGGGGACTCGACGGGCTTCCTGAGGCGAGGTGGTTCTTGTCGACTCTGGAAGATACGGTCGGCATCACCTAATCCAACCCGCATGTCTCTACCTGAGCAGTACGAGTGATCTTTGGGGAAAGTGCCGCGTGGTCGCGAGTAGCCCGGCAGTACTGGTTATAGATAGCACGGGAACCGCTGATTGGGGCCTGGACAGGTCTAGCGGGCAATAGACTGGAGACGGGACTTGGCTCTGAGTTGGGCCAAGGGCTCTGGCAGGGCCGCCAGTGGACAGAGCGAGCAGGTGGTGCCCGTTGCATTGAAACCGCGTGCGTTAAACCTGGCCGGCTAGCGCTGCACACTGTCCTGGCGACAACGTTGTGCAATTTCACTGCTGCAGAAATCCTGCAGCCAGAATAACAAGATACCTGTCCACGATTCCGCAATCCGGCCACAGCAGCCTATCAGTGGATTCCAAGCTCTTCTCTCGGCGTCTTTTACGCCTGGCACACCCCCAACCCAGATGGAGTTCGCTGGGTAAGCCCAATACGGTTGCGTCGTTCGGGGGGGGTGGAATCCCTCCTAGGGAGGGGGGAGTCTTGAAATGACGACTCGTGCCCCAGGTGCTCAGCGTGACCCAACGGTGCGAGCAGTCCGGATGCTGCACTGTGGGCGGTTGGGGTGGTCCCCAACGCTTCTCGACCCTCCACTTTTGCCGGCTGCACGCTGCAGGGTCGTCAGCGGTCCCTACATCGTACCTGAAAGCGTTCCAGTCCAGGCGACGCCGCGAGCAGCAGCAAACGCGAGCGTCCCCCGGCCCGCTTCCAGGTGGATGTGTGTGACCTCCGAAAGACGGGTACGCCTGCATGAAGTAGCCCGCCAGCCACCAGATGCCCGCCAAACGACCTGACCGACACGTATCCTCCGACCCCTGAACCCAGAAACCCAGACTGGGACGTGCATGACTTGGAAAGTTGGCCTTGGACGTCGATCCCATTTCAACCCGCAACAACCAGAAACCAAGGCCTTGCGTGGCACCAATGGGGCCAATGACGACGAAAGCAGCGACCTCTGTCTTGGTCCGGGCTTCGCTGCTCCAAACCCCCCGTAAACGGTGACGAAAGCCCAATTACAGAGTGCATGCCTTGGCTACAGCGAATCTACGAAGTACGCGGTACGGGTACTGCGTGGTACAGTGCGATACAGGACAGGAACGTGCGCACGCAGAGCAGGACCAGCAACTTGTTTGTTTATCGGGAGGTGTGTGGAGGGGAATCGGGGGTGACTGCGTGAAAAGGTGTGTAGTCATTTCCCCCAGCTTGACGGAGCTCGACGGCCTTCGCTGTGCTTCTCTCCCACCTGGAAACTGTGATGACCTGTCTCACACTCCGGCCTGCCCGGGCTCGTGATTGGGCGACCGATGGCACGCGACGACACACACTTTCCCGTCCCGCATGCCGCCGTGTCCTGTTGCTAGTGCAGCAGCTCCAACTCGAAGCCAGGTGGCTTACCGCCCCCAAACTATGTCTGGATCATCTCCCCAGGAACAGGTGAGGTTGACGCTGCCCCGGTTCGTTTCTCACACAGCTGGTAGCTAAGGCCAGGTGGTTCAAAGGCTAGCGACACTGCCACGGTGATCATGTTGCGCATTCGTCAAGTCGCTGCTTTCAAATGTCTTTGAACCTTTTGTCGCACAGGGCCAGGGTTCGTGATGTTCTGAATCGTTCGAGTGCGCGTCGCTCGTCGCCACAGGCACGATAGCTCTCTCACCCAGGGCGATGGTTCATTGTTTGAGGTGCTCCAAGGCACGAGCTCGTTCGCCTCGATCTCATCATCCGCCACTGTACCGTACACACTGTAGTGACTTAGCTAATTAACTGTATTCGTTGGGGGGCCATTCATTGTTGGTGCGTTTCGTAACAGGTACATCACTCTAACGTAAGCACCCACCCCCCCAGGCAATGAATGGATGACATCTGGCCATGCCACTCTGGCGTTTCATCATTTGGTGCTGTCTTGTTGTGGATAGATGAAGTAAACAATGAGAGACAGCCGTCATGCCACTGTTGGCTCATTCCTTCAACCCGCTCTCGGCCTCGCATGCTCCGTGCCAGCCCGTACAGTGCCTGCATGACGTTATCTGGTTACCACCAGACGAGTATCAGGTACCTTTCTCATCATGAACAATCGCGTCCTGGCTTAGTATCTGATACTTTGTCTGCACCGTGCGAAGACACGATAAGAAAGGCAGCACACGGTAGAAGTGGTGTGAAGGTCAGGAATGTGCTTGAGATAACGGACTGTGCAGCCCATCGACTTTGCAGTACATGGAGCTTCTTGACAGGTAACTTTGAACAACGTGCAACGCGCGGCAGGTCAGGTAGCCCGATGTTCCTGCTGATATAGGGTGCATTAGTATCAATCGACGTACATGATGATGCATATGCACGCTGCAGGGTAAAGGAAATTTGAATGCCGGAGCCTATGAAGCTCGATGAACCCGACCCTCGAGACTCGTTGCCACTGCTCGTCTGATAATCGTGGTTGTATACCCATCTCTGAACGTAACATGACACCACCAAGCCACCTCCCTCATGTGTTTCGTAATAAACTGCTCGCCGTCAACTTCAAACGTGAAGCAAGCGCCCGCCCCAGGACCATCCTTTCCCCGCAAAACCTGCCGTAGCCCCTTCAGCAGCCGCCGCCAGCACCCGTTGAAGGCAGAAACGCAGACACCCTTTTGGTTTAGGTCGCACTGGCTGCATAGGCGTTGGGCTTGCTACAGCGTCCGGATGTCCTCCGCCCTCCTTCTGCCCCCCCCCTCTAAGGCGCGCGCCCCAGATCCTCACTCCTGAATGGCTACCCCCCCAGGGCCGTTGGAAACAAACCCGGCCATCGAATTTCCCCTTGTCCCAACGTCCATCTCTCAGGCTCCTTGACCGCCTTTGCGCTACCTTCGTCCCGCCGGTTGCTTGGCCTCGTGGGGCCCAACCTCCCCGCTCTCCCCTTTTACCTGCATGACAAGTTTCGATCGATAACAAACAGGTCCAGGGGTGGACAGGAAAGATATCCCGAGACAGCAAGAGACAGGGAAAGAAAAAAAACAAAAGCTGAGAAGAAAGCCAACCAAAACAAAACCCAACTGCCGGCCGCGCGAAACGCAAGGAATCCTCCGCCTCTGATTCGCCGCTTGTGGCTCGTGAACCCCTCGGCCACCCCCCTTACACCGCGTCCTCACCTCCTTCACCGCCTCACTCCCGCATCGCCTCACTCCCGCATCCATGGCCGCAGCTCAGGCACCTGCGCATGGCTTTGCCCAGTTTGATGTTCTTCTGTTCGATATTGGTATGCTACCATGTCTTGAATCCCCATCTGATCGTGAAAAAAAAAAATGGAAAAAAAAAAAAGGGGGGNGGGGGGGGATGCCGTCCCATGTTCAAAATGCCCCCCCCATGCTAGATGCATCGGAGTTTTGATCCGCTTGGCGTTGACTCGAGACTTGCTAACCAGTCCTTTGGTTTCCTCTACATAGAAGGCACTGTGTGTCCCATCTCCTTTGTGAAGGATGTTTTGGTACGTGTGATTTGGGCAGCGGTCCTCAGCCATCTTTGTTTACCGCCGCATTGACTCCATCTCCGCTATCACCATGTGCCGTCTCTTAGTGGAGGACAAGGACGTGGCCTATGGGCCTTCACCTTGACGGGCATTGACCGACGACCCTCTCTCTCTTTGACGTGGACGTTGGCGATGTGGTTCTCAAGCCATTGCACTGCGGCTTTGTTCATGCATACACCGCTACCCAACCTGCCTCCCATCACCGTCCGCCCTCTCTTGGCCTTGAGCCCACCGTCTTTTCCCACAATGCTGACCGTGGACAGTTCCCGTACGCGCTAGACGCCCTGCCCAACGTTCTCCGGGAGAAATGGGATGACCCTAGCTTTGCCCAGTACCGTGATGCTTTCCCGCCTGACCACCGCACTGATTCCTCCGCCTTTGAAGCTCATGTGCGGGATCTGGTCCGGCAGGACTCAAAGGTGCCTTATCTGAAGGCGCTCCAGGGCCATCTCTGGCTGCATGGCTACCAGACCGGCGATATCAAGGCCCCGCTGTTTCCAGATGTCACGCCCGTGATATCCGCCGCCCGTGCCGCCGGGGCCAAGATCATGATATACTCGTCCGGTTCTGTCCCCGCCCAGAAGCTGCTCTTTGGTCACACCAACTCCGATCCTGCAGATCTGACGCCCTATATTGGCGACTGGTTTGACACGGTCAATGCGGGGCCCAAGACCGACGTGGCTAGCTACACCACTATTCTGTCCAAATATCCAGACATAGACCCCGCACGCTGGCTCTTCCTGAGCGACAATTTGAAGGAGGTTGAGGCCGCCCTGAAATCGGGGATGTGCAGTCTTCCAGTCATACGACCAGGCAACGATCCCTTGCCGACCGACCATCCCTTGACCCGCTTTGCCATCCCCGACTTTGCTCGGGACTCTGCAGAACGTGTTTCGGGTTTGGTGCAAGAGATTTCTGCCCTCGAATAAGTAGAAAGATAGATTCGCGGCGGTATTCCGAAGAGAGACAAACGAGTTCTGCGCAGACACCTAGCATCCACCGGCGTCGCTCGCGGAAGGCATGCATGGTGTCGCATCAAGTCATGCGATGACAGGGATGTCAAAGCGTGCTGTTGACGCCGTTCTGGCGTTCTAGCTGTCGTTCATAATAGACGGACCACACCCCGCATCCAGTTTCAGATAAGATGAGTGACAAGATAAGACGTGCAGTGTGTGCCCGGTTCATCTTGCCTTCTTTCAAGTGATCTTCGGAACTGATCAACATAATACTTCACTTATCCATGCCATGGCCGCATTGGCTGGGAGGGAAAAGGACTTCAATATGTGACATTGTGCCAACCTTAAGATTGCTCAACGGAAACTTCTCGTGTGTTGGAACGATCAGTTCCATCTCTCTGCTCGGCTTGTCCTCAATCAAGGACAGAGATATTCATGTTTCGGGTATGCGCTTCAGTGTGATGGCGAAGTTGTTCCTCGTCCGGCCAGGGTTGAGTTCCTTTTTTGTGAAGTTGGCCAAGAAGGGTGCTCTGGTATCCGTCCTCGTCCATAGACCGTAGGCCAGCTTTTGTGTCATCTTGGCTCGAACTCTGACATAACCGAGCAGAGCCATGAGCTCCTGCAGTCTTGCGTCAGTGAAGTAACGCGAATTATCGACACAGCTTCGCGGAACCACTAGGAAGACCGAAGGAAGGAGATGCTCCGCTGCTGACACAGCGCTGATCTTCAAGCGGAGGAAGTCGAGCGTCCGACGCAGCATCTCCCCACGACCCTCCGCGTTCGGTACGAAATTAATGACGAGGCTCAGTGATATCATATCGAATTTCTCTGCCTCGTCCTTCGGCAAAGGTCGCTCCATGAAGTCCTGCTGCTGGATGCCTGGCTCCTGGCTATTGAGATCAATATGCACCACGTCAAACACGCCGCTGACGGAGCATGCGTTGCGCGTACTGAGCGCCCCGACCTCGAGCATCCTGATTCGTTGCTGCGCACTTTTCAAATCCTCCAACGGCAACCACTCCAAAAGGACCCTGGAGGTATCTCCTCCACGATCGACACTCTGGCCTTGCAGGCTTGCTTCCTGGTATTTGGCGATCCCGCCAAGCTTGGCTAGGTCGGCACTGATAGCTGCTTCTGCTTGCCTATCGCCCTTTTTAGCGGCTTGTTGACGCTGTTTCTCGAGCTGGTGATGAGTGTTGATCAATGACCTGCTGGCTTTGCGTGACATGGTACGTGACGGCTTGGCATTTGGCGGCCTGCCACGAGACAGGCTCTTGCGCGGCTGTTTCTTGTTGACGCCCATCTTGGCCAAAGTAACGGACTTTCCATCCTAAGCGTGGTTCAGTAATTGAAGTATGTAGCAACTTCATCGCGAACCAACTTACAGCGGGCTTACAAGCGTTACAAAGGGGCTCAGTTATATGAAGCGCTGTCTCGTCTTGAGGATAAAAGCAGACATCCGTAATGGTGCATCTTGCCTATTGTTAGTACCTGGTGATAGGCTATGCTCTATTGCAGACGATAAACGACTCAAATATTCAATTCTCTGAATGAAGCAAATGCATGCATTCCTTACCTGTGCAAGAATGCCAATGGAACGAGCACGTGACACGGATTCCACGTGACCCTGAGCAGCTCGCCTGCAAATAGGGAGCCAATCAACAAACAGCACGACCCATAGCAACCCTAATCAGAGCCCGGGAAATTTTCCTCCCACCAAAGTCGAAATCCCCTAGTCGATTTATTTCCACCTCGCACCTCTACACCTTTGCGATTCGACAACCAAAACAGCACATACCCGACTTGTGCATCAATCAACACCGACGCAATGGCCGGCAAGGAAGCAACCAAGGGAAAGAAAGGTACGGGATGAAGCCCGAAATCAGCTGCAGCGAGTCGATGGCCGAGACGGAGACGAGGAGCCTCCGACCACTCCCCACCTCTTATACCGCATCATGCAGCAGCAGATTTTGCGAGTTCTGAAAAAGAGCGATTGCTGATGCGTAGTTTCTTATTGTAGGCGCCAAGGGCACCAAGCAGGCCAATGCCGCTGCTAAGGCTGCGCTCAAGGGCGTAAGTGATGATTCCCCGAACTCCTGGACATTATCTCACGGCGACGACGAAGACTGACACTCGCTCTGCAGACTCACGCCCAGAAGCAGCGCAAGGTCCGCTACAGCACCTCTTTCCACCGCCCCAAGACCCTGGTGCTCTCCCGCTCTCCCAAGTACCCCCGCAAGTCGATTCCTCACCTACCGCGCCTCGATGAGAACAAGGTGATACGCTTCCCCGTCAACACCGAGAGCGCCATGAAGAAGATGGAGGAGAACAACACCCTTGTCTTCATCGTCGACATCAAGGCCAACAAGGCCCAGATCAAGCTCTCTTTGAAGAAGCTCTACGACATCGACACCGTCAAGATCAACACCCTGATCCGGTACGTGGTTTAAGCTGGCACGAGCCCCTCTTGGAAGCATTGGTACTAACATCATGGCAGCCCCGACGGCACCAAGAAGGCCTACGCTCGCCTGACTCCCGACGTCGACGCCCTTGACGTCGCTGCCAACAAGCTGTCTCTGGTATAAGGAAATGGATGTTTGGTTTGCTGGCAATATTGGGTGGACTAGGTTTATGGGTCTGGGAAAAGGCGCATTTGAGCTGTCATTTACAAGGCAAAATGATGATGAATTCCAAATCAGCCCACCGTCACTCTATCTTCCTACTCTTGATCATGTGTGAGGTCTCATGCCGAGACGATGCGATTTTACTTCACAATGTAGATATAATGCGATTATCGTGTACGTCACCATGTCGTCTAACATATGGACAATTCCTTTGCCTCTATTGCTTATTGCCTACTGTACAATTATTCCAACATGCGGGACTTGTCCCAGTTCGATGCGTGGTGTGTATATGCTTCCTAGTCAACCAGCGCAGGCCGTGGTCTTGTGGGGAGTTTTCGACATTTCAGTTTCGCATCTTGTTGAGGTGTTCCATGGTGAAGAAATTCAGGTCCCAGAATCGATCCACGCAGTTGGTCAAGCAGCTCTCCTCTGATCGGTCGAGGGTGGACTGTTTGATGTTGCTAGAGACGCACTTTTTCCAGCAAAGCTCTGTGACGTGGTGTGTTTCTGCCGCTGCTGTGTCAGTTGGCGCAAAGGTGCGGCCCGGGGTGGGAAGGACTGACGAGATTGTATTTGAGATCGCTGCTGCTCGTTGGACAAGAATTGGCGCAGCTCAGCCTTGTCCTGGTCGTTGAGTCGATCGACATCGCCGTCGTTGATGTGTGAGCTCATGTTGAGTATTCGTCGAGAGTACGTTAGGGAGATGGCTTGATGATGATGTGCAATGATCTGGTCGTAGGGAAGATGAAGCTTGAGCCGAGTTTTTCGATAAGGTCAAGTGTCGTCTCGATAAGAAGCAATTGCAGCGTTAGGCGAATACATGACAGATGTCGTATTTTGCTGCGCTGCTGTAAGTATCCAATTATCAATTGTGCACTTGCATGGTTTGGCTTTTCGAGCTACCCTAGGCTGTAATTTTGACATGGTTCAAACTTCAGCCCGTGAGTGATGAGGACCATCACCAATCTTCAATTTGGCATCTGAATATCACATGAATGGATGCCATCGGACTGGTGGTAGCTAGGTAAGTATGTTTGCAATTATTGCGATACAAATGGGTATCACCAATTTTTTTTTTTCATGGAAGGCATTGTTGTGCTGTGGGTGGTGATGAGTATAAGGTTGTCGTAGTTGGCCATGCATAAAGTAAAAATACCGATAGGTTTCGGATGAAACACACTAGATGCCGTGTGACCGGTGCCGGAGCTTATGCACCCGACATAATGGTCCGGGATCAGACAACCAGCATGAAGTTCCGTAAAGGGGGTTGTGAAAGCTTCGTCAAGCGATTTATGCGGTGCATCTAGTCATAGCCGACGATTGCCCGTCACGAGATGTCACTACCGCGGGAAGCAACAGAGTCATCAACGTGAAACTTCCACTCTTCACAGAAAGTAGCTCCGGTCCCCAACAGAAACTCCAACCATCCCGGCATCTGACACGACCAAGACGGAAGCTACGTGTCGTGCTCGTGCCGTGCCCCGGGATATGATTCGTTGTCGACGCAGGTGTTTTGTCAAAAGCTGAATCATCAAGTCATCCACACTGGAGCTTCCCACAACACAGGCTCAATTCAGGTTGACACTGCCCTGAGTCACAAAATATACATTTTTTTCCCCCCAGGCAGCGCCATTCTCATATTTGCACTGTCGCTTCAATACGTGTGAAAACCCAAAGACATGGCAGATGCACAGCCATCGCAGCATGAGCTCGATGCCGACGCTGACGAAGACGAGGCACTCCGTCAAGCGATTGCACTATCTCTCGAAGAACAGCACAAGACGACAGCAGCATCAATATCACACGAAAAAGACGCAGACAAGCCGACCTTTGGTACCTTGCCTCTTGACCGGAGGCAGATGGAGCAGGAGCGACTACAAAGGCTGGCAAAGAGACGGCGGGTATCCTCGGGTGACGAGGTCGTGGAAGTGCCGCCGCCAAAGAAACCAGCTCCATCCAAGCCGTCATCCCAATCAACTGCTGCCCTGCCCTTCCCCAATGGCACCATCAAAAGGACGTGGGCTCGGGGCTACCCCAGGACGCCTGATGACATCAAGATAGAGGAGGTGCTGCAGAAAGACCAGCTGATCCTTGCGGTGCTGTCATCGTTTCAGTGGGATGAGGAGTGGATAATGTCCAAGGTGAACCTAGCAACGACGAAGCTCCTCCTGCTAGCCTTTGCTTCAGATGATGCCCAGGTAAGGAGCCCCGATCCTGGCCCGCGATCATGCAGCCACTAATCAAGGCTGCAGAAGGAGGCGATGCGGTCCAACGTGCCGCCAGGCATCAAGTTTTGCTTCCCCCCCATGAAAGGCCCTGGCTCCATGCACTCCAAACTGCAGGTGCTCAAGTACCCTGGCTATCTTCGAGTGGTTGTGCCGACGGGTAATCTTGTGCCCTACGATTGGGGCGAGAGTGGCGTGATGGAAAATGTCGGTTGAGACCCCTCTTCCCAAGGCGTGCATCGGTTGAGGGGTGGACTTGCTAATGAAGAACCCCAGATGGTCTTCTTGATAGATCTCCCTCGCTTGGAGAACCCCACGGACCACAGTCCTACCATGTTTAGCATCGAGCTTAGGCGGTTTCTTTCGGCGAGCGGGGTTGACGATAGGATGGTCAGCAGCCTCTCCAACTACGACTTCTCCAAAACGCGCGAGCTTGGTTTCGTCTACACTATGTAAGCTCCGAAGCACCTGGGCCGAGGATGTCATCCCGTACTGATAGGGGCTAGACCGGGCGGTCACATGGATGAGTCTCTGAAAAGCGTAGGTAAGTTTGCCATTTCGCGGTTTGCTCACATACCCTCCGAGTGGTGATGGTAGCTCATGGCTGGTGGCTGATGGCCGGGCTAGGATACTGTGGACTTGGTGGCTGCGTGGCTGCGCTAGGACTAGCCACGGAGGAGCTGGTTGAAGTAGATCTGGTGGTTCGTGAAGGCCCCCAAGCCGTCGATTGACGCCCATGAGCTGACAGTAGGCAAACAGTGTGCTTCTCTAGGATCCGTGAACTACGATCTGGTCACTGCAATTTACAACGCGTGCCGAGGTAGACTGCATTGTTACATACTCGAAAACACGTACGGCTAACATTGACAACCAGGAGATGATGGCATGAAGGAGTACCGTGCAAGGACCGCCCGCAAGGGGTCCGAGAAAGCAGCAGGCCTAGTCGAGAGTCTCAAGGCGAGGTTTCGCATATACTTCCCCACAAACCAGACTGTCAGTCGAAGCCGTGGGGGCAGGTCGGTGAGTTGGCCATCTCTTCGTCGCAGCGGGAATGTTTACTGATACTCGAGTTCGCGGGCGAGCTCAGGCTGGGGGCACGATTTGTATCCAGGAGAAGTGGTGGCGGTCGCCCACCTTTCCGCGGGAGCTAGTCCGAGACTGCGTCAACACGCGACCCGGGCTTCTGATGCACAGCAAAGTTATACTGGTGCGCAAGCCAGTACGTGGGTGCCTGGACGGGCCGAGGGCACCAGGCTTGGCATATGTGGGCAGTGCAAACCTGTCCGAAAGTGCATGGTAGGAGCGCAGACCGGACTTGCGGGATACCGAGACTGACGAAGACATACCAACAGGGGTCGCTTGGTCAAGGACAGGGCATCAGGCAAGGCCAAGATGAGCTGCCGCAACTGGGAGTGCGGTGTAGTGGTGCCCTTGCCAAAAGTGACAACCAAGGGCCATCGAGACGGCGGCAACGGTGGCGGCGGTAGCGGCGACCGCAGCGCTACTGACAGCCAAGTATACGGTATGGACGTCTTCGCTGGTACAGTACCGATTCCCATGAGAGTCCCGGGGCGACATTATGAAGCGGGAGATCAGCCATGGTTCTTCCAAAAGCCGTAACGCAGCAAGCTGCTGGTGGTGGTATGCGGAAGAGCCGGACCACAAGCTCGGTTTGAAGCCCGGGACAGGCGAAGCGACTAGCTCCCCGTATTGACCCTTTCGTGGCCCCAGCGCAACTTTCCCTGCAAGACCTAGGAGGAACAGGCATTGCGACTACGAACCAGGAGGTGTTTAGATTGATGCTGTGCAGCAGACAACGCCGGACGGCATGAAAGTTGGCATGGGAATCTCAATATACCTGAAGATTCCTGCTTGGCAACCAGGCAACAATTGGATCTCCTAGCACCTTTTAGGAACGTGTTGTTATTGGCCATGTCTAGGGAGCTTCGCAAGCGTTGCTGCTATGCCAGAAAGCTTGGATGAGGAGACGGCCGTCCATTCGACCAATAATGGAAACCAGCTAATTGAGTGAGGGGAAAACGAGACGGAAGTGGGGTGAGAAGGGCAAGCATTCAACAACAATCAGGGGCCATGGTTGCAACGCGACGTCTCGTCACATGTCGCTGCCTGCAGCCCCTTGGATTTAGCCTGCCTTGGATTGTTGTTGATGGCTGTGGATTTCGGCCGATATCATACACGACGATGCTGGGGCCGTGCAAGTCATACTTACAGCAGGGCAGCTAGCAGCGGAAGCGCACATGGCTATTGGATGACGCTGATGCTGGTCAAGGGAGATGCACAGTACTCGTCTTTTCTGCAAGGCGGATCGTAGCCATGGGTTTGGGAACGCTCCATGCTGATGAGCAGTCGCAAATCGTACGATTTGGTAGCTGTCACTGGCGTGTCCAAGCCCACGAGCTTGTTGAGCTTGCCTGTTTGAGGCAAGGCTAGAGAGGATCTTTCTGGTCCAATAGACGAGGAATGTGACGTCGCCTTGTGCTGTATCGTAAGGGCTGCCTACCTGTTGTGCCACCGTGCTGAATTGGCCAAGGACCATCATCGTGGCGCACCCACCATTTTTGCGTGTCCACCAGCGAGAAACGCTCGCCTGTGATTTGATGCCTCGACGGCAGCAGCTACGGCAGCATCCTTCACGTGATATTGCAGCGAGTTGTTCCTGCAAGGAACGGTCAGCTGAGAGGGTAGCCAAGCGTGCCGGTGCAGCAATGGCCTCCTTCCCTCCCATTGAACCAAGCTTAGCGATTGAGTGTGGGATGAAGCACGAGGTGAACAACTAACTCTTGAAATTCCCCGGAATTTCGACGTGACAGCTCGTCGGAGAGTGCCGGGGGTCAGGACGTGCTTGATTAAGTGGGCGTCTCCCTCCCGTGCTTGTGGTTGTTGTATGTAGTGGTGGGGTAGCAAGCAGGAGAGCATTGATTGGCCAATCAGGGCTAAGCATGAGCGATGATTACAGCAGGAATAGTCAAAGAACCAACCCATGGACTGGGCTGACGAGAATGAGGATGATGATGATATGATGGTGGTGATGATGACGACGATGCTAGAGGCATCTCTGCAGGACTGTACGTTGTCTCATCGGTACCTACCTTAGGGAAGGTGGGCAGGCATTACTTGCCTTAGGTAATGCGATCTGGTACAGAGGTTACAGAGGGTGCAAAGGGTACAGAGGTACGAATAGATGCTCTCTCTTGCCTGAAGGTTGGGTCCTGCGTGTGCTCCGAATCCGGCCGGAGCGCTCGCCGCGGAGGTCTGGAACCCCCGTCGGAGAATTACTAGTCCACATCGGGCCAATGATAATCGCCTGGCCCATCGTTTCTGCCGGCCAAAGCAGCAATCAAGCATTTCCTGCATACACTGACCTTGCCTGGAAGTCCCTTCCGGCGAACGCGCGTGCGGGGCCAAGCACCTGTCCTCATCCTTATCGGGCTAGCATCAGTCGTCTTGAAGCCACTCGACTGACAGTTCCCACAGCCTGGCATAGCCTGGTACATCTTGAGGACTAGTGAGCCAATGAAATGCGAGGCTTGTTTGCGATTTGCCGGGGAGGGGGGGAGGGGTGCTTGGACATTGATCGCCGAAGGAACCGCATGCAGATACGGCAGTGTGATCTGTACCACCGACGCCCGTTGGCTGGGCGGCTTCTCTCGGTCCGAGGCCGTGTTCTGTCTTCGTACATCATAGGAAACGGTAAATGCCAATGGAACAGACAAGGACGACTCGATGTAGATGGTGAGAACCCATGCCGACCAATTCCTGGATGCCAAACTTCACTAAGCCCGACGTGATTGTGACTGGCTCCCTCTAAACTTCACGGCACGTGGTTGGGATGGAAGGGAAATCTAGGTTCTCCCACCACATGTTCCTACCCTCATAGTCTAACCGCGCGATGCTGTAGCAGCTGCTCAGAGTTTGAACGACGGCGTTTGCTATTATTGGGAACAGAGATTAAACAAACATCAAACGCGAAGAAGTCGAGGAGCGCACAAAGGGGAAAAAACAAAACAAAACAAAAAAACCAGAAAGAAGTGGTAAAATTAAACAAAGTCGGAGGGGTGGGGGGATGGAAAAAAAAACCAAAAAACCAAAAATCGAGAAACCCCTGCGAGGGAGAAAGAATACCCTGCTTCATGCTCTTGCAAATCGCCAAGCTTGAGAAACAGCTGCCAGCAAGTTGGGCGTCGTTTCCCATATGATTCTTGGGCAAAAACCTGCCAAGTCGTCAAGGAAGGGTCTGTGGGTTGGTCAGCGCCAGTGGCCAGGCCGATCCATCCATCCATCTCTCGCCGATGGTGTTAAAACACGCTAGATGCCGCATCCCGCTGTTTCGAGCGAGCGCGGTCCCTCCAGAAGGGGTCTTGCTGTTGTGGTGGTGCCCGGGGGCAGAGCCCGTCACATCCTGGGGCGCGACTAGGGAGGGGAGAAGGGTGGCAGTGTCCAAGTGGTGGGATACGTAGACGAACGCACGGTCACTGGCACGCCAGGACAAGCAGTCGAGGATGTGATGCTGGGGGTGCTGATGCTAATGCCGATGGTGGTGATGACGACGATGATGGATCGTGATGGTCATGATCGAGGTCGAGGGCGAGGTCGATGAAAAGTTGTACTCCTCCAAGCACACACAGCGCGTTCTGCTCCGATATAGGTAGGTAGGCAGGTAGGCATGAGTCCAAGATCATCCGGGTACAGTACAGTCGCAATTCTTTCAGTCCTGTTTGCGTACCCTCCATCCCGACCACACTCCCTCAACGCCCTCACGCCCTCCCTCACACGCTCTCTCACTCCCCTCCTCCTCTGCACATGTGCGTGCACATGCGTGTCTGTCCCCCGCCATGGCTTAGGGTTCCGGGTACCTCCTCTAGCTTGTGTGACGGCATTCCAAAGGTACCCCTCACGACGGAATAGCAGCAGCGCGATGGCCTTAGTACCTCAAGTAGCCAACGGAGTCGGTAGCCCACCACACAAGTCCATGGAGGGCCGCCGGGGGACTCGCTTGGGGGGGCTTGGGGGCTTGGGGGCTTGGTGAGGAATACGCCGTCTGTCAGTCGGTAGCGGGATCCGAGCATCCCGCCTTGGCCCGAAACGGTTGGCCTACCATCCACCATCCGCCGTCCGCCATCAATCCCATGCTCCCCTTGAACCCCCATCGCTTTTTTTTCTCGCAAAGCAGTTGCAAGCCCTTCAGGTGTCGCTCGCTCCACGGTGCCACTTGCTGCCCGCGGGCTTCCGCTCTGCACGGCTCGACTGGATCCCTGACAGGCGCGATCTGCCGCGCCTCCTCTTTGGCTGGCGTTAGCTTGAGCAGCGCAACAGCACATGGAAGGTGGCTCTGCACCACAAGCCCAGCTTAGCTTTCCCAAACATGTATTGGTCTGTACGTAGGGGTTGTCCCATGGGGAGGAGCATCTGCGAGATGGCTCTGTGCTTTAAGTACCGTAGGTAGTAGGTAGTAGGTATAGACTAACTTTTCCACATCTAGGCCCATGTGAAGGGCAAGTCCATAGTGCATATATAGAGAGCTTGCCTGCCCTTGGCCAAGAACGAATCGACGCGTTTTCCTCCCATCTCCGTACAGAATTCTCATCCTCCAACTTTCCATCCATCACACCTCCCCAACATACCATACACACCCATCACGCATGATGGAGGCCAGGCACTCAGACCTGCAGCCCACTTATACGGGCTACATATCCACCACGCTCGATGCTCTAATATTGTTTGAAGCATGCCTTTCCGGCCATACTTGTCACGTCCCTAGGAGACCCCACGACCGAGAGCGTCAAGACATGATCAAGAGCGGTCATGTATTTGTCTACGAAGAGCACTCCTCCGGCATCAAGAGATGGACAGACGGCGCCCACTGGAGTCCCAGCCGCATCCTCGGGAACTTCCTCATCTACCGGGAAATGAACGAGGCCTTCGCCCCAGGTGAGAAGAAGCGTGCCATGAGGAATCGAAAAAGCCCCACACGCGGTGTCGTAAAGAGCAACAGCTCCTCCTCCAACTCCATGAGCTCGGGCGCATCTATGTCTCTCTCCATGGACCCCACGGCAGCCGAAAAGGACCAGGAACGTGCGCTTGTTGGCTCGCTGGTGGACTCTTACAAGTTCAAGACCAATGGCCTAGTCAAGAAAACCATCAGCATCTTGTGGAATGGGGTCCCTCATCATCTGGTCAGCTACTATAATTGCTCCGACGTCACACATGGACGTCTCCTGCGACCATCCCAGCATCCTTCTTTCGTCTCACTCACGCCACGATCCGCGCTGGTGATGAGCCAAAACTTTCGATCCCCCATTCACGAATTCGAGTGGCCCGCCACAACCGATGGCAATCCGCAACCGGGCATGGGAATGGGAATGGGGATGGGTGTGGGCGCCGGCAACATGGCAATGGGGATGGGGATGGGGATGGGCATGAGCATGAGCATGGGTGCGGGCGCAGGCGTGGGCATGGGTGCCTACCATTCTCTGATACAAGCCCACGACGCTGTAGCGCAGAACCACGCGCGGGCTGCATCGCATGTACAGACGACGCCAATGCCGTACTATCCTTCGTCGATGCCGGTCAACTCGACGTGGCATGTGCCGTGGGCCCAACAAGGATTTACCTACGAGTACAGGGATGAGAACGAGGACGACGACGGGCAAGGCGATACGCAGGCGTATCACCCAAGTCATAACCAGGAACCGGACCAGGGTGGTTGGCCGCCAATATAACGCAATCGCTTAGTGCCTACCTGTGTCATTGGGACCACGAGGGGCAACTGGAGTGATTCGTGAAGAATTATAAAAAAAAAAAAGTAATATAGTTAAATTAATCTTATACCCCAGCTGTCGCCCAGGCGCTTACCAAACTGCCTAGCCATGTTGGCTACGGCTAGACTGCGTCACTGACCATCGTGGGAAGCATGGCCAAGGACAAGGTCGTAAACGTTCTTCAGGTTTAGTATGTACTGTCTCTTATTTAGCTATACATGTTATGTGAATCCAGGAGAACATTGCTATGAAAAAGGCATGGCTTGCAATCGGCTGTGCGAATGGCTTCCGCGAAATTGAAATACCTGAACTCCAGGACGAAGTGCCAACCTCCACCCCGACTGTCACTGTGACCGGACAAAAGAAAACGGCTCGCTGGCCCTGCGTTTTGATCGAAAGAACATCAAAGCAAATAACTTTGCATCTAACAAGGGAAGAAATAATGAAGCAGAAATGTCGTGGTCGATTCGCGACAATCCCACCTATCGCCGAGACCGTATGGTACCACTGGCGGTAAGGCGAACAACATGACTTCTCAGGAGAAGCTGACGAACTTGGGATCTCGGGGAAGACCGTCGGCATCGATGCCGTTTGCTAAGAAGCGGTCCTCCATGTAGACCTTTCGGGCCTGATCAAAGTTCATGCGCCTCTTCTTCATGATTTTCAGGATTGCAGCCTTGCTCGCATCATCGAGACCAGCTCGGCTGTCGCCTGAATCAACGTTTCCGCTGAGATCGAATGTGTTGCTGGATAGACCGGCCTCGATATCTTCGGCGAAGCTGCTGGGCAATCGAGAATATAAGTAGTCTGCGCCGGGGATGCGTATATCCGCAACGTGATGTAGCCAATAAGATCTCGTGAAGAAGAGGATCGTAGCGGTGACGAGGAAGAAGAGAGACACGGAGATGAGAATGTATGCCATGGTAGCGGAACTGCCGGAGCGGCTCGGAAGGTCCGGCGATTCGAAGGAGACGAGGAGGTATGGGTGGCAGAGATAGACTTGAGAAGCCCACGAAGGGGGTTTGGGTTCGGGTATTGTAGGACCACCTTAAAGAATACTCATGGCAGGCGCCTAGTACAGTGCAGGCCAGCAAGTGAAGCCGACGACAGGCTGTTGTCGAGTGTTCTGTGTCTTGCGATCCGTGGGATGTGCGTCAGAGCCCCGTCAGGTGAAGAAGCGTGGGCGCGCCCAATCCAAGGGACCTGCTGCCACGCCTCGCTGTTACTAAGCCGTGCACAGCCTCCGTGGTCAGACGCTCGGCATGGGTGTTTGATGATGCATTAGGTAAGCAGATGCCATCCGATTGCAATCGATAAAGATAACTTGTAGCTGCACCACCGCCGGAGCGCGCTAGCCGCAATTAGGGCAACCAAGCGAGCCCACACTTTGGAAAATCAATATGTTGGCCTGCCTCGAAGCTGCAAAACAATCACCCACGGCATAACGACTTCACGACACATTCAAATCACAATGGCCACCGCTACCTTGCCCAACATCTCCCAGGATCTCGTCTGGGAGATTGTCCGTACGTCATAACGAAAAAGCCTTCGAAAAATCCATAAAACGCAACCGCTAATCCGATGACCAGGCCACAACCACGCCTTCCTCGTCAAGAGCAAGCGCAACGGCGGCATCCAGTTCTCTCGTGACCCTCTCAACCTGACCAACATCAACACCCGCAAGGTACGACTTCCCGGCCGTTTCCCCATCATTCCGACGGCAAATATATACGAAAGCCTTGTGGTGGATTGCTGACTGTTGTCTTCAGCATGCCGGTTTTGTCAACGACAAGGCTGTCGGCGTTCTCCCCAACGAGAAGGGTGGCGTGACCGTCATCAGCAAGAAGGCTTCTGCTGTCACCAAGCCTGCGCAGGCTCTGATCAAGACCACCTACGGTGGCAACAAGTCTAGCCGAAGGTGAGATTTACACCTTCGTCGAAAGAGCGGCGATGAGTGTTGATGCTAATGTTGCCGGCATCACCAGGACCTACAGGGCCGTTGCCAACCAGACTGCCAAGTCCGGCTACCGAGGTGACCTCCGCAGCGCCGCTGTCGAGCGCGTCTCCGCCCTCCGCCGTGCACAGCGTCCCGTGAAGCCCACCCCCGAACCTAAGCTCCGTGGCAAGAAGGCCAAGAAGGCTGCCGAGGAGTCCTAAGCTCGCTTGAAATGAGAAAGGGGATAACGGAAAAGGCCGGTCTAAGTGTTTTGAGGGGATAAAAGACTTGCTGTCGTTGATGAATGTCTCCATGTATTAGAGAATCATCTACGAAAGGCATGCAGCGTGAGGTCAGGTTCCTGGTTTATGGCTGGAGTTAGCATTTGAGCTCACGAGGTTGAGAATACAATACTTGGCGCCATGGCTGGCACCACCATTGCACAAATACCCCCGGGCCACTCATGGCCTTGACCCCCTCTACACAAAAATATATGAATTATACAGCGTGAAGAAGAAATACCGTTTGGGACGGGGATGACACGACGTGTTTACTTAAGACGTGGCATCGGCGGTCTCTCAAATGCGCACGTAGTGTCGTGGCTGTCTGAGACTGCTGAACCGCCCCAATGGTGATGCATGTTGGGGCTACAACAGATGATCAAAAGCATCAACGTTACTTGGTGTCTTGGAAGGGTTGGATCCATTCACACCATTTTTGCTCGGACAGTTTCAGAACCCCAACTCCCTTGTCAATGAAAACAAAGAGAGGGGTTATTGTCAGCGAGGTTGAACTTTTGCACGTTTGCTCTGCTTACTCCGTCTACAACTGAACCTAACTCGGGCGCAATTCTATGCACCTACAATTCTCTAGGTATTGGGTCGAGGCGAGCTAGCATATGCTCAACCCAAGCCCTGAGCGGTTGCAAAATGAAATACATGTTCGAGATCGGTTCTCAAGCAATGATACTTGCGGAGAAGCCTATTTTATAAACACTACAACCCATTCATAAGACAATTCCAAAACCACAACATCTATAATTAATGACAACGTTTCATCCCTACCTCGATGGTGCCCTTGTTGAGCCCGGAAGAGACGCTAGCCGTCAGCAAGATCTGATGATACATCGACTGGAGCCACAAACACAAGAGGACGGCTGGAGGAGGAGATTCCACTGAAAGCGCCCACCGCTCGTAACGGGAAGCTCCAGTGGGGGGGGATGGTGAACGGACCTGCTGCGACTTTGCGCAAGAGTCTGTGTTTCTGATGTAAGAAACGAAAACCTCCGTCTCTTGCCGTGGTTATTTGCTCGGCAGCGGGACATTCTTGCCCCTCCAGCTTGCTGTTACTGGCGCATTCTCTGGCCCCCGATTGGCCACTGCCCCTCCTTCGTGGACCCCTCGGACGACCCCTCCAGACCGTGGTTGCCGCACTGGCGCTCTGGGATCCCTCCCGAGGGAAAACACGGGGAGCTGCGATTGACAAGAGAGCACCAGCTCCCGGCCGGCTATTTTATCTGCCTCCTACAAGAGTTTCGTCTTCTCTCATCCAACACACTTCCCAGCCAGTCTACAACCCAAAATCGCATTCTGCTTCCCCCTCTCAATCATCCCATCGTCCGTCCATCCAACACCGCAAACATGGTCAAGGCTGGTACGTCCTTCGTCGTAACCCCGCATTGCTGCGATCTTCGTCGAGCTATACATGAACGCTCTGGCTGACTCTACCTACAGTTGTTGCTGGCGCCTCTGGTGGCATTGGTCAGGTAAGAAACGCGCCATTTGCACCAAAATTCGTCCTCAACAGCTTTGCTGATCATGACCACTCTAGCCACTGTCGCTTCTCCTCAAGACCAGCCCTCATATCGATGAGCTGGCCCTCTACGATGTTGTCAACACCCCTGGTGTTGCTACCGATCTCTCTCACATCTCCTCCACCGCTGTATGTCGCCTCGATAGCCAGACTTAACCCCCGCATTCGGGTCACAGCTAAATTGACCACATCGCAGAAAATCACCGGCTATCTGCCCGCCAATGACGGTGCTAAGGCCGCCTTCAAGGACGCCGACATCATCGTCATCCCTGCCGGTATTCCCCGTATGTGGATTGGTCCCCCGTCGTCTTCAATGCATGCAATCCTTGTTTACTGAACCCTTCTTGCATGCAGGAAAGCCTGGCATGACCCGCGACGACCTGTTCAACATCAACGCTGGTATCGTCAAGGGCCTGATTGAGACCGCGGCCGAGGTCGCCCCCAAGGCATTCATCCTCGTCATCTCCAACCCCGTCAACTCGACCGTGCCCATCTCTGCCGAGGTTCTCAAGTCGAAGAACGTCTTCAACGCTCAGCGCCTCTTCGGTGTCACTACCCTCGACATTGTCCGAGCCGAGACTTTTGTTGCTGAAATCTCCGGTGAGAAGCAGCCCCAGAAGTTGACGGTCCCCGTCGTGGGCGGCCACTCTGGCAATACCATCGTGCCTCTTTTCAGCAAGGTCTCCCCCTCCGTCACTATCCCCGACGACAAGTACGATGCACTCGTCAACCGTGTCCAGTTCGGTGGTGATGAGGTTGTCAAGGCCAAGGATGGTGCTGGATCGGCTACTTTGTCGATGGCCTATGCTGGTTTCCGGTAAGTGAAGAACAATGAAATCGTTGCCTCGGGTGAGTAGTAAATTGCTGACGATGCGTATAGGTTCGCTGAGAAGGTCCTGAGAGCCGCCAAGGGAGAGAAGGGCCTTACTGAGCCCAGCTATGTCTACCTTCCCGGTGTTCCCGGAGGCGAAGCCATTGCCAAGGAGACCGGCGTTGACTTTTTCTCAGTACCCGTTGAGTTAGGAGTAAGTCACCATGCCTCCAGTGTTCTAACTAGAAGGCAAAGACTGACCGTTCACAGCCCAACGGTGTTGAGAAGGTCACCAACCCGCTGGAGGGAGTCACTGAGAAGGAGAAGGGTCTTCTGGAGAAGGCCATTGAGGAACTCAAGGGCAATATCAAGAAGGGCATCGACTTTGCCCACAACCCTCCTCAAAAGTAAACAAACCCCAATTACCTCCAGTAAGCAGCCCTCCATTTGAGGGAAAACTTTCTTCTTGAGGACCATAGCTATGCTTAGACACAATACACGACGAAGATCTCGAGTACTGATGATTCTCCATTTCCTTAGGCTGTGAGGGGCCATTCGATTGAAGTGCCCAATCTCTCCCTACCCTTTCGTTCACCTTAGCCATCGCCTCAGTGCCATAAAGCATATCGCTTCTCCTCCTTTAGTTGGAGGCGATTGCCATGGTAGGGCCAAGGATATTGCTGGCTGTGTGGGATGCAGAGCTGGATAGATAGTTCTGCCGAACCCGAAACCTCGGAACCGGGCGACAAACAATTGACTGCGCGACTTGCACCAAAACGTGGGCATTTGCTTGCTTGTGTTGCCATTCGTGATTAATAGTCCCCGAAGGCGCTCCGTGCCGGGGGACTAATTATTTGACAGGTGCTGTTTTGATTTGAAAAACAGCCCCGGGCAGCTCGTGAATCTCAGCCTGGACTATAGCAACGATCCCCAAGGCCGCAAGCGCACCGCGCACTATGCCGCATGGGAACCAAAGAAACTGAAGCACAAGTTAGCAGAAGGGTAGGGGCTAGGAGGAGAGAGCTGCAGTACGGGTTGTGCTCGAACAACGGCTTGACCGCCTGCCTCGGTGCTCATTCGGGAGAAAGGTCGAAAGACGTTGTCCGTCAATACATAGACGCCCTTTAAGAAAGTCTCCGGATCAGTATATATGCAAGTTCCGAGGAGCAATAAGGGCGCAGAGCAGAGGCTGGGGCATACTCTGTGATTCGTCTTTAGATTGTCAATGTTCTTCCCAAACACCAACGACCATAGATCCTTGCACACGAACTTGATTACATCGAGGGTGTCGTTGAAGCGCGGGCGGTCCCTCGAGAACCTGTTCCTCGGTCAATACACGCTCCCTGCGTCAAACGCGGAAGGGGGAAAGGCGCCACACCTCTCCACCAGGCCCTGCCCGACGCGATAGCCCAGCATGTCGAGCCGATACTGCACGGCGTCCAGCTCCTCGTCGTCCTCGAGCCTGCGCTGCTGGTGCTGGGTGCCGGTCGCCGCGGTGCTGGAGCTCGGGGCGACGGACGCGGCGGCGGCTGTGGCCGTCGGCGTCGTTGCGACGGGCTCGGCCGAGAGGAGCGGTGCGTCGCGGTCGTAGGCGACGCGGTGGGCGAGCGGCACGAGCTCGATGAGCAGGAAGTCGAGGCAGGACGAGCTGAGGAACGAGGCGGCCGGGTCGCTCGAGTTGTAGGGCGGCATGACGGCGTCGAAGGACATGGCGGGCGGCGTTCCTGGAGAATGCTTCGTCGCTGCCGGGGAGGCCGCGAGCAGCTGTTGCGAGTAAAAGGGGAGGGGGGGTTTTGTAGAGTTTGTGCGGCTGACTACTGGAGCTTCGCTGTCGTTTTGTTTGCTCTTTAACTCAGATTCGGACTTTGTGTATGGGCTGTACTCAGCAGGCCAGCTTCATGCCGAGATATAGGTTGGCTATTGCTAGCAGTGGCTCGAAGCATCCTTGTAGACCGAATAAACCTGGGGGACCCAGAGCCGGTGTGGAAACAAGTCTTGGAGACCTTTATCCACACCACTTTAGTGCTCTCCAGTGGGTCCAAGGTACCTGAACCGCAGCGACACCTGGCATCTTGAATTTGGCAGCCATTCACGGGACCCATGCTACAGTCATCTACAAACTAGTAATCCACTATTTCAAGACGAGGTGCATTGAGAAAAACAACCGTTTCAAGTATGTTCACGGGGCATTTCGTAATCTACCGTTCTATGTGATTCCTTCAATAAGAGTATTTGCCATTCTCATCCATGCGTCCTGCTCTATGTCCTAGAATCCATGTCGTGTTGCCACAAATGCGGCTCCAAAAGCAAAGCAATCAAATTCCGACAACGGCTCCCTAAAATGATATCACAAACATCGTCCAACACGAGGGGGAATCCTTTTCAAGTACCCAAAAACGCCAGCCCGCCCAGAGAACCATTTCATCATTGTAGAATCGTTTAGAACCTTAGCCCTCGCCTTTGGGATATAGGCATCTCGCACTTGCGAGTAGTGTCATCAGAGCCTCCGCCTCTAAAATATTGAGGCGTCTCGCACTTGCGACGATTGCGACTCCTATAGAGCATATTCAGTCGTAGAATTGCCCGAGAAGTCAAATCCACCAGGGCCCCTGATCCCGTTGACTGACGTGCTCTGTCGTTTCGCCGGACGCTGGATAGGCTCGTCGCTATCATCATCAGAGGACAATGTAAGGTCAATCACCGCCGAAGCAGGACGCTTGCCGCTGGTTGTAGCAATACCACGAGGAGCGCTAGACGAGCCATCTCGGCCTGCTGACACAGGAGTGCTCAAATACGGCGTGGAGTTCTTGGGTGTTTCGTTACGATAGCCACCGACTACGCTGATCTCCGAAACTTCTAGGTCGTCGTCCTCATCCTGGAATGTGGAGGTTGTTGAAGTACCATGCTTATCGTCTGTCGATGGCTTCACCAACCAATTACCATTAGGCTCAATGGTGACCGTCTCCAAGCTTTTCGAAGTGTTGTCAAGAATGTCCTTGACATATCTGCAGGAGAGTTAGCAGGCGAGTGTATAACCTATGCGTCGTCCAAGGCACTCACTCATCTACTGCAAGCTGATCAAACGGCGCTGACTTGTTGCATATGGGGCAAAGCCACTGTGGGCCTTGTTCTTGCAGCTGCAGATACGATGTTGCATCGAAGCATTGGATATGTGTGCAGCTCAAACTTCGACAAGGCATGTCCAGCCTCATGCATGACAAAGGACACTTTAGTGATAGGACCTGGGACATTGCAACAACATCGGGATCCTGTGCCTTCTTGTTCACTACAGCACATCAGTATATCCAAGGACATGTTAACTGCCAGGTCACGTGAAAAGTACTCACACTCGCTAACAACGGTCGCCTTGGGTATTCTGCGGCGGGTTGCTATCATGGTGACTAATTCCGAAACCGGTGTAATCCTGCAAAGATTTGCAATGAGATAATATTTCTGTAAAGAGCAGCGGTTAGCGTAAGAATTCCAAGTCCCAGAGGTTTCATACCTTATTTGTCAGCGCGTAAACAAACTCAACGTTGTTTGTATAATTTGGCCTTAAACGAAGAGCGCTCGTGATGTCAGCCGGTCTAGTAGACCCGGGCTTGTTCTTCAACCCACGCAAATTCGCTTTGAACTCGCCACCGTTGATTCGGAGTTCAGCCTGCTGGGGAAATGAGATATGTTGCACACCCTGATTATCAGCTGCGCAAAAGATCATGACTCGATACAGCTTGTCGGTCGCGCAACGCTGAAGCGCAGGGTGGTCGCTCAACTTGAGGCTGAAGTGAATCGAATTCTTATGGTTCGTCATAACTGGATCAAGAGAAGGATCATTAGAACAACGCGTACACAATAGACTCGCCCGAGAACTGCTTACCTTCGATTGTGCGCAAGTCCGTAACAGGCGCCTCAATATGGTAGAAAGGACTTGAACTGAAGATAGGGCCTACAGAAGAGTAGGAAAGGTTGGGGAGATGCCCATTGGAGATACTGGTATGGTAGTCCCTGGGCATGCCATTGGTAGAGGCAGTAGTAGAGGGATTGTACGAGGACATCGGGTGCAGGAAGCTGTTGGCGAGCGGTGACTGTGGCGGGGCCACTAGGTTTGCGTGACGTGAAGGTATAGGTGGGATGATCTTTGAGGGACTGGATCGCTGGGTGGAAGCATGGAAGATGCTGTGGCGGATTTGCTGAAATCGTGAAACGTCATTGGCATTGACGGTTTCTTGTATCACTACAAGGGACGAAAATGTGGTCAGTAAACTGGTGCTTGTTGAGAATTGTAACGAGGAGTTTGGCAGATGGACGTGAACCACAGTGGCGATGCGCAAACCGTGCAGCTTCTGGTTTCGCTAGGGCGGAAGAAACAGCGCGTGCACGTTGGGCGACCAAGTGAAGTAAGGTGAGGTCAAGTGAAATGGGGCGGCAAACTCACGGTTGATGATGCGGCGCTGGAGATCGGCTTTGACCCCCGTGCTCTTCAGGCCGTTTACCTGGCATACGGACGACAGCTGGCGGTTCAGCAGCTGAGTCCCTTGGATCTGCTTCACCAGGGAACCGGCATCCTGCCGCGAGATGGTAGTGGCGAGGCCGTCCATCGTGACGCACTTGCCGATGAGGCAGGCACCTTCCAAATTTCCTGTTGTTTTACAGATTTTCGCGCAAGGCAGGTACGATGTGGGTTCGGTTTGAATGTAGCGTGGATAGGCAGGTGCGATCGCGTAGGCCCTCAGTACCCGAAGTAGGCACCTCGTGGGAAAAGTCGGCCCCGAGTTCGGAGTCTCGAGTCTCGAGTCTCGAGTCTCGGGCAGCCCGCACAGGAAGCGAGGTCGAGGCAAAGCCCTGCAGCAGAGACTGCCCGTTTATGGCAACAGCAAAGGATATTATCGGTGCCTCGAGGCGCGGGCGGCGTGTGCGGGAGGGAAAAACTCGATCGAGGCTCTGGAGGAGTGGCCCAAAGCCTCATGCATGCGTTTGGCGCAAGGCAACGGGCGAAGGTGGAGTGCCTAAGGGAAGTGCTGGCGACGAAATGTTGTAGTTGGAATCGCCGTAGCGCCGGACCGATACTGATGCGCCCTTCTTTCTTCTTCGTCAGCGTCTTCGATCCGCCGGAAATCGTTCACCCTCGGGCTTTTGATGTCATCCCAGCGGCTGAGCGGATGAGACTACTGCTGCCCACAGGTGCAGCCTGCTCGTTACACACACTCGCCCACGCGCAACCAGAGGTTAATTTAGCCTCTTTCCGGAGATATTCCGCCTTGCATTTGCTCCCAAATGAGTCGAGGTGGTTTAGACTGGTACAATGATCCAGAAGATGTACTCAGTACCTTCTCTTTCGTAGTAATTCACAGCCAAAATAGGTACCATTTACTAGTCACACTGGGAGCTTTCGATGCACAAATTGGTGTCCGTCGTGAATGTCTCGTTCTTTCTGTCTTCTTGGACCGAGTGCCTTGGTATTTAGTAAGTAATTATCATTAACTGCGCCCACCGCTAATCGATCCCTTCACCCGCATGGGCCATGATGAAAGATTGGTCTGATGCCACCCACTCCACGAGAAAGTGCCAGCATGTGACAAAGTCGCGGATGGCTGGTCGTGATTTCACAGTGCAACCGCTCCCTTCAAACTATTATCACAAACATTTGGGGCAGTGACGTAGGACAATTAGGATTACCGAATTTAGGTTGCACTTCTATCAAAAATACCACAACATTGATCGAATTTGATGATACGCTTCGAACAATCGTTACACCAAGATAATCCACAACCCCTAAATACCACTTCTACACAACGTGGAGCTGACGCAGATTACCGTCCCATCAAATAAATCGTGCGTACCGAGCCCACGTCAGGATCAAAATGCAGAGCAGGATCATACTACCGATGATTCCAAAGAAGGGACCAAGATGCTCTACATCATGAAAAGGCACCATGACGTTCATGCCAAATACGCCGCTCACGAGGTTCAGTGGTACCAAAACAGACGCCAAGAAGGTGATTTTGCTCAGCACGCGGTTGGTGTCTGTGCCCTGGGAGATGCTGTTGATGGACAGTGTTGCCAGGTAATTGCTGTGTGCTCGAGAGAGCATCTTTTCAAAGTGTCCCAGATTGGTGGCCATGGTCACAACGTGATCTTGAATGTCACCCAGATACATGCCGATGTCCATGCGCGGCGTAACCTGGTAATTCTCGTTGCAGCGCTTGGTGAACCCGCGAAGAACGTCGGCCTTGCCGCCCAGCAGGCGCAATAAGGCCATGCAATTCTTTCGCACGCGACCAATCGACCGTAAGAATTTGCTGGAATCGTCGTCGCGCATGACGAACACCTCATCCTCGATAGCATCTGCCTCTAACTCAATCTGGTGAATCTCAGGGGCAAAGGTGTCGACAATATTGTCGCTGCGCAAAGTCCTTGTTAGCCCAAAGAACATGCTACCCAGCAGGAATGAATTTAAGGAACTCACATTAGGGCGTAGCAAATCCAGTCGCTGCTCAAAGAGACGTAGTCCTTCAGAGCGGTGATCCTCTTGCGGACTTGGGAGGCGTGAGTGTTTGGCGCGAAGCTGAAACTCAGAGTGCCCTCCCGAAAAACGATCACATAAATGTTGCAAGGCTCGTATTCCTTACCATCCGGCTCTTCGACAACATTGAAAGACCTGAAGCAGGCGAAGTAGTAAGAAGGAAATAGTTCAATCTTTTCGCGCGCTTCTTGCGTGATGATGTCTTCAATTGTCAACGGGTGAATTCCAAAGGCTTTGCAAATACCCTGAACCTCTTCCTTTGTGGCCCTATTGATGTTGAGCCACCAGACACCGTCTGCTTCATCAGCAGGCAGCTCAAAGAGACCTCGCAGGTCTTCTCCCGGAAGAACCAGATCTCCCATTTCCGGGGCATGGATCGTCGACTCCCATGCGGAAGAAAAAAAGCTGAAACGGTTTTGATCGACCGGGTGCGGTTTGCTATGCGCAGCCTTTTCCTGGCTCAGAGATTCATCAGAAGGCATATCGAGGATATCGCCATCCGTCGTGGCAATTTGAAAAGGACGGTTCTCGGCAGAACGAGTGCGCAAGTCTTGGAACGCGTCTGAAATCGACTCTCGACGGCTCTCCAAGCGTGCAGCTCTATCATCTTGAATAAAAGTCTCCAGGTAGTCGAAATCAATGTGAAGTTGGCCCTTGCGAAAGTCGTCTTGGAGGGGGAAGCAAACATCCTCTTCCGCCGTCTTGTTCGAAGCAAGACTCGCATCGTCATTATCTTGACCATGAGGCTTGCTTCGGAGGCTACGTCGGCTGGAAATGGACATGACGCGGCTAAGGCCATCTTCAGGATCGACCTTGTTGTCTGAGAACGACAAGCCCCTCTCCCTGCGGCGAGCTTCGGCAAAGGCCTTGACTGAGTTGGGAGGAGACACGCCTCTACCGTCACTGCCGGACTCGACGGTCGGCCGTCGGCTACGACGAGGTAGTGGCGACGACTCCCCCGTGTCCTCATCAACGATGGCCTCTTCGAAGTCTCTCACAAGAATCATGGGAGGGCCTGTTTCGGGCGTGGCTTGTCGAGCTCCGTAAAGACTGTCGAAAGTACCTCTTCGGGGTCGATCAAATCGTTGAGCCGAAGCGGATTGGTTGCGGTGGTCATCGAGCTCCGGCACAGGGGTGTCGTACCCCGGGTCGGAGATCATTCCGTCGTGGTCAGACATATTGCAGACAGTAGGTTGAACGATACAGCAGTGGCTGACGGCAGCAAAACAGGTGCGGGCTAGACAATGCCGAATGTTGAGGCTCGCTTCTCAAGGGAAGGCGAACATTCCCATATCAGAGAATCGGTTCTCTGAAGGTGATGATGTATTACACCCAGCACGCGGCAGGGCCGCGAACGTGGAAATCGAGCAAACCGTCGATGAGTCGTCGAAGATTGAGGAGTACAGTTGGTAGAATGGTTCAGCAGAGAGAGGCGATCGTCTATCGGTGCCAAGTTAAGGCGGCTTCTTGTTCACTCCGCTGTAGACCCAGAAGCCAGGGCCAAGTAGCGAAGGGGAAATAGCGGGTAGGAGGGCGAGTTGAGCCAACTTGAAGACTTTGCGAGATTCCGTGGTGATTTTGGATAACGGCCTAGGCGTCGAAAGCACCGGCCGTGGTTGTGGTTGCGGAATGTCGAGGTGACCGACGATGCAGCTAGATGTGGCGAGAAACTGATCTCATAACAAAGAAACCGACGATAGGCGAGTGCCAGCAAGATGCAATTCAATATGAAGAAGGCTATCTGCTAAAGACCTGACAATTTGCGTTGATGACGATGCAGACAAAGTAATGAGTCAATATGTAGGATGCGTTCAGATGAACAAGTTCGTGTTGAAACTGGATTCCGGTCAGGAGAGTGGTGCTGCGGGAAAATTCGTTTATACCGCCCAGCAACAGCAGGTACAAATTTGCTGACGTTTAAGCGTCCACGGCAGCGAGCAATGCTCCGCCTGGCACACCCTGCTCTTGCCCTAGCCTGCCCAGGCAGGGATTTTTTCCTTGCGCCACTGCCTGACTCGCCGGTAACAGTAGGGTGGCCATGCTGGCAGGCCAAGTACGAGCAAGCTCGAAATGCGGGCACCCAATTTGGCATGTGAAGGCTGCCCGAATAAGTACCTTGAGCCTGAGCCCCCTACATTCAGTTAGGCAAATACCTGTTCCGTGTGCTGTTTCCACCGACCCGAAGCAACCACGCAACGGCCCCACCANAAAAAAAAAGTCCAAGCCATACCTTGATTGGGTCTTGAGCAACTTGCCGACGTGGTTCTAATGGCCCGAATCCACAGCTAGCCGCACCAGCACCTGTTCAGTCGTTGTCCTAGACAACATTAACCATCCCTACATCGTCGCGACTCGATCGACCTGTATTCAAAGATGGCTGAGGAGATCCTGGATTCATTGAGGGGCATTGTCGAAGGCCAGATTGTAAGTAGCGGACAAGCCTTCGATGGCTGTTGTTGCACTCCATTGCTAATCTGGTGGCCCTCACAGGATTTCGATGGCCAGAGGCGAGCGGAGGTGGTTGCCACCATACTTCTCGCAGTGACTGGTGTATGATTGCCGAATCCGTGCGCATCGATCTCGTCTCCGACTGACAGGAAATGCCTAGCTACTTGCCTTCAATATCGGTTATACCTTGCAGGACATTCAGAAAGCTGTCTACGTTGGACTGGGGGGCACTCTCGTCACATTCTTGGTCGCGGTACCAGCATGGCCGATGTGGCGAAAGAATCCGATTAAATGGCTACCGGCTGGTTCCGGTTTGACGAAAGGAATACGAATTGAATAGTCCACCACACTACAAAAAGTATTGGTTTCAAATGTTGGCCGATCGCATGAACGGTCATCATTTTTTAACACGGCCCACGATTACAACCCGTTGCCTTTGTTTGCCGTCTTGCCATCGAATCTCGTCACGTCGTTATTCAGCCAACGTATTGCGTATCGCTCAACGACCGTACTTCTGGAACTCCCAGTCTCGGTTATCGAGAGGACACACGGATCTGGCCTTCAGCCATCGCGAGATGCAGTGGAAATGGAAAGCGTGCTGTTCGATGGATTAGCTTATGACAGAAGCACATGTCCGGGGACCTCACATTGCAAATGCCCCAGGCTACGGTACATTCTTCGCTGGTAGCGGAAGCATGGTTAGCTTGGCACTCAATGCCTGTGTCTCTCTATTAGTAAAACATGTGGATGAGAAGCAATCTAGATGTGTGCTTACAGAGATCCATGATGTGGTTGCGACAGATTGCACAGTTGTCAACCACAATGTCCCATGCCCAAAGAGCTACGGCGTTCCACTGCCGCCGGTCAGCAATGCTACCTTTTAGAGGAGGGGTCGGACGCTTTACCTTCTTGACTTCGAATTTCTTCTTGCCTTCTTCGCTCTGCTCCTTGGTTGAATCGAGCTTCTTGGCAGATGCCGGAGCATCACTCATCTCCACGTCAGCCATGTTTGTTCGTGCGCAGTGTTGCTTTTCGTTGGGGATCGATGTCGAAGTCGGAGCAGAGCGGATAGTCTCGCAACGTCGGGTGGGTGCAACCAGATCTTTAAAGTGAAGCAGTAATGTCAGCTACAGGACTAGCAGAGAGCATTGTTGGAGGGGTGGGAGAAGGACACACTGTTAGCGCAAGAGCTCCTTGCCTGAACGCCACTAAATGCGCTGAAGCAGCTCCAAAAGATCGGGGATAATTTGGAGATTTCCGTGGAAGGCGAGTCTTTCCTGGTAGATGAGTGGTGATTAAGGTATGGAGTAATTTGACCTGAACACAAAATCGAAGCGAGAAAATCAAGGTCCAAACAGTCCTTGATGCCTCGACCTTACAAGTAGGTCAGGTAGGTAGTTATGTAGCAGGTAGTACCTGAGGCTCTGGAGGCGGCAGGTACGTAGGTACTTTCTTGCACGTGAGTAAGCTATAAGGTACGGAAGGAATGCCCGGAGGTGAACCCACAAACTTGAACCTTGAGGGCCTAATGGGTTTCTGCTGCAAGTAGTGACTGCCGGCTAAGATGGAAGACAACCTGCTATATTGTTGGTATTCGACGACTAGGAAGCACTCGGTACAAAGTACAATTTAGGCAACTTGAAATCCGACTTGCTTGGTGCGTAGCCTCGTCGTTCCTTACCATGTGTTATGCCATCGTACCTCAGGTGACAAGAAGGTGGCGGGGGTGGGGTAGAGTGGCTGGTTACCTCAACCATGGGACCCTCCACGAAGCATGCACATGCCGGAACCTCATGGCAAAGTTGGATGAACCCAGATTGACTCCAAAAAATGTAGATAAACAAGTGAAACCTAGACTTGTAATCTGTAGGCTTTTGGGAAACCTTGTCGGGCTTATTAGGCAGTTAAATATTCCAAAGCCCTTCTGGCAAGAGATATGCTTTAGGGAGTGATTATCGAGTGCACGTATATAAGTGCCCAGCAGCCCCGCCCCAGGGTACGCCAGCCATCCCTTCGTCATCCAAGACTCAGCCAAACTCCTTCCCCCACATCTGCTTTCAGCCTTGGGACAAACACAGCTCCACAGCCAATCAACAAGAACTGCGACTTCTTGTCTGATCCTCCGTGACTCTACAGTCGTTATCATTCAAAATCTCCCGCTCTTCAGCACCTCCTCCTTTACTCTACTCTACTCTACTCTACTCTATTCTACTCGTCTTGTTTCCCGTCACTCCCGCTACAGGTGTGGTCTGTCCCTATTTTCTTCCATTCAGATCTTCTCCTCTACTCGAAACGCCATGGCGGATGCATCCGTACACGCAGCTGCAACCACGACGCCTTCGCGACGGCGTCGCCCTCGCGGCAACGGCAAGCCCACCGGCCAGAAGGCATATGCGTCGGAAAACGACGTGGGTGTTGTCGACGGTTCCCGCCATAGCGGAACCCCTCACACCCCGCAGAAAACCATCGCGGCCTCTCCGCCGCCCAGTCACTCCCAGAACATACAGACGGGCTCGAAGCAAAAGAACAGGAATAAACCAAAATCGAAGAATCCGGCGGCATCGCCCGAGTTTCCTCGCGTTGAGCGCCAAACACCACCTTTGCAGCGCTCGTCATCAGCCAAAGCAGGATCCGCTGCAGCTTTTGCAGGTGCCACTTTCCATGCATCTCCGGCCCCATCAGCATTGCCCATTCCAAGCTTCCTCGCAAGGCCCTCTAGCGATTCTCCTCTCGCCAGGGACGCAGGTGGTATACTACAGGAGCCCTCGCCTCCCGCTACCGATACTGAAGTTCCTACGCCTCATCGTCCAAACTCCGATCCGAGACGTCACGAATCACCCCTAGAATTCATGTTCCGGGCTCACAGGGAGGAAAAGGACCGACAACAACATGCGGCATCTTCCCCCGGTCAGAAATCCAGAGTCGCCGACCCTGCTTCCCCATTTATGAGGTCCCCTTTTGAAACCAAGAGCCCCTCGAAACCATGGACCCCGGCAGATCAGTCGTACCTGTCTGCTGGGCAACAGCAAAACCACCCTCATCCAGTTGAGCTGGATGGTACTCCAGGCCGTGCCTTGGGTCCTGCCTTTTCGACACCATACCAGGAGCGAATCAAGGCTGCTCAGGCCTCCTCATATGGGCAACGAACATCGAACACTACTCCTCCCACACAAGATCAGCAGAACCATGCATCCGAGGATCCTACTGAAGCACTCAAGAAATTTCTGTTCAGCGGAAACGGAGGATTCGGAACGAACAGCGCCCAGAGCTCTGCGCCGCCTCCTTCTCGATCATCAGATATTCAGTCATCTCCCTCGACCAAACGGCTTCAAAGCCAGAGCCAACCCCGCCATAACAACATTCAGGCTATGGAAAACGACCTTCGACGAATCTTGAAGCTGGACTTGACTACCGAGGCAACACCTGCTGGCAGCTCGTTCTACCCTCAGTGATCGGCTGCTCGTCCCGATTACGATTTTCATTTGTTTGCTGTTCTGCTCTACTTTTCCACGCCTAATTGGGTGTTTCGATAAGATGGTTGATAATTTGCACTTCTCATCATGGTCTCGTCCTCACAACGTGCTGGCACCGAGCAGGAAACGAAATGGGCCAACGAAACTCGGGTTTTGTCATGAACTTTTGGTCGTCCGAACATAGGATCATGCTATACGTTATTCTTCACAACGCATATTTGGCACTCGAGGCATGCTCCTGGGCCAAACCGGCTGGATTTTCCTTTTTACCGTTAAGAGTTTTCTTTCCTTGCCTTCTCTTGCAAGCCCCATCCTTGCTATCGAAAGAAGTTGGTCAGAAGGTTCTCGTTTCAGCAGTCATTCGCAGGTTTTTGGTGGACAACAATTTCTGCCAGGGATGGACATAGGAATAGGCGTGTTCGGGATGCTATGAGCGAGTTGATCTGGTTTGGAAGTTCCATGTGGAATTTGGATCTGGATGTTACGTGATGTGCGGCTTGTATGAAGCGTTGGTCTGGCGGTTGGGTTTGGTGATACCCCGGAGTATCGGTGGATACAGAAATGAGATCAGTCAATACTTAGGGATCAGATTCGTTATGAATCCAGATGTCGGGTTATGGCGTCGTCACAATTCATGGATACCTTTTTCGGAGCATGTGTACATTTTAGCTGAGGAGGGCCTTGGGCAGATATATCTGACAATGAAGCATCGGATATTTTCCACAGATTTCGCAGTGAGCAGAATCGTGTCACGGAGAGACCCAAATCCCACAAGTGCTTGATGCACTTGGTCTTTTCCAGCATAAATCCATATCAGTGGTTGTAAGAAGGATTGGTAGTGTAGCAGAACGTGACTATATGACGAGACAAACAAGGGCTCGCGGTTCTACGAGGTTGCACTTGCAAATGACTTCTTAACAGCTCGCTTATCTCTTTATTTGAAGCCTTCCTTACATTTGTAACCGAGTATCCTTGCCTTTTCGATTGATTGTATGGGTACAGGGAACGAAGGTTGTGTCGCTTGCTGAGAGGATTGTGGCTGGTGCGTGCCTCGCGTGGCGCAAGGACCTATTCCCAACTTCGTCCCCCACAAGGCTGGCTTCAAGGGGGCTCAAGAAGCCATCAAGCTCCCAAACCCTGCTGCAGAAAGCGAGCTGGCAGATGGCCTGAACACCAAACATTTATCAGCTGCTCTTCCTCCATTCACGTCATTCTTGGCTCCGGCTGTCCTATATCTTACGGACATGGTGGCTGCCAAAAATGGGTCACTACTGTGCACCCTGCTAACGCTCATAGCCAACCTGCTGATTCCTGTGTCCATCATCATCTTCGCCATTGGCTTCTTTCCTTATAAACCATTTCTTCCTGGCCTAGCCGAATATGAAGCTATTGAGTATGGGCCCCCGCCGGATGCGCCCTTTGACAAACTCATCTTCATGGTCGTAGATGCCTTGAGAAGGTCGGTGAAGCACACCTAATGATGATCGCTCAGTCTATTGCTGATATCTTCTTGAAAGTGACTTTGTCTATGCAGAAAACTCGGGGTTCGAGATCACGCAGAAGTACGCCACTCACAAACATTAAGCCTGCATCAAGCCCCGTCTGACCAGTCCCAGCCTCATCCGAGAAGGTAGCGCTATCCCATTCACGGCCAATGCCCGTTCTCCTACGGTTACTATGCCCAGAATCAAGGCGATTACCACAGGCTCTATACCGTCTTTCGTCGATCTCATTCTGAACTTCGATGAGGAGGACACTTCGTCAAGTCTTGCGGCGCAAGACACTTGGCTGGCTCAGCTGAGGGCCAAGCAGCTGGGCAAGCTCCTCATGTTTGGCGACGACACTTGGCTCAAGCTTTTCCCTGACACCTTTGACCGTCACGACGGTACTTCTAGTTTCTTTGTCTCGGTGAGTTCGTCTCTGCCGATGCTCTAATTGCCCGACTTACATTATCCCCTAGGACTTTACCGAGGTTGACAACAATGTAACTCGCAACATTGCAGGCGAGTTGGAGAACGAGGATTGGGGGCTGATGGTACTCCATTATCTTGGCCTCGACCACATCGGCCACAAGTCAGGGCCGCGTAGGTACGAAGTCTCATCCCTGGGTGTGGATCGTTGCGCTGATCAAATACAGTCCAAATATGGTGCCTAAACAAACCGAAATGGACGGTATAGTTGGGACAATATACGAAGCAATGCGGGATAAGGATCACCTAGCTTCCACGCTGCTAGTGCTCTGTGGCGACCATGGTATGAATGATGCCGGCAACCACGGGGCTTCGTCGCCTGGGGAGACGTCACCTGCCCTCGTTTTCATGTCTCCTAAATTCAAGGACATTTCTCCTGGCTACTCGGCACCGACGAACCCTAAAGGCGAGTTTGAGTACTACTCCAAAGTCGAGCAGTCCGATCTGGCGCCAACCATTGCGGCGCTCCTTGGTTTCCCCATCTCCAAGAACAACCTTGGCATGGTTATCCCGGACTTCCTTGAGTTTTGGCCTGAAGCAAGAGACAGGATACAAATCCTCGTCCGTAACGCTAGGCAAATCCTAACCATTGTGACTGCTGCTTTCGGACCAGAGCTTTTTGAAGAAAGTGCCAAGGTCGACCCTTGTGATTTGGACAGAAGCGATGTGACTGAGTTAGCATGCGGCTGGCGCCAGATCAGCCAAAAAGCCAACGACTTGGTCGCGGTGAATGAGCTCGACCCAGACTGGGTCCTCTCCATGTCAGACTGGCTACGGAAAGCCCAGGACTTGATGAGCAGCATGGCATCCAACTATGACATGTCCAAGCTGATACTTGGACAAAGTATGGCTGTTGCTGCCGTCCTTGCGAGTGCAGCAGCTGCAGGTATTCAGGGTACTTTCACAGTGGGCTCGTTGACGCCTTTCATCTCTCTATCAGCTCTTTATGGCTTGATGATGTTCGCTAGCAGCTATGTGGAGGAAGAACACCATTTTTGGTACTGGGCCACCACACTATGGTTTGCCTGGTTGGCTTCTCGGGACATTCATAGGTACGTCCCAGGTCTGAGGCCTCGTAGGTCTAGGTTCTAACCCTGGTTTAGGAAGAGGCAGCTCTCGACGGTCGTGGGGCAGATTTCTACCCTTACAGCGCTTCGGTTGCTCAGGGGTTGGAACCAGACAGG
Organism: Stachybotrys chartarum; assembly: GCA_001021365.1. NCBI lineage: Eukaryota > Fungi > Ascomycota > Sordariomycetes > Hypocreales > Stachybotryaceae > Stachybotrys > Stachybotrys chartarum. The sequence continues at coordinate 758,072 of LDEE01000012.1, forward strand.
CCAGAAGTACGCGGGTGAGCCTGACATTGTCAAGCTCTTTCTTGTCCGCTATCCGCAGCTTCTCTGGATCCTTTCGGGCATAATGTACGCGGTTGTGGCCTTTCGGTTGCTCTCCGAGCTGAAGGGCCTGCCGCTTGTCGTGATCACGACCTTGACATCCGTTCTCATCTCGGCGGCCTTCAGCTTCAAGCTTGCGTTCACCGAGGAAGACTCCCCGGAGCTCGTCGTGGGCCTGGTGAAGACACTTAGCGACAACTTCCAAGGGCAGTCGTTGCTGTCTAGGGCGCGCTTGGTGTTCTTTTTGTTGGGTGTCGTATACGCGGTTGGCATATATAAGTCGTTGCACAAAGGGCACCCGACATCGTCGTCAGCAGGTGAGTCTTGGCCATGCATCATCGCAGTGAACGTGCTGAACTCACATCCTCAACTCCAGCTACACTCCTACATCATGCCTACACACTTCTCGCCATGACCCAATCTAGAGCAGTCAATATTCCTCTATTCCTCGTCTTCAGCATAATACGGTCCACTCTAGAGTCGGTTGAGCTTTCGGTCATCGAAATCAGTACCATCTCCATCCTACTCCAATACACGTCTTTCTTCACCTTTGGCGGCTCCAACGCCATCTCCTCCGTCGACCTTTCGAGCGCATACAACGGCATCAGCGGCTTCAACGTAGTCGCAGTCGGCTTCCTCACCTTGGTGAGCAATTGGGCGGGCCCCATATACTGGACCTCCGCCACCAACTTGCTGCTCCTGCAGAGGTATAGAGAGGGAGACAAGATGGTGTTTCGACATCACCTGTCCCTGCTCACCTTGTTCACGACCGTCAGCGTGGCCTTCGTCATGGCGGCGTGCACGGCCTTGCGAACGCACCTTTTCATCTGGACCGTCTTCTCCCCAAAATATCTCTATTCCATGGCGTGGAGTTTGGGGCAGCATCTACTTGTCAATGTTGGCTTTGGCAGCCTTCTGTTTTGGCTTGGGGCGCGTTAGCACAATCTCACGACCACCATATCGCCGGATCAATATTAGACACATTTCTCCCTGCAGCGCGGCGCCTGTATTATATAGTCCCAGATAGAAACCGTACAATGTCAGATTCAAATTACAACAATGGGCTACAACAAGGCTAAGAAATCCAGAAACTGGAGTTGATATCAAAAGCCATCCCCGCACGCCAACCCGTCCGTTATCGTCTCGCGTCATACTTCATGCCAGTTTTCATATCATCAGCCATGTCCAAGTTCTTCAACTCAAACATCCTGCATGTCCACATCTTCTTCGTCGTTGAGCAGGTCGTCAACTAATGAGCTGTTCTCCTTCTTCATCACCACTGTGCCGTCATCACTCAACTCCTCTTCCTCTTCCTTGATTCTGGGCTCTTCGGTGGCTTCCTTTCCTTCGGCGGGTTTGTCCAGAATGACTGAGACGCTACGGCTTGTGCGCCTATTGACGGGTGCCTGCTCATCCAGGTGATTTACGATCTTGCCCAAGCTAACGTGAATTTTGTAAAGAGCATTGCGGCTGGTGGCATCGGACAAGAGACCTTCTTCAACGGCAGTGCTGACTTCGGCATATGTGTCACGAATTTTGTCCTCGGTGGAGCCAGGCGAGATGTGTAGCTTGCCTAGAAGGCCAGCGAGAAGCTTCTTCTCGTCCTCTGTGATTTCGTCAGAACAATCTCGACAAGCTAAGTGATCAAGGAAACTTACTGCTAATGTTGCTTCGCAATCTCTCGAGAATATCCAGCGCAAAATCAAGATGAACGTCACCCTGGATCTGCTTCTTCTCCGTTTCTGGCAGCAGTTCAGGGCTGTAGCATTTCCGCGGATCGGTCCAGTCCACTAGACAAGCACCAATCGTACTCAGGCTGACCATGTCCTCGTCTACATCCACGTCGTCGTCCTCGAGGCCTTCCCTAAGGTTGACTAGGGCGTGAAGTGCCTGAGGAGCGACGGATCGCATGAGCTGCTGGTTCTCTGTCCTTGAGTAGCAGAAGACTGGCAAGAAGTAATTCAGGGCTTGCCTGACAGTCTGGTTGGAGGCAGACGACGGGTCAAAGTAGGCCACCACAAGTGATTTGAGGAGTTCTTCGCAGGCCTCTTGGTCGCTTACAATACGGCCAAGGAGAAGCTTCGACACAGCAACGGTGGCTGCTGCCTGAACCTCTGGCGATTTCGTTCCGGCCTTGACGGCCTTCACATAAACCTTTAGGAGAGCAGGTGTGGCCGAAAGCAGTTGCGCGCCATGAACGTTGAGAATATCTGTCAGGATGTGGAGGGCGGTGACTTGTAGCGCGGCATGGCCCTTGGTGAAGAAGTGAATGAAAAGACCCAAATTCTCCTCGGCTAGAGGCTGGTCCAGCAAGGCGCAAAGACCCAAGCAAACCAAGCCCCTCTCACGCACTGGAGCTTCATGGCTGCGCACAGCTGGAACCACCAAATTGTTGAGCATCGACACCAGGTCAGCGTTGTCTTTGAGGTTACCCGCCACGTGCGTGAGCATGCACTGAACGATATGAAGACACTTCATGTTAACGACGATCTCCTTAACAGCCTTATCATGCTCGTCTTCTTCGCTCAGCTCCGAGTCACGCTCACGCTTGCCCTCTTTTGTTGGCGTAGTGCTTGCGCCGCTGACCTCCGATCTAGCAGAGTGGAAGCTGTCTTCAGCATCCTCCGCAGGCGGGTCATCAACGATGGTGTCGTGGACGTCGGCCACCGATTCCAAGACGATGCTGCAGAACTCGCGTTCGCCGGCAGCATCTGCAGAGCATATATATCGTAAGGTCTCAACAGTAAGCTTTGTGACCTCGTCTGGAAGTTCCGGCTTGGACAGCGACTGTCGAAGCAAAGAAAACATCTTGCGCCGGCCAACCTCGTCCGAGTAATCAAGGGTGAGAGCAATATGTAGTAGTTGTTCAACAATGAACTCTTGTTCCACCGTGTCTTCCTCGTCGTCGTCATCGCCGCTCTGCTGGGCGACCCTCTTAAGGGCCTCAGTCAGGACATTGAGATATCGCTCCAGGTAAAAGGCCAGCTTCGTCACCTCCGGTAGCTTTTCCTCCACCAGTGCCTCATATCGCCCATTGCTCTCCGTTCGACAAAAATCGTTGAAGCTTCGTGCCATGAAACTCGCCTCGCCAGAAAGTGTTTCCCAGAAGTTATCATCTAGAGAAATCGCCTCGCGATAGTCCGGTCGGCCTTCCCAAAAGCCCTTCATCGCTTCAATTGCGACACCGTTCTCGACGCCAGAGTTGACAACGTCGATTCGTTCAAGGAGTTCCAGCAGCGCATCAAGATCAGGAGGGGACGGTTCAGCAGGGGCGCCTTCAGCCTGGGGCGGTGGCGCGCCTATGCAGTCTTCGATCCAACGTTCCCGGAACAATCTTCCCGCAGCCTTGCGAACGTTCTCATCTCTGTCTCTGAGTCCCCATCGCAGCAGCTTCTCGCGCATGGATAGAGAGAGATGCCGAAAGTCTCCAAGGGCGGGGAGTAAGCGCGAGTAGACAGCTCGCCTGGTGGCCGCATCCTGATCTCTGGCTCTTTCCAGTAGAAAAGGAAGTGTGTTGGGAAGAAGTGGGAGATTGGTCAAAAGCGATCGCCTCACTTCAGCACTTGGGTCGTTTTGCAGAACCTCGAGCAATTTCTCCAGCAGACTTGAGTCTTCGTCCTCGTCGCTGTCGTCGGAGTCAGCAGCAGCATCGGCCTGGTTTCCGGCGAGACGGCCAAGCCCCAGCACTGCCTGAGAGCGGACCATGGCTTCCTTGTCTCGAATACGTTTAAGCAGCCCGTGACGAAGTTTCTGGAAGAGCTCGTCGTCGATTGCGTCCAGGGAGTTGATGATGTGAGAAACGAGCTGTGTGGACCTAAATCGGACATATTTGTCTTTGGCCATCATCAAGGGGAGGACTGCTTCCAACAACCTAGAAGTCAGTCGAGTGCTGGGGGTCTCGGGCATGACACTAGCATCTGCCTCGAGTTCTCCAAGCAGCTCATTGTCCTTGTCGCTCGCATGCCGCAGGAAGAGACCGATGAACCGGATCGACTTCTCACCGACGGACTCTGCTTTCTTGATCGGCATAACACGTACAGCGCAGCGCACAAACTCATGATTGAATGCTTCCTCGTCGAAATCCCCAGCAGATGAGGTCTTGGAGTTTGGTGTTTCATAACAGCAAGACTCGTGAATCTTGCGCAGTGTGACGACCAGCTTTCGGTGGGCTGCGGTGGTCCGTTGGGCGTCACGGAACACAACGCAGACCTGAGATCTCAGCGCATTGTCAGGAGTGTCGACGGTTTCAGGGGTCGTCGAAGCCCGAGATGCGGTGGATGATCGCGAGTTCAGCGTCGCAGTTGATTGTTTCTTGCTGACTGCAGCCGACGTCCGCGTCGACCGCGTGGATGTTCGTGCCGGCATTTCTTTGATGTCGCCAAAGCATCGACCTCTAGGTGGACTTGCTTCTGATGCAGCACATGCGATGCGAGCGGGTTGTTGATCGGCCTGACTCGACAGCGTTGATGTTGTATTTGTTTAGTAGCGACGCGTCCACGGGGGTCATCAACAGTGTACCGCTTACGGTTAGTGCGCACATCACAGACCCCGCCATCAATTATCGATAGCGATAGCGGAAGATAAGGCAGAAAAAGAAAAAGAAAAACCTCCAGAAAATAAAATGCTAGTAAAGCCTACTATAACGGACATATGCAATAGAGAGCACTTGACTTTGTTGTTGACGGGGCATTATATCTTGCCTCAAAATCGAAGATGGGAACCCCGAAAGGTGATCGCAAACGTTCGCGTTCGCAGGCGGAAGACACTGGCTCTTCGACAGTCCCTGACCTCGACAATGCTTCGACTACACCTACTTCCAAAAAGCCCAGAGTCGAGGCGAGACGATCGCTCTTTGTTCGCTCTCTGCCACCCGATGTCACGAGCGAGTCTTTGACAGACTTCTTCTCCCAATACTTCCCCGTCAAGCACGCCACTGTGGTTGTCGACCAGAAAACAAAAGAGTCAAGAGGCTTCGGCTTCGTGACCTTGGCAGACGCCGAAGACGCCAGCGAGGCCAAGAAAGCCTTGGACAAGAAGAAATGGAACGGCAGGAATATCAGGATTGATATTGCGGAACCAAGGCAGCGAAGTGGCGCAGAGGGGCAGAAAAAGCCTGCAGTTGCCAAGCCTGCGAGACCAGAGTTTGAGGCGCCGCCCAAGCTGATAGTGCGCAACCTCCCGTGGAGTATCAGGAATTCGGAACAGCTTGGGAATCTTTTCAGGAGCTTCGGCAAGGTCAAATATGCGGACTTGCCCAACAATAAGGGCAAGCTCAAGGGCTTCGGCTTCGTGACACTCAGAGGCAAGAAGAATGCGGAGGCAGCTTTGGAGGCGATCAATGGCAAGGAAATTGATGGCAGAACATTGGCTGTTGACTGGGCCGTTGACAAGCAGACATGGGAGCAGAAGCAGCTGGAAGAGCACGAAGGAGAAGCCGATGGCGACGAGGACAGCCAGGACAACAGCGAAGCGGAACCCACTGCAGAACAAAGTGACGAGCCATCACCTGCGGAAGATGCCCCTCCCAAGTCTAGGGATGACGCCTTGGATGCGGATTTGGCGAATTTCATGAAAAATCACATGCAGAATATGGAGGATGAGGACGAGGACGAGGAAGACGAGGACGAGGACGAGGACGAAGAGGGAGACGAGGGCGAGGGGGACTTTCGTGAATTGGAGGCTGAGAAGAGGGCAGAACGGCCGCGACAGCAAACAACAGACAACTCGTCTACCGTGTTTGTCAGGAATGTCCCGTTTACTACCACAGATGAAGGACTCAAGGACTTCTTTGGTCACTTTGGAAAGGTTCGCTACGCTCGAGTGGTGATTGATAAAGCCACAGACAAGCCGGCCGGCACCGGCTTTGTGTGCTTCTTCGATGGGTCAGACGCCAAGACTTGTATCAAAAACGCTCCCCGGCCACAGGCAAAGGATACCACTGCCATGAAGCACTCCATCCTCCAGGACGAAAATGCAGATCCCACTGGGAAATACACTCTTGAAGGCCGACTTCTCCAAGTTGCTCAAGCCGTGAACAAGGAGGATGCAGAGAACCTCGCAAGCAGCTCCATGGCTCAGAAAAGGGAGAAGGACAAGCGAAGGCTGTACCTCCTCGCAGAGGGCGCCATCGGAAAAAACAACCCTATCTACGACCTGCTGGCGCCTTCAGAGATACAGATGAGGCAAGCAAGTGCAGCGCAGCGCAGAAAGCTTGTTCAAGGCAATCCCAGCTTACATTTGAGTTTGACTCGCCTCGCCCTCCGAAACATTCCCCGGAACATTGGGTCCAAAGAACTGAAAGAGCTGGCTAGAAAGGCTGTGGTTGGGTTCGCCAAGGACGTCAAGGAAGGCCGGAGGCAGCCATTGTCAAAGGAAGAGAATGCCAGAGACGGGAAAGATGCCAAAGAAAAGGAGCACCAGCGGAGGCTCAAGGGCAAGGGAATTGTGCGCCAAGCCAAGATTGTCTTCGAGAGCCAGGAGGGCTCCAAGGTGACAGAAAAGAGTGGCGCGGGCAAGAGTCGAGGGTACGGGTTCATCGAGTACACATCGCATCACTGGGCTCTCATGGGTCTTCGCTATCTGAACGGTTACCAGCTGCAGGATGCCAACGGCAGAAAGCAGAGACTGATTGCCGAGTTCTCCATTGAGAATGCTCAGGTGGTGCAAAGGCGACGCACGACAGAGGGCAAGTCTGGCCAACCTGCCAAATCGGACAGAACCCCTGTTGTCAACGCCGGGGTGGTTCCAGAACAGCATGTCAGGTCCAAGGGGAGTCAGAAGTTGAAGCGGAACTTCGGTCAGCGACGTCAGACGGAGACAGCGGGCAAACCGGAGAGCAAGGCACCGGAGAACAATGAGCCGGGCAGCTCGAAGGACGCAATGAAGCAGACGCTGATTGCGCGAAAGCGCTTGATGCGCAAGAAGAAGGCCAATGCACGAAGCAAGAACTAAAGTGTACCGTCGGTAGCGTAAAGGCTTATTCATTCTGAGGATGTAATATATGGTCCGCCTCGTGACCCAAGATCAAGTAGATACATATGAACAGATTCCTTCATCCGATACAAAACGCACATGTGTTGATGTCAATAGCTTTGGGGTATGATTCCGCGACGAAAGATGGGAAGACATAAGGAAAGTGAGGTGCTGAGCGGCAGAGGCTTGACAATTTCCTACTTCCAAAACCAACCATCCTTTTTCCCCGTCTCTTTTTCATTTGTGGTGGATTCCTTGAGATCTTGGTGGCCGACATGCTTCTGGAAAACGGTATTGGCCAGCTCTTTGCCGTCTTCAGCGTAATATGTGGTGGTGGTCGTTTGCCATTTGTTGCCAAGATGGTCCACTCCCTCCTCCTTCTCTACCTTGGTCCGCGTGTTGTCAACGCGGGCGGCCATTGCAGGGGACAAGAAGCTAGAGGGTCTGTTATCCTGCTCCGGATCTTGGAGAAGGTTTTGGGGGACGGAGAAGACAGAAGCTATGGCAGAGAAGAGGTCTTCTTCGTGATCGGGTTGACGATGCTCGGACGGCTGGGCTCCAGCAGCCTCGCGGCGAAATCCTTCCATCATCTCGTCCATGTACGCTTCCAATTTTGAGACCTCATGCTCTAAATGATCAAATGCTGTTTTTCCATCGACAAGCGAGGAGGTGGGTTGCAGGGTGCCGTCGTCCGCAATGCCGAACGATGCCACGGCAGGTAAATAGGCAAGGCGGCCACGGAGGAGACGATGCCTGAAGCTGTAGGGCGGCTCACCGAAAGGAAACTTGGCCATCAAGCTGAGCCTTTTTCTGTAGAGATCCTCGATGGGCTGGAGTGGTTGGCCCTGCGACGCGGCCAGCAGGTCCTCAAAGGCATCCTCCCAAGTGAAGACGGAGGGGTTGATATGCGCGGGTAGGTCATTGGGCACCGGTGGCGGCAGCACGCTCCTCACGTACATGGGAGAGTAGGCCCAGAAGTCCAGCGACAACATGTTCCACTTCTCGACCCGATGCTCTACCGTGTTTGGTGGCATGTTTTCGTTTGAGAGGCGAGCAGGTTGAGTATTGAACGAGGACAGGTGCCGGTCCCCAACGTAGGAATGGCTCGATGAGACGGGGCCGAGGTACGGCAGGCAGCTACTATTTACAGAGTGAACAGTGGTGCTCGGGCAGAGAAGAGAGGTTGTTCTTTAGGGAGCGAGCCAGGGTTCTATCTGGTTGATGAGTCGTTGTGAATCATGCATCAGTTGAGGAGGGGTGAGACGTGGATGTAAGTGAGGTCAGGACAAGGTGGTGCGTCCAAGTGAGGCTTAGTTAGGACAGTAGAGAGATGCTGGCGCCACAGGTGGAGGAGGTGGAGGTGGGTGTGGCTGGTGGCACCAGTCAGCCAAGGCCCTTATTTCATGCGAAATGACCGCATAGTAAGCTGCTAAGTCACAATCGCCAAGCAGTCGCCCACTATTCGTACTTGCATCGAGAACGATGCCCTGGAAATGGGCACGGCCAAGAATCTTGTCTTGCATTCAAATCCTTTCCATTCCCCTTGGTTTCTACGAAAGCCTCGTCAAGGCCGCCGTCGCAACGGTCCGGCATCTGCTCCAGGCTGATAGCGTGCATCGCCGTCCTCGTCGTCTTCGTCTTCCCCGGCTCGTCCCAATGATATCTCAAAGCCCGATATATTCAGCGCCATCAAGTGTCCATCTGCATCGTCTATCGCGGCTCCCGTAGCCCAACCCGGCCGATCCTTTCCGCCCAAGATGGCGACTGCCGCGGATGCCACAGCATCCTTCTGGTCTTCCGCGACGCTCAGCCCGACGGTGCCCAGCGCGACCGGGCTTCCCGGAGACAATCTCGGCAGCGGCCGCGACGAGGGAGGGGGCGGCAAAGGAGGCGAGACGTTACAGGAGTGGTCATCCTTGATCGGCATAATCACCGCCATCGTTGGCAACGTTCTGATAGCCCTGGCACTCAACGTCCAGCGATATGCTCACACGCGACTGCACAGGGAGAGGACGAGAATACGGCTTCGAGCCAACGCAGCCCTGAAGAGGGCCCAAGGCGCCCAGCACGGGGTTTACGGGTCCATCAATCGCATTCACGAATCCAACAATGGCCACAACAATGGCCACGGACACGGAAACACGGGAGCAGGCGTGCATGTCGACGATGCCAACCGTGACTTGGACCTCCACGATGAATCGGCCCCTCTGAATGCGTCGTTTGCCTCGGGACGTGCCGCCGAGTCGCAGGGCCACGGGGAATCCGGCGCCGAGCATGACGAAGGAGACAACAGCAATCCTGCCTCGAGCTACCTCAGATCCCCATACTGGTGGCTTGGCCAGATCTTGATCACGCTGGGAGAAATGGGCAACTTCCTGGCCTACGGGTTCGCACCGGCGTCCATTGTCTCGCCTCTGGGCGTGGTGGCCCTGGTGTCCAACTGCATCATTGCACCCGTCATGTTCCACGAAAGGTTCCGGCTCCGCGATTTTTGGGGCGTGGTGATTGCCGTCGGCGGCGTCGTCACCGTCGTGCTGAGCGCCAACCAGGAGGAGACCAAATTGAACCCGCACGATGTGTGGGACGCCATCACCACGCTTGCATTTGAGATTTACCTGGGCGTCACCATATTCCTCATCATGGTTCTCATGTGGGCCAGTGGGAAATATGGAAAGCAAACCATCCTGATAGACCTCGGTCTCGTTGGCCTTTTTGGTATGTTCGACTCTTTAATGCTTGCCAGACTGATGCAGAACGCATACTGACCGGGTAATCGCAGGTGGCTACACTGCCTTGGCTACCAAGGGCGTCTCCTCGATGCTCTCCTCCACGCTATGGGGAGCATTCGCGACACCCGTCACCTACGTGCTGCTCGTTATTTTGCTCGGCACTGCCATCATGCAGATCCGCTATGTCAACAGAGCCTTGCAACGCTTTGATTCTACCCAGGTGATCCCGATTCAGTTTGTCATGTTTACCTTGTGCGTCATCATCGGCAGCGCGGTCCTGTACCGTGACTTTGAGAAGACGACGCCTAAGCAGGCGGGCAAATTCGTGGGCGGTTGTCTCCTTACCTTCTTCGGCGTGTTCCTCATCACTAGTGGGAGGCACCGAAACGAGGACGAGGAGGACATGCTCTCCGAAGCCGAAGGAATAGAGGAGACCATCGGCCTCGCCCGTCACGACTCGCATCATACACAACCGCAACCTCCATCCGTGTCCCAGTCAAGACGGTCCTCCAAGGCCGGTCTGCTGGAATCCCTTGGCGGTCCAAGCCCGGCAGCCCATATTGAGGGCGATGCGGCTGCACTTCGAGGAGCTGTGTCACCCGGCTCCCAGCGCTCGGCTGGTCGCGAGTCGGTACCTTTCTTCAGCACTGTTCGGCAGTCGTCCTGGGATTCACCCTCCACTACCCCAAGACCTGCAAGAGGCCCAAGGACACTCTCCGTAGACTCGGTTGCCGTGGCCTCGCCAATGGAGTCAAATCCGGCCACCTCTTACCCCGTAACACCGCAGGATGAACTCCAGGGGCAGCTCTCTGTCCCTGAACTTCCCACCGAAAGGCCAGTAACTCCACGACAGGGTCACAGCTCCAAATCATTTAGCCATCACCGTTCGGGCACCTTTATATCACCATCGCCGCTATCGTCGACGGTCACGACGGTCGTCAAAGATGCCTTTCTACGGGCAAAGGACGGTCCGCGGGCTGGTACGTCATCCTTGAGGCGCATCAGATCCAGCATTCGGGCGAGCCTCTTCTTTGGCGACGACGACAGCGCTTCGGATCATCAAGGAGCGGGAGCAAGAACACTCGCCTCGGATACCAGCTTGGTTCGAGGTCTTGACGGGGAGGCGATAGATGACCCGACCCGGAGGAGATCACGCAGCCTTAGCGATACACTGGGGGAGTTTCTACGGCCACGGCGAAGCAAGAGGAAGGGCATGTTTCACAGCGATGTGGAAGAGGACGATGAAGAAGGGAATGATAGTGACGGGGAAAGGCCTTTGGACAGGAGTCCAGGGGCATTGTAGGTATCAGGGGGGTCGAACCCCGTGCCTTTTCTAGCATATGGTGTTGGCGTTTTACTTTTGGTACATACCATTTCGGATTACGAGCCCGTTGTTTGGCATATCTCGGCTCTGGGTATTGGTCATCTTGTTTCCTCACCTTGCCTCTCTAGCGTATTTTTTCTTGGATCATATCGACGGGTTTTGTCCAAGTTACTTCGTACGAGCAAGCGTCAACACACATTAATCTATCGATGGACCCAGACCAAGGGCCTTCACTCCGACCTCTACAGTAGCTGCTTGGTGATGCCTCTAGAAGGTTGGTCCGTCCAACCTAAATCGTGATCTATCGGGACCCATTTAGGCAGTCGTAGGTGCCGAGACGGGGTTACGGTGAGGAAAGTTGTTGGCGCATGTTTGCCATGGGGGTGTTGGCTGCTGTTGATACTCCTTGGCTCCAGCCTTAGCCAAGCCCTCCCAACAGTGTGGCCTCGGTTCACCGTTCAGGTACGATGGATGGTTCGATGGGTGGAGATGGCCCGTTGCTAAGCCGGCATGGTGAGGGAAACCCGCCTTTCCGGCGACCCCTTCTCCCCCCTCCTGGTCCCAATTTCGAGCTCATCGACCCAACAAGCGCAAAAGTAGTGCCGGTTTCGACAAGTGCCGGCAAACACCTGACTGCAAAAGGCAGGCATGGTGAGTAAGGCACTCGCACGCCGGTAGGTTGGGGGGCTGGTGAGAGTCCTGAGTCGGTGAGGGACTAGGGGGTGTGTGGACTGGACTGCCCGATGGTGGATGCCGCGATATCAGGCATATCCTCGTTCATAATAATGCATAAAGAAGGAGGCCGGTGTGGTGGCAGGTTCCAATTTACGCTTCCGTTGTTGGTACCTTGCTGTCCGTTCCGAGGCTGCGGATGATGATGATGAGCGGTATTATCGGGACGATCGACTATACAGTTCGCTCTTTAGGGTGTTCATCGGACGTTTCGTGCAAGAAGTTGACGCTAACAACGACGGGCGAGCGCAAGAATAACAAGCCCTTGAACCACCCTCCCCTTGGAAACACAACGGTCCTTGCATTTAGAGAGGGCGCCTGGTCTTCAGTTTCAACCATCGACGGCCTCGAGGCGGTTCGTGTCCGGCTTGCCGTTCCGGTGCCAGGGACATCCAGATGCTCTCGACGAACTTCCGGTTCCAGAGCCGGCAGCTTGCACAACATGCCCGGTTGGCCTGGGGCGGTGTTGCCCTACGGGCCAAGTGGGAGCCTCCGGCGCAACAAAAGCTATTGTTAGACATCCGCCGTGCCCTTCAACTCATCCACCCGGAACCCTTTATTTCCCGACAGCCTTGTTGAAAGGGGAAAGGCGCCAGCCCGGTAGCAGGCATGACTCGGATGCCAGAGTTCACGGGGGTCGAAAGGGGCTGTTGTTTAGCGCCGGCGCTGGGCTCGTGGACGGTTCAACGTTTCGTCATGCCGCTTGTGTGTGGTAGGTAAAGTCCCTTGGTTGCTGGGTGGGTATGTTGTCACTGCCGCGGTTGGTGTTTCAACACGTCAACCATTGGTTCCCAGCGACGCCTACCCTGTATCGGCTTCAAGAGGTAGGCATTTCTCGTCGTACCCTGGGGGAGAGAACCCCAGGACAGTTTCCATAGTATGTGTACCTAGGGGAAGTCAAATGTGTGTCTGCAAGTTGTGCTTTTGGTGGCGTTGATGCCACAGCCCAAGTACCATCCATCATCTGTGCTTCCGATGGATGTTTTGCTTTGAGTTTCCGCAGCACCGTCAACCATGGCCCTCCCTCTCTCCTCGCCCACGCTATCAAGAGACCGACCTTGACCACGACCAGCCGCTGTCCCGGTGAAACCCCCATCCGCATCCCGTGCGCTTGGCGACGGGCTCCGACCGGCCGCTGCTGCATGAGTTGCACCAGATACAACACCATGCCCACTGCGCTCCTCCGCCAACGCCCATCGCACGCATAACCCGCCCGCCACGAGGCCCGTTGCTCGTGGTGCATTCGTGGATGCAGAAGCGGAAAGCAGAGAGGAGCAAGAACAAGGGCAGAGAGCAGCCGGAGCACAATGTTCAGGGCGAGCAAATCTCCTGATCACCTTGCCGCGCATCACGCACCCTGGCCACTGCCCCCCCGTCCTCTGATCCCGCCGGAAGATCGTTATTTGGAAGCAGCCCTCCCAAAAGATAGCGTAGCAAAAGCATAGCAAGCCTTCTTTCTTGTTTCTTCTTCAGCATCCCCACCACCCGTGTTACCCTGGGCCTTGGGTCCTCTGCGCGGCGGGCTGAGACCTGACCCCGACGACGATGACGGCTCACATGAGCTGAGAGGCTGCAAAGCTGCCCAGGTATATTGAGTGCCACGGCATATCGCAGCTCCTGCGACGTTGCAGCTTCAACCCCAAGCCAGCATCACCTTGCGAGTCTTGCCTTGTCCCGCTCTCCGGTCCGGCCTTGGCTGCTCCATGCCCATCGTTCTGCCGTTTCTCATGCACTCCTTTCATGGATTCCTTGGTCTCGTCGCGTTGGTCGTCGACTCGATTGGCTCGGCTCCTTTTTTCCTGCCTTTTTCCCTTGCTTCTTCCTCTGCACACCGCGTTTCCGCGCTTCTGTCATCTTTGCGGCTCACCCGCCCACACGCCAGCCGTGCCCGGTCTGTTATCTTCTTTTCTTCCATCTTCCTTTTTTTTCCCCATCTTCTTCATCTTCTTCTTTATTTCCCTCTCTCGCCCAGCTAGTTGGTACTATGCGCACGCCCTCTCCGAGCCCTGCACAGACTTAAGCCACGTGCACTGCTCGTATGGCGGCGTGTTGCGTGATGCAGCGTCCTCCTTCGTGAAACCCCAACATGAGGAAATCAACCCCATCTCGTCGACTAACAAAGACGGGACGCACGTACCGTAGCACACGTTGTAAATAAGCATCTTTCGAGCCTCGACGCAGATGCAGCTGGCATCCCGGCTTATCGGTCCCCCAGCCCGTCCCGGCTGTGAAGCCACCATCCATCATCACCCGCCTCCCAACGCGGAAGCAAGCCCTGCCATGGGGCACACACACACACCCGGTCCGGGGGACATGATTACCTACATCACACATCAATATCAGTGTCGTGTGGTGTGTCTCGTGTTTGCCACGGGTGCTGTGCTCGTCTGCCCAATGATCGGTCTCTGTGCCTTTCTCTCTGTCCCACTTCATTATGCTGACCGAGTCGTTCTTTGCGAGCCGGCACCCACACTACCGGGACCGCTCCAACCAACGACGCCGAGCAGGTCGCATTGTACAGCAGGTGCTCACCCCGTACAGCAGGGGAACAGGGGACGCTTGGTAGGCACAACCATGGCCTGGGCTGGCAGGGTTAGACGCAAGCATCGGAGAAAATAGCCTGTACCTGGCCATGAGCTGAAAATGCGGGACCCCGTTGGCATCATTGCTATCACACCGACACGAAAGCAAAACCGGCATGCGGTGCACACAGCTTCCACGCGGCCTCACCAACGACGGAGACAAACCCGCGTAGCTGGAATCACGCCGACGGGCTCCAAAACAAGGGGGTTGATCTCTGCAACGACCATCCACTGTCCCGAGCCATGCCGGCCGATCGCGTGCGTGGGGGAGAAGCCGGGCCATTGTCTTGTGCAAAGCCAAGCGGAAGCGGATGACGCAAAATCCTCACCAAGCCCCAAACCCCCATTGACAAAAGGAAAGGTAGGCTTGGCCAGACAAGCCCTCGCGAGGACCGCACATACATGTTGTCTAGTACCACCGATGTAGGCACCGTGGCTTTCTGTAAATCTAGCCAAAAGCCCGTCCGTGTTGGTCGTACGAGGAGATGGAGGACTGTATGCACGCCAGGCATGGCGCCATCACACCGGATGCATTGCATTACGGGCATGGAACATCCAGCAAGGGTTTCATTGGGTCGCGATGGAGCCATGGCGCATTGCATACGCATCAACGCCCCTACTGCATAACGCACTCTCAGCCAACGTCCTTCTGTCTCTCTTGGAACCTGCATATCGCATCGCTGGATGAGATGAGATTGGTAGAGGGTAAACACGGCTACGGGTTTGCTGAAATTACTGCGCGCTCGCATCCAATGTTAACCCCAGGCTGTCCTTGAGTTCCTTTGCTTCTGCAGGATGCGTACCTTGGCCTAATCTAAATAGATTAAAACGCGCACTAGAATTGGGCTGGACCATAAGGCCGGGTTCGTGACAGATGCCTACTTCGTAAACCTGGCAAGGACGGCGTGCCTGCGGTGCTTCCCAGTCGCAGGAAGGGAATGCTTGCTTCCCATTCCCCCGTCCAGCACAGTACAGCAGCACCCTTTGATCTGCAATGACAAGTGAAGTTTCCGAATAGTTTCTCTTGCTAAACGACATGCACATCATTCCCCACAGCACTTGCCCCGAGTTGCTCCCGCCCTCAGCTGGAATCCGCTGTACGACATGCCCAATGGTCGGTGGTCGGTGGTCGTGGTCGTGGTCGTGGCATACGCGGCTTAGTGAAGCATGCCCTGGCTCCTCACTCACGGTCGACATCAACCTGGATCCCATTGAGGTATGCTGCCTCCTCAGAAAACGCCAGAGCTTCCACGTAACCTTCTCCCTCCTTCTTCTTTTCTTCTTCTCCCCCTCCCCTTTCAAAGCCGCTAAGCAAGCCCCAACCCCCACCCTCCTTGCGGTTCCACCCATGCCGTCCATGTCTCGGGGTTTTGCTATCTTCATGGATGAGGAATGCCGCGGTCTATCGTTGTAGAGCACGGGGTGCTATACGGCCTTGCTGATTACTGTAGCTCTGCTTGCAAAAAGAAGCAGTGGCCGGTCCCTACCCAGCCGTCTCTGGGAGACGAGCCAGCACTCGCACGGCAGCATCAGGCCAATCCGGCCTAGTTTCTCACACGTCCACAATATCCAGTCGGCTCCTCGCCTTCTCCAGTATGAACGTCGGCCTTGACCAGAAGAGGCATCGGAAGGGATGCGCGTCTGGCTTACCGCGGACCAGTAATGCGCGTCCTAGAGACAAGGGGTGAGCTCAGTGCTCGCTATCCCATATGGGCCCTGGGGACTCTCTGAACCCCGGCCCGCCGGTCCCTGTCAGGCTTCTTCAGGAAAACCCCTTGCCAAGGCTGTCTAATGCCAGACCAAAATCTCGCCCGATACGATAGTGAGATCAACAGGATGACGAATTCGAGCCAAGGCCCTCTACTTCACTACACAAGTTTTGGTAGTCAATTGAAACTAGGGTTGGCCAGCGAAGCTAGGCGCAATCAAGTCCGCCCTACAGAAAGGAACCGATATTGCACCGGGCCTGGGGTTTACGTGTTTCCAAGGGTATACTACTCCGTGGCACCGGCATCTCTCAACTTCAACTTTGTGGAAGCACTCCAGTAGCCCACCCAAAGGAAGGGGGATATCTGTCGTACCAAGAACTGCTGGGGCCGTTGCGTTGCCTGTGCGTGTCGTGATGCCCGAGACGCAAGTTTTCGAGGGATCTTTGCCGTGATCCACACAGCACCACCTGTTGCCGGAAAGGGCAGACATCCACCTGCCGAGAGAGGGACAGTCGAACTGGGAACTAGGGTAGTGCACGTTGTACTGGTGCATCTGAGACGCTGTTGTGGATGACAGTGGCCGACCAGCTGCAGCAAATGCTAGGCGAGTGCCCACAACGCGCATGCCTCGAAGCCCTGGAGAGCCAAAGCTTCAATCTATCGCAAAAGAGGCAGGGCTTTCGTGAGTTGAGCATGGGCGTCAGTCAGTGTCGATCTACTGGAACCTGCTTGCTTCGTTGTAGCCGACGACAAGGACATCTTTCGAGGATCGCCATGGATCGACGCAGGTCCAGCGATCGAGATGTGGACAAGGGGCGTAGTCATACATGGTATGAAGCACGTACAGTGTTCCTTATCACGCGTTGGAAGGAAGATTCGGACGTCAAGTGGACAATGTTGTAGAATCGTCTTGTTAACGCGCCTACGATGGGGAGGATAGATGGGGTGAGAAGTTGGCTATGCAAGTGATAGACGGGATGTTCGTCTGTCGATAGTCGCCTGTCGACATGATGCTTGCTCATCATCAATTGAGCAATTGGGATTGCCTTCCCCCAGATTGAAGAGGGAGGATGAGCTGTGTCATCGATCCGATTTCTCACGGGTTTGCACATTTTGGCGAGCAAATAAAATAAAAAGTGGGAGTCGGGACGCACCTTCTCGCCTTTATGCACGTTCCTGCATATGCGAGCAATGTACCTTCGTACTTTGTTCACACTGAACCATGCCTCCTGCAGGTGTTTACTGCAGCTCCTGCCTTCTTTTGCCCAACATGGACTACTTCACCAACAAGGGCAAAAGATAATTCAGTGGGAACTGCGTGAGCATGGCATTGCTCCAATAGTCTAGGTATTGTTGAAAGATGCGGGGTACTTTTGAGGGCTTGCTGTCTTTGGAGCTCCTTCGTTGGTACAAATGAACCAAAAGCCAAGAGGCAAGGTAAATTTGTGTACGTATTCTTTCTGGGGACAGTAACATGTAGGTACTCCTTAGGTATGGACGGCTTTGTAAGAGGCCACCTGCAATCTAGAGATGCCCTCTTGACACTTGAGAACCAAATAGGTGGGGATCGTTAGCCATTCTGCGTAGTCGTGGTCCCTGTCAAAAGGAACTAACCTCCTGATCCTCGTTGCTGGTGCGTTATTACTTATGGATGCTCGCCCCGTTGCTCCTTTTTGCAGGGAGTGCCTGCAAAGATTGCAGCCCAGAAGCATGCATCTGTCACCTCCCAGATGCCTGGAGCTGTTAGTGCAGCGCTAACAAGATGGAGGTACGGGTAATGCTGCACCTACTGCACCTTGGCAGGCCTTAGCATTGCAGACGCACTCAAGTGGATTTGTTCTCGCTTGTCGTGATGGAGAGCAACTGTCGTAGGGACTTTGGAGAGGGGGAGGACGAGGTGTTTTGCGGATCAGGACAAGAATTGTAGGCGCCAGTGGAGATGAGCTGACAGATGCTGATCACCTAAGGCTGCGAAGCATGTCAGATAGGTCTCAGACGGTTGTTTGGAACCTTGAATCATATATAGTGAGTCTAAAACAGAGGCACCGAACTGGTAGTAGTTTGTACACCACACCTGGCAGGTCGAGACGTTTCTGATGAACGCCACCACCAATGACCAGTTCCTCAAAGTACGGCAAGCAGCATCTCAGCCCCGATGATTGGACTACTGTTGGCCGGCTCGTCCTGTTGCTTGAGGTCAACGTCGCACCTTGGCTGTTGGCACAGACATCAACCGTCTCATTGTCGCCGTCGATGGCGGGCGGATGAGATGGGCTGGTTTTATATGTTAGGCGTTGCCACCGAAGGTGCATAGTCTACGAAGGGCGAAGTGTTCATGCAAATTCTTGGAGTTCGGGCTTGGCTCGGTGCCGGATTGTCAGCAATGGCACCGCTTGCGCCATCCTGCAGCCTGTAGCCGAGATGGCCGTCACGCAAACGTGGTACCGACGGCAGCCCTTGTTATATTGCGCGCACGAGGCCGGCCCGGCGGACTCATGTGAGCCGGTCCCCAAGCACTGTACCTACAAGGCGGAGATGCGTTACGTCATGCTCTTCGTAAATAAAGCCCTGCTATCCGTAAATAAGCTGACAATGTACCATGCTGTGTTTGCGCGCCGTGTGGTCACTCGAAGTGGTGCGTAGAGGAGACTTGGCGCCTCGATTCTGAGACCTGTGCTGCCAGTCTCGATAAAGACCAACCCCGGCTCTTGATACTGGGACGAGGCACTGTCGGAAACATCCTTGCAGTGGTTGGCATTCGTCCTGGCGGGGAACCACGGCTTCTCGCGTGGGACACTGGAGAGACACATTTCCGACCCGTCTAGCCCATAACAACAGGGCTACAGCCGACTCGGGAACCTCGTGTTTGCACTACACCGCACGCAGGCCGTCGAGCGTCTCTGTTGCTACAGAGAAAGACATGGTGGACTTGTCGACACCGTTGGGGATGTACGATGCCAAACATGATGGATTAGCTCTTTGCACGGATCTTCCTTGAGACCTGCCTGGGCTTTCTGGCATTTTTACATAGTACATCGCTGCGCGCAAGCATAACACCCCCCCCCCCCGGATGGGATGAGTATCGATTCTGTGTCATATTACCAGACCAGTCGATCTTTAGTTCATTGGCCGACATGCTGGCCGTGTTGGCAACTTTTCAAGGCGGCGCCTGAACAGCAAGCATCCCTGTTGCGCGCCGTGGGTGAGGGTACCTGGGTTCTGTGTTCTGTGCCACCCAAGCTGGTTGCTGTTTTCTGCCACCAGAGCATGTTATGGGTCCTCTATTCAAGCCAACGAACCCTCTTTCCGCCTCGTGCGTGTTGGAAAGAGGTGCCGCAAACCCTTTCTGTTAACAAATTGATTGTCTGCGCATATAACTTGTTGGTTCCGTCATTCCAGTCAGTACCTGCTAGCCTTGCGCAGAAATCAATACAGTGCAATACACACTGTCTTGTTGGTGCTAGGGCAAGCAATCTCACAAACCCCGGAGTGACGTGAACGGACATGGGCTCCGTAGGGTAAGTGCTCCTACGTCGCTGTTGGCCGCGTTCAACATGGTTGGCATCCCACAAGTGATAGGGGTCCTGCTCCTACACCATGCCTACCATCGGCCCTGTCCCCTCCTGCCCTTTTTCTCTTCTTGCTCCCCTTTGGCAATACTTTTTACTGTAGAGTACCTAGACAGTATAGTACTGGAAGAAGGGATTCCAAATACCTCAGGATGAAGTGATTAAGCCCGTGTCACAGCCTTCCAGCTCTTAGTGACTACCCAGCTCTGCCTTGGCCATTGCATCATCTAGATTCGCTACAGGAACGCAGTAGGGTGAAGGTGTGGGCAGTTATATATTTGCCTACCTACGTACCTCTTTCTTAGCTTTGCGGGGAGCGTGCTGAATACCTTACCTACCTCTCGCAAGGTGCCTATTTTGGTAGGAGTATCGTAGTGGGTAGCCTTACTGACCTACTATGTAGGTACTTAGTGCTGCACATGTACTCCGTAGCACTGCAACGTACCACGTTGACATGCTACGAACTTGGTTAAGTCGAGGCAAGAGTGGCAGGTGCCCAGGAGGCGGCCTTCCATGTGCTGTTGTCCAAGAAAAGAAGGGCGAGGGAAGGAGGGAAAGAACAAACCGGATGCTTGTGAAACAGCCCCGTACTAGACCAAGGCGAGCCAAGGTCGCCAGCAGCCACCGAGCCGGCGCAGCCACGCGCGCCAGTTCCCGCATCCATCGTCTCAGGGACACAACACACAGACGTTGGCTGCTCCAAACAACCGTTCTGCCAACATCCATCCGATTGCGACCCAACGCTTCCTCGACCCTGAACGGCGTTTGTCATGCCTGCATCCAGCCAAACGTTAATGACGGATCTTGGCGATATGTGCTCGATGACGGCTGCTCGCCTGCCTCTCGCTTGGCTCTTCTTCCCCAACTTCCCCGTCCATCACACCCTCGGATATCGTGCGTTGCTTCCCAACACCGCCGCCGAATTAACCCATCCAATCGCCAATCTTCATTACCTACAGCGGCCCTATTCCCCCGAGATCCGACTTCGTCAACCATGGGTCATGGGGGGCCAGGGGAGGGAAGGCATTGAATCCCCCTAGTCCAGGTCCAGGAGGGACAATAGGCGG
The DNA here is from genome assembly GCA_001021365.1 of Stachybotrys chartarum. Taxonomy (NCBI): domain Eukaryota; kingdom Fungi; phylum Ascomycota; class Sordariomycetes; order Hypocreales; family Stachybotryaceae; genus Stachybotrys; species Stachybotrys chartarum. The sequence goes on from LDEE01000012.1 coordinate 778,813, forward strand.
GCTCCTCCTCTTCAGGCTCGGCACCCAGCTTTCGACAAAACCCCAGAACCCTGGCTTGCCAGGCATGACCCCCTGGCGCTCTACTCACACCCCTTCCCACACCCTTGGCAACAACCCACGGGCTAAGGTAGAACCTGGCCCCTACAGTACTAACGTAGCCTGGTCCGGAGACTGGCTTGCCCGCTATCCTCAGTCCCCAAAATCGCATCAGCTTCCAACCCGGGGGCTTGTATTATATGACATTGCCCAGCTCGATTTCCTCCCCCACATCCTTCCTATTTCCAACATTCTTTTTTCTGTCCCATGAGGTTTTGGTAATCGTCTCACTGATATTCGCGATTCTGTCTGATACGCCGCCTTCCACCAGGCTTGTCCCAACCTCATCCGAGCGACTCACCATAACGGACCTGGATCGTGTCAGCACTTTTTTCCAGGGGGCACGGTTTCATCGTCGCCCTCTGTTTCTCGACTGAGCAGCCATGTGGGCCGCTCCTCTGCCATACTACTCCGAATACTTCGATTCCAAGCGAAAGCCCAGCCCCCAAGTTGTAGCCCTCAAGACCGATCTTAGGAAAGATGCCGCCCAACTGTCGCCTGCCGGCTCACCTACCGGTGCCGAGCAATCGTCAGCCAACGACAGCATGAACAGTTTTCTCGAGCCTGCTCTCGACATGCCCCCTTCTCCGGAGCGCCTTCGCCAGTTGAGCAAGCAAATGAAGCGAGCATCGCACGCAAACCAAGCTCATCTTCACCGCACTCCTTCTCCGAGGTCATCGTCTCTACGGTCTGCCACCGGTGACCGTCCTTCCTGGGAACAGGCCCTGGAAAACATGTCGCTGACCCGGCGGCCGTCTAATCGATCAACCGGAAGCAGCGTTCCGTCCCGTGACCGACCGGAGAGTGTTCAAGGCTTCGGCAAGAACCTGTTTCAACGGCTTGGAAAGTCGAATCGTGAGAGCACCGCTCAAAGCTCCTCTGGCAGCAGTTCAGTCTACTCGGCCGACTCGAATGGCGAGTCGTCGACCCCAGCTGCTCCTAAGGAGTCGATTATGCCCAGTCTGTTCTCTTCGCGGAAGCAATCGCGAGATGCTTCGATCCAGCGGCGCCTTCGGATTTCTGGCCCCTTCAACTTCCAGCATGTGACCCACACCCAACGTGAGCATCTTCCGAACCCCAGGCGGGGTAATCGCATGGAGTTGGTGGACGAGTTATCGGCAATGCGTCCTCCGCACCCAACGAGTGCCTCGGCCCTTGCAAATGGCAATCAAGGCGGCGATCCTCTCCCACCCAGCTTGTCGTCCAGCTCCGTGAGTGGGCGTCTGGATAACCTCGTTAGCTCCACCTCCCGGCCCACGACGGCACCCTCTCAACCGTCCTCACCGCGTCAGCTAAGGAGTCACCCGCGCTCACACGAGCGCCTCCGTCCAAGTCCACCTCCCCGCAGTGCGCGGCGGCCCTCCATGCAAACCGCAAACCCGTCCAGCGTGCCCGCTGTGCCACCAGTTCCGCCACGCTGCTCCAGCAGACAGGGGGCTTTCTCGACATGGGACGCCGAGGGGGCAGACGCTTCACGGTCTCCGGCCTCCGGAAACTTTCGGCCGCCTCAGCCCTATAGCCCCTCTGACTCTACTTCAACAGCAATGCCTTCACCCGAACTTGCTCGATATCACGGGCAGACCCAAGTCAACTGCAATGATCCTTTCGTCGCGTCAGACAGACCTGTATCGCGTGCTTTGACAACACCAGACGACTCTGCCTGGCCTCTGGGGCCCAATGCCAGTCCTGTGCCCATCGTCTGCCCTGTGGTCTATGACAGCCCGCTTCCTGATGTCCCAGAGGAAGAGGAGCACCACGGCTTTGCTCGCAGATCCCGTCTTAGCCTCACCAGTAACTCGTCCTTGAGAGGTAGCCAGTCCGTTCCCGGCTTGCGCTCACTCGCTCAATCGCAGAGGCCTCTCAGTGGAGCTTCCGAAACTCTTGGGCAAATGGAGCAGCTACTGGCACATCGTCTAAACCGGGCTCGTCAACAAGGCGACTGGATTGACGCGGAGTCAGTTGGCTCGAATTGGGAGGATGCCATTGATTATTGTTACGAGCATGAGGCGGAGGCTAATTGTGAATACGAATGGGAGCGTCCCTCGCTTGACCTGGATCGCAGTGATGCTACCCCAGCTGTTCAGCTTCAGCTTGCCTTGATGGAAGATGATCTAGCCGAGGCCAGATCGGCCTTCACCTCCCGCTCCTCGCCTGGCTTCTTGCTGGCATCGGGGCTGGACGTCCCGGCTCTGAGCCCTGCTAGTCCCACCTCCACAGCCACCTGTCAAGAACTCCCAACCCCTGTCTCGAATCAGGTGCCCAACAACTTCTCATTACCGCGGGTCGATCTGAAGGGTACGCGATCTTCAACGAAGAAGAAGCTGCGACCTATCTCGACGGCCTTGAGCTTTAGAGAGGTCAACGAGTTCACGCTGTCGCCATCTCTTCTCATTCCAAATGATTATCATCATCAGGTGCTGCAATCAGCTGCAGACAAACACCAATACGTCGAGGAGGAAGATTTGGTTCATTCCACGTACGAGCACGCTGATCTGGATCTTTCGTCGGCTCACCTCCACCAGCGATCCAGTACTTCGACAACCGAGACCAACTCAACACGGCGCTCCGATTCAATTGGGGACCGCCACGTCTCGACCCACTCGGCATGGACTACCCTCACACGCCTGACAACGAGCAGCACTTCGCTCAATAAAATGGCAGGTTCCTGGTCAGACGGCGTGGATCCAGTGCCCGAATCGAAGGAACTCGATTCTGACTCCCACGACGCTCAGCAGGGCGACGAAGAGAGGACGCCTCTAGCGTCGGAGGATTCAGTACCGGAACTAGCCATGCATCCTACACCTCTGTCACTGAGGCGGTCCCAGCATAAGACCCACGCAAGTGAGTCCCTAGCCCGCGACGAACTTGCTCCGTTGCAAACACAAGATTCTCTGAAGATGCGACGTCCAAGGGCTAGAACCACAAGCGCAACCGGGCACACGCCACCCGTAGGGCAATATGCACTGTTCCCAAAGGAGTACACGAAGCCTACTGGTGAACGAATTTGACATCCCCCAGTCGGATCCTAGCCGGACCCCTTTCAAATATCAAGGGAACGGTTCTCTAACCCGTCAGGGATCGCATACTTCTCAGCTTGTCGGCATGCTACCATTTGATGTCTGGTGCTGCGCAGACCTACATCTTGGGCGAATCTTTCGCGTAGCATCACTGTACACCATGAACCGCCCATTATTTTGAATGATGCGGAAACACGCCTTGTGCCCGTGCTTCCGTACTTGTCCACGTTTCTGGCAATGGTCGCTGGAGACCCAATCCATGGAAATTAGGCGTATCTTTGGAGTTGACTTCGGGCAGAAGTGCTTTGGCATATTCACTTTTGACTTTGTCTTGTTTATTTCACTATTTCCCTCATACTTCTTCTCTTCCGTCTCCCTTCTTTTCCCTGGTTTGAGAGCGGAGGTTATCGCACCAAACCACCGAAGAGATGAGATCGGCTGGACAAGACCGGACATGAGACTGGCGGCGTGAAAGCCGTATCATGTTCCTTCTATCTTGTTATCTTTCTTCCTTTCTTTTTGAAACCTTTCTCCTGTTTTGGTCAATGAAGTTGACATGGGAGCCTGAGATCAGCTGTGGAACTTATATCACGAACATTATGGGCTACGACATTGGGATTAGACTTTAGGCGGGCAAGGCAAGAAACGGACAGAGGCAAGGAAAACCCCCTTGGCGGGAAAAAATTGACGGAAGCATTTCATTCATGGTGTCCGACCCCTTGCTATGTTGATGACCCGAGTGAAGTTTGTATTCGATTCTCATGTCAAGCCTGTGAAACCGAGGCACAAGGTTACGTCGCAGAGTGCCATGCTATTAACCGGGGTCTTTTATGACTTCTACAGGAGAGGTCTGGTAGGTAAAACGTGTCTGTTCCATTGCCGTGCCAATCGATTTCTGCCCCAGGATGATTTATGGGCTAACGGGATTATGCGTGTTGAGATATCCCAAGAAGGCACATTATCGCGAATCTTATAGACGGTGAGGGGTTTCGCAAGTGGAGGGAGTGCATGGAGCAAATGGCGCGGGAAGGTCTCGTATTTCGTCAACGACGCAGACTAACGTCAAGCCATTAATGCAAGCGGGTGTCATCAGCCGTCACGCACCCGGCCTAGCCCTCGAGAGAAACCGACTGCAAATGAAGCGGAAGGGGAGGTGGAGGGGGTGGGAAGGGCCAATGCCAGCCAGCGTGACAACCCGTCGGAGCGGTCCTGTATGGATCGATCGGTCGTTAGGGGGGTGAACCGAGGGGGGGAAGCCATGGGACGTTTGGCCTCAACACCGCTTGAGATGGCCGACGATCAAAGTACTCGTTTCAGAATCTGCGAGGGCGCGTGTCCTGGACAGGCTCAGCGAGGTGTGTGTGTGGGGTAACCACGGCACGACTGGCAGCCCGTATAGACGACCGAAGAAGCCGGCAGTGCCTGCTCCGAGCCCGGGGGAGCAAGGAAGTTGGGAACACCATGCCTTTGTCGACGATGGAAGATTTAGACAAAACATAGAAGCAGCCTATATACCCATCCTCCGCCTCCCTTTCACATACACGAGCTGTTCAAGCGTCACTACCGGCCATTTGCCAAGAAGCTTGTCGCTAAACAGACTTGGGATCTTCTTCGGCACGCACGGTTCCCTGTTCGTACACGCTTTTCCATGAACGCCGATATTAAATCTGCCGGACCGTTTGACTCCGAAGAAAAAGACGCATCTCTCATCACCGTCTGGCCCGAATTCATCACCGGCCCTGCCCTGCCTGCCACCCACTGCTGACCGCAGCCTGCAGTTCTAGCCCGTCTTCTTCTTTTTCTTGGGCCGCTCGTCTTCGTCTTCCTGATCCATCTCGTCGTCGTCGTCCCCGTCGTCATCGTTGACGCCGCTTTCGGCATCGCTGCCGCTTGCCGACCCGGAGCTCTCGTGATCGCTGTCGAACTCTTCCGCCACGTCGCTCTCGCTGTCGGCCTGGAAGTCCTCGTCGACGCTCTCCTCGTCTTCGTCGGCCGAGCCGCGGTCTGCCTTGGCGCCAACCATCTCCTCGTCCGACTCCTCCATGACCTGCTCGCGGAGGGCCGCTGCCAGCATGTTGGCGTCCTCGTCGATCTCGTTCTTAACCCGTAGGCCCTTGAGCTTGAAGAACGTTTCCAGCGCCTTGAGGTCTTCACGATTAATGTTGCTGAACTGTGACGAGCCGGCTCCGTTCTTCATCAAGACTGTGATGTCAAATGTTGAGAGCGCAGAGACTGCGCCCCCGACGCGCGAAAAGGTAATAGATTGCGTCTGCTCATATGCAATGTACGTGGCGGGTTTAGGCACAAACATGAATGCCTTCTCCAAGCAGTACAGGAATCCTTCGCTGGCTTTGATGGAGCACTTGATACCGTACTGGTTTCGATGTCTGGTGATTGTTAGCCGCGTGCACTCTACAGCAAGCCCAGGCGCGTGTGACGTACGTTAGGAAGTCCTTGGCAGGAGACGAGATCTTCTTGTTTGCCAGGCCCCTGAAGATCTTGGCAACAACGTGGTGTAAAGGCTCCTCGTAATGGGGGTCCAGCTTGTCCTTGTATTTGGATTGCAGCTCGGCCTCCTCGAGGTTCAGATCGATAGTCACCTCCTCGTCTTTCTTAAATTGCATCACGACGAAGGGATACCTTGTCTGACCCTGGCGAAGGGGAGGATCCAGTCCAATACACAGCATGCAGTGCATGTCGTCGGGTTTGGGTAGTACCATGAACTTCTTGATGGCGTCGTACTGGATCTTGTAGTCGTACGTCTTTCCACGTAGTCGGAATGATGCTTCGTACATGTCGATGTCGAAACGACCTCTGCGGCGCGTGTCAGTTTACCCCATTGCAAAGCATGAAATCCGAGCACATGTATCACGTACCTGGGAGTAAGGTGGAGAACGTCGAGGAACGTAGCAATAGTGTCGCCTGCAGTCTCGCCAATCTCTGCCTTCTCGAGAAGCGTCTCGTAGAAGAGGGACGCAGCATTCTTCTCTTCGTCGCCAACGTCGCTGCCCGCGTCCTCACCCTCAGCCTCCTTTCTAGTGGTGACACCCGGGATGTAGAAGCGCATCTCAACAAGCTGATCCTTGCCTGCGCCGGCCTTCTTGCCTTTGGCACGCGCTCCTCCTAGGTTGCCATTGGTGCCAGTGTCGTTGGCGTTCTGCGGCAGCGACAGTTCCACCGCCACCTCGTTTCGACCTGCCAGGTTTGTGTTCCCGATCTCCGAGTAAGGAATCTCGAAGGCCGGCCTGTTCTGCACGCTGAAAGTGACCTCGGCCTTGGAGAACTCGGCCTTGCCCCAGTTCCAGCCTCGCAGGGCATGTTCTTTGCTCTCGAGCACGGTGCTGTACCAGTTCTTGAAGATCTTGCTCAGTCGCTCATAGTCCTCTTGTTGGAACCCGTCTAGCTGAATGATGCCAGAGTTACGCTGTAGTATCTTGATCTCGTAGCCTTTGGACGCTCGGCTCCACTGGGCGTTGCTGATGTTGCTGTGATCGAGGGTGAAGGTCTCGCCGCCTGCAGTAGGCTTCCATCCAAAGCCCGTCTCGGCGAATCTACACTTGCCACTCTCTTTGGAGAGGTCAAGGTAGATGTTGTCGAAATTCTCGCTATCAGAAGTCAGGCTCGGTTAGCTGTGCGCCGAATGCGATAGTGGCCATCGCAAGGAGAAGGAGGAGAAGGAGAAGGAGAAGGAGAAGGAGAAGGGGAAGGGGTAGGCAGCTGGATCTTGTGCGCAAGAGCTTACATGGCGGTCATTTTGGTCAAGTACAACCAGAACTGAAAACCCAAGGCTAATGATGATATCTGCGAGAAAGCTCTCCTTCGAAATTGGCGTGGTCAGGAGGCCTTCCCGTGGTGCTTTGTGTCGAGGTGAGTTCCTGAGGCCCTGATTTACAGAATCTAGAAATCTGATCCTACCTAGGACCTTAGCTAGAGTAAGTAGGTGGTTAGTGGGCGGCGCGCGTCGTTGGCGCGTTTGCGTGTGCAGCCACCTGCACCCCTCAGAAGTGGGAACCACAGGCTACATCCTTCTCGTTATCACTCGGCCCATGAGCCCAGCATTTCACTAACAATGGCCATTACCCCCGGAGGTGCACTTAATGGAGCGACGCTGCGGGCTTGCCTCTGAGACGGAAACCTTGGGATGCCTGGTCACATGCCCAGTTACGAGAGGTACTGCTGAACCTAGACGGGCTAGCGCGTAACGTGCGCAGCTGGCTCTTGTCCGGTTTCCGGTACTTCTCCAATAGTTTGACCCGTGAAGATACAAAGGTCGTGGGTCGACGCAGCCGCGGCATGTTAAGAATCTCATGACAGCACCTGCGAGCTACTTGGGCCCCCCCAGCATATGTACCTGCAGCGTCCTCGTGCCAACCAGCGATGACAACATCATGTCCAATCGGCGAGCTTTATCTCCATATCTGCGAGTCTATTTAACTTCCTCCTCGTGGACAAACCCGGGGAGTCGCCGCTCGTCCACGAGGCCCTTGCCTTTTTGCTTTTCGCCTTTCCCTTCTGTCACATCTTCTTAACCATCTTCCCCGCGCACAACACAGATCGATATGATACCGGCCGCCACCCACTCAGCCAGTATGCGGTGCCACTCGACGACCAGAGTCACGGCGGCCATGTTGCTGTCGTTCCTAGCTTTTGCTCCGACCCCCGTCTCCGGCAACTTCGAACAAGGGGATGCTCTGATTCCGGGAGGCCCCATCTTCCCGTCGAACCCAGACCTCCTCCAACCAGCCGAACATACATTCTCGTTGCGCCACATCTTCCACCACGGTACATATTTACACCCCGAACTACATAGGAAGCGGGACATTGGCTCCGCAGGGTCCCGGGTTCTGCTGAGTGCCGAAGATGGCCACGACGAACACGAGATAACGAGCCTGAGGGCCAAGAGTCAGACGACCACGATACAGCGGCTGCGAGATCGGCGGCCGTCCGTTGTCGATCCACTGGTTGCTCAGTCCAGACGACAGGGCTTCTCTGCCGTTCTTGACGCAGCAGCTTGGGTGGAGGACGAGGTTTTGGGTCCCGACATCACCGACAAGGTCACCGTAGTAAGCATGGCCTACATGGCGGCCGACTCTTACGTGGAAGATCACGATGGACCGGACTGGGAAGAGGTTGGAGGCCCATACAACCGGACTGCCGACTTCGGCTGGGAGACCGACGGGTTGCGGGGTCATATATGGTCGGACGATACCAACTCCACCATCGTGATTGGTCTCAAGGGAACATCGCCGGCTGTTTTTGACGGAGATGGAACGACGACTCGTGATAAGCTCAACGACAACCTCTTCTTCAGCTGCTGCTGCGCTCAGCAAGGGCCATGGACATGGCATCAAGTCTGCGACTGCGCGACTGGTACCTACACCTGCAACAACACGTGCGTCACACACACCTTGCGAGATGAAAACCACTATTACACAGCCGCGCGAGAATTGTACTCGAACGTCACCGAGTTGTATCCAGGCGCCACGGTATGGCTCGCCGGCCATTCTCTCGGAGGCGCCGTGTCCTCTTTCCTGGCACTGACTTATGGGCTGCCAGCCGTCACCTTCGAGGCTGTGCCCGAAGCTCTTGCGGCCTACCGCCTCGGGCTTCCTGTGCCGCCCGGTGCCGACGTTGCAGCTCCGCAGACCCGGAAGAACACGGGGGTCGCCCATTTCGGTCACACAGCTGACCCCATATACATCGGTACCTGCAACGGAGCTACGGCAGCATGCTCTCTAGGGGGGTATGCTTTGGAGACTTCTTGTCACGCAGGTCGCGAGTGTGTGTACGACGTTGTGGCCGACAAAGGGTGGCGAGTAGGCATAGGGACGCATAAGATCCGGTCCGTGATCAAGGACGTCCTCTTAGCGTATGACACTGTGCCGGAGTGCAAGTACACGCCCGAATGCCGCGACTGCGCGCAGTGGAAAATGTACGAGAGCAACGGAACGGAATCCACGACGACTTCATCCTCGTCAACAACAACTCGCACACGGACTAGGACTTCCACGTGCGAGACGCCAGGCTGGTGGGGCTGCCTGGATACGACGACGACGACGACGGGCCTGTCAACGACAACCACAATCACATCGACAACGTCAACTTGCAAGACTCCTGGCTGGTTCGGGTGCAAGGATGAGACGACCACGACCACCACCATGACGTCAACGCTGCCAGTCACGCCAACGTCTACGACAACGACGTGCAAGACGCCGGGTAGGTTCTGGGGATGCAAGGACGAGATGACTTCGACGAGCGCATCGACGAGTGTTGCCGCCACACCAGATATTACCTCGGCCCCCACCCTGGTGCCTGAGCAGAGCCAGTCGCAGGGAGAAGACAAGGTATCCGAGGGCAACGCGTGCCTCTACCGAAACTGGCTTGGCGTTTGCATGGAATGGGCCGACGACAGAGGTGGATTCTCCCCCGACGAGATGTAGGACTATCGGCCTGCCCTGCTCTTCATTGTCACCTTCGTCTTCGTCGAGGCGTTGATGGGCCTCGAAGAGCCAAGTATATGGGTGATGGTATACTTTGTAATGATACGAATTCGCATGGGCGGTCTGATATTACTTGCGAGACTTTACTTGGACTGACGGCTTCGCCAAAGATCCAAGCCACATTTGCGACGAGGGGTTTTAGAGCATGGTTGTCTCGGGGCGCTGGGTGTCGTGCATTTGCATGTGCTGCACACATACTGTACTGTTTTTGAGTATTAGAAATTGTCTTTGAAAGGTCCCTGTTGGGTCGCATCACCAGGTTAGCTGCAGAATGTGTTGGAGACGGGCATAGTGATAGACTCTTGAAAATGTCCGGTCAAGCAACGACAATCAGTCGACCATTTCAATTAATTCGAGTGATTTCGAGGAGTTGGTGAGCGTTGACAGTGTAGCGTGCGCTGAGCTTGGGCAACGCAACGTATTGCATCCTGCGGCCGTACCTATCCATATAAAAATGTATCCCAACTGTCTGTCAATGCCTGACCGCGAGGGCCAAGGCGTCTACTTCGGGTCCCCCCCCCCTGCCATACTTGGTCGACTCGACTGTCTGGATTGAGAATGACGAAGTGACGGATCCAGTGCCCCTCGATCCACTTGGCGCCTTCCCCCCGGTTACGTGGTCCCAAAAAAAAAGTGTACCAGGGGAAAACGCGATCCCTCCCCATCGACACCTCTTAGCCGTGCTTCATCACTGAAATCCATCACAGCCACGACCAAGCATCTGCACGCCCTCTCTCCTCTGTCTGCCGAGATGCGTGTAGACTTCCCAGACTAGCCCCCGCCAGCAAAACATCCCACGATGGATTCCGAATCCAAGCCCTCGGAACGGGACGAATCCCGCTCCTCCCACCTGTCGAACGACAGCGCCAGCGCCAGCGACAGCGACAGCGACAGCGACAGCCCGGCCAGCGACGCCGCCGCAGCTGCCACCGCCACAGCGCCGACGGAATGGCTCGTCACCACCCGCCAGAAGCGGTCCACGGCCGGAAACCGCATGAAGTCGATGCTCGCCAACGAGGACCCCGACTCCGACCTCGAGCTGCTCTTTGCCGAAGACGAGAACGACCAGGGCTTCTCCGACCTCGACGCCGATGCTTCCGACATGCACATGGACTCTTCCTCGGACGAAGAGGACGACAACAATGCCGCCGATGATCTCGAAGGCGAGAAGGAACTGGAGAAGCAGGCCAAGGACCGCCGTGCCGCCCAGCGCAAGCGAAAGGCCCAGGAAGCCATCCCAGCCAAGTTTCGCAAGAAGGTCCGCATCGATCCTACCACGCCCGCCGCCCCTGCTCCCCGCCCTAAAAAGAAGTCGGAGCGAGCTTCATGGCTGCCATCTCCGGCCGACCTGCCCACGCGCGCCTCCTCGCGTCAGACCACCCGCCTGTCCAAGGAGTCCTTGCACCAGCAGATGGTGGAACGCGAGGCCAAGCGGCTGAAGCAGCTGGCACAGATGCAGAGCAAGGCCGCAAGGCTCGAAGCCCTCAAGAAGCCGCCCATGACGCAAGAGGAGCGTCTCCGCGAGGCGGCCACCGTAGAGAAGCGCAACAGCAAGAGCCTAAACCGGTGGGAGGAGGCGGAGAAGCAGCGCGAGGAGGAGAGGAGAGCAAAGCTAGCCGCTCTACATCAGAGGACCCTCAACGGCCCGGTCCTGACGTTTTGGAGCGGCATTGGTAACTGGGTCGATGACAAGCTCAAGCTGGTGGGCAGGCATATTGCGATTGAGGAGCAGCCCAAGAAGCGCAAGCGGGAGAAGCTTGACAAGGACAAGGACAAGGACAAGGCCAAAACAAACCCTGATGCTGATGCTCAGAGTGCTGCCGCCAACGAGAACACTGCAGAGCAGGCTCGCGAAACACTCGACGGCACTCAAGTGAAGCCACACGATACTTCCTTGCCTACAGACCAGCCTACAGCAGCTGGCAACCCGACATCTACGCAATACACCACGCACACACTTGCTTTGGCGCCCGCAGACTTTGATGTCGTCCCAAATCATGCGAATCATCCATCTAGCCCTTCACTAGCACCACCACCTCTCGCCACGCCGGCTCCGAAGGAGGTCTCAGGCCTGGCAATGCCCAAGCCGCAGCAGCCACCGCCACCGCTTACCGGGCTCGCTGCGCCGGCACCTTCGCCGCTCGGCTCGGGCCAGAGCCCTTTGATGGCACCGCCGGCCATCTCTCGACCGATGGAGCCCAACTCCTCCGGCGTCCTTGCGGCCCCTATGCTCGCGCCGCCGCCAGGTGCCGACCGGCCTGCCAACTACGCTCCTCCCAAATTCAATGTTCTAGCCCCGCCAAACATGGAGCACTCCTCAGTGGCAGCCCCTCGCGAAGCGACGGCGCCGGCTGCGAATCCAGCGCCTGCTCAGGGAAACACTGCGTTGGGCAAACCGCCACCTGGACAAGTCGAGGAATTGGCCAAACCAGACGATGCGCCTCAATCCGAAGAAGCCATTGATCCCAACCAACCTTCACGATCCCATGCAATCACCCAAAACGCCATCATCTACCAGAATTTCGACGAAAACGCCATCAAGGACAAGACGATCCAGACGCAGATATTGTTCGGCCGCAAGATGAGCAAACTACCCAGTACGTACATGCCCACCCGTATTCACCCCTTGCGTTTCCAGCTTCTGCTAGCACGGACAAACCCTCGTGCTAACAGCTCATCTTCCTAATAGAACCAGCGCCCGCGCCGCTGTGCGTCATCACCAACCACCCAGCCAAGTACCGCGACCCCAAGACTGGCCTCCCCTACTACAACGCTTACGCGTACCGCCAGATCCAGCGCCTCTGCCAGGGCCAGTACAAGTGGAGCAGCGTCCTCGGCGCCTGGGCCGGCACCGGTGCCGCGGCTGCTCGCGGCGTCCCCGAGCGCTTCCTGAATCCAGGTGCCAAGAAGGCGCGGGCTGAGCTGGAGCCGCATGTCACAGTTAAGAACCCTGTCCCGGAGCAGCTGAATTCTGCGCCACCGCCTGCTGCTGCTGCTGCTGCGTCTGCTGGACCCGCACAGCAGTCAAGGGAAACTGGTACTGTCGTCCCGGCGGCAGAGGCTGGGCAGGCTACAAGCGCGGCGTCGCAGCCACCAACGACCGCAAGTGTGGCAACGTGATGGAATCTGGCAGGCCATCTCCTTGTATACTTTTTGCCGTAAACGCCCCTAGATACCCAATTTAAAAATCAGCTTCAACCTTGCACTTGTCCCGAGCGTTGTCGTCGTTACGGAGGATCTAGGACTTTATAGCAAAACCCCGTCGTAAACAGCAACGACACTTCAACCTGGCTACAAGTTACGATGCGTATTCAACAAGAGGCTGCGGCACTTATGACAGACAACTTGTCATAAAAAAATAAAAGTAAAAAGAATTGTTGCAATGTCTAGCGCGTGGTTCTTTGCCCACTGGCAGCCCATGTATTTTTGTACATCATCCCAAACCCCAGCCGTGTATCTCTTTATATGCCGTGAAGCGTAGATCTAGTACAAGTGTCCAACCAAGAAAATGCTGTCGTTTAAGTGCCAAAATATTGCTTGCACCGCCACCAGGATAAAATGTTCAGAGTCCAGCCCTTGACCATTTCTCCAATACCGTATATACGCCTCCGATATGATTATGAAACATGGTGTGGTTGTACTCATGCTCGTCAGGAGCACCGCATGTCCTTCCAATGCGCCGATTAGATTTTATACACAGTGACAAGTCGAATCAGCGTGCAGTGCCAACATGATTGGCTTGTCATCGTACCAGGTCATGGCTGGCATGGTTTAGTGATGCCGCTCTCTAATGGCCTCAGCCACCCATCTGAGCTCACTAGCAAAATCATCGAGACCCGCGTTTATAGGCGTCATGAGAAGTCTCGAAGTGTCGGAAGGCATGTTTGCACTGTGTCTCTCGAGCATAGGGGAAGCGGGAAGGTTGCTCAGGGCCGAATGGGGATCCAGCATCTTCTCATCACAGTGACGGGGGAGGCTGTAGCCCTCTATAGCGCGTGGTCTTGCGGGTGACTTCGCAGCACGCTGAGGCAAGTAAGCGTCGTCGCCATGACTCGAGATGATATCGTCATCGTCGTTTGAGTCGTAGAAGGACAGCAGCTCCTCCGAAGGAGTATCAGGGGAGAGGGGAGTTGTTGAAGCGCTCGTTGGAGCCGATTTATTACTTGAAGGACGAAGATGTGTCGTCGACAGTTTTGGCAGTGGTAATGCCCCAGGGACTTCGACATAAGATTGATCCCTGAGCTGACGCCTGCTCGATGTTCGTGCTGCAATAAGGGTCTGAGAACTGGAATTGTCATTTATGAAAGGACTCGCGCCTGTCGAGCCCGATCGTCTGAAGGGCGGCGGTGATAGGCAGGTTGGGTACGGTTGATGTTCGCAAATGGCAGACGTCGCAAAGTTGTCGTCGTCATCATTGTCATCGACTGTGTCTTCAATCGAGCCCGACTCATTGTCTTGGGATGTCTCTAGAGTCGGATGGTTCATTGACATATGTCCCAGCTGAGTCGGCAGGTCCTCGGATTGAAGAAAGCGACGCAGAGTGTCGGGTGACAAATCTCTCATCCGAGAGCTCTCAGACGGAGGAGTTGCGCTTCGATGCTCCTCAGCTCGAGGTTGAGTGGCCTCCTGCTGGCAGTCATCCTGTTCCGGAGATCGTGCACGGTTCAAGTCGCGATTGGAGGCTTTGCGACTGAAAATACGCTTCCAAACAGGAGCCGGGGATAGAGAGCGACTGGAGGCCTTGTGGCGTAGGCGTGCCGGAGGAGAGGCTAATCGTAGAATTGGAATGTCCAAAGGAGTTCTTGGGGCAGGTCGTGGTGTGATGAATTTGGATTCAGGATCCATTGTCTTGAAGCTTTCTTGGCGCATAGAGTTCATAGAGGCGCTTCGATACCGAAGAACTTTCTCAGTAGGAATGGTGAGTGTGTTGACAGTCTGACCCGGAAGGTAGGGGCAGGCCGTGGTCGAAGGGACTGAGGGATCGTGCGTCTCAATCGATCCATCGACCTCGAACTGGAGTATCATTGTTAGAAAGAGCAAATGGCAAGGACGAGGACAGAGACCACAGCTGAAAGGCTTGAGGCGGGACAGTTCAACGAAAGGGACTTACGTAGTAGTAATATGTATGTCCCATGGCCAGGCCGCCACTTCTGTGATAGGATCCGACAGCGTGGTCGTGACAGGCCACATCCTTGAAGGAATAGCATCCCTTCCATTGATCCCGGCCCCGGCGGATATCACGCTCCATGGTGTAGTGGTTGGAAAAATTGTCCCACGACCCAAGAAGATGGACGGACTGAACACCAGGTTCCGTCTGACTGGGTGGATGTCAGCAGTCAGCTCAACGCCATCCCTAAAAAGCGAGGAGACAAGGTATCAGATACAGACAACATGGTGACATTGGGACGGCATAAGCCTCGCCGGGCAATTAGCTGGGTCCTCATCCCAGCCAGTGGCACTTGCGGCGGGCTGTACTTTGCGCAGGGGCAAGCGACGTGGATTGGACATGGACGGTAAATTGGCAATGATGAGAACACGGGGTACCAAGGCAATGGGAGATAGGGCTACCAGGGTGAGATGCGCGAATCTTGGCCCAAGCCATGCATGGCATGCCATGTAAGAGCAGGGGTCGGGAAAAATTGGCAGAGAATGAATGGCTGACAGAGAGGGCGCAAGTTCAAGGCCAATCTTGCAATGGCTGAACTTGGGCAATGGGGAATGAGAAAGCAAACCACAAGAGCTGAATTGGCGATGCTCGATCGACGTGTAAATATCAGGGGGTTTGCCAGTGGTCTGGCATGGCTGGGGTCGACTAGTGCAGCCATTCGACAGAGGTTTGGGAAAGGTGAACGCAAAGCATCATGAACACAGAATGAAGTGGGAGAATCCTGCTCAGGACGGGATGGAGGGGGTACAAAGGCGCATGCAAGGAACCATCGACAGGATGAAAGCTAGACTTACAGAAGAAAGGTAAAGAGAGTCATCGTAGAAAAGTCCATGATGAAGCAGCTGGTTGGGGCGCGGGGGTCGGCCGGTAGATATGTAGTCTAAAAAGTGACGGTGGAAGTGTCGATTATCAAGGCCAACTCGGGTTGCCCGGAGCACAAAAGGGGTCTGAAACTCCCGGAATAGATTGCGACGATCCCAGGACTGTGGTTGCGCGAGGGCTGGTCTCGTTACAAGAGCTGCACGATGCCGGACAATGAAGCGATTGGCACCTGTTCGGACAGGCAGTTGGTCGGGCGTGGAATGGCGTCCAGTGAGGCGCAAGTCTCTGGACACGGAAGCGCCGCTATGGGGCCTTCAGGTACAGCACGCCTTAGGCGCTGGCAAAGCCGGACGAGGGACTGGCGACGCCGTGAGGTTGCAGCGCTTATGAGCAGTCTGAACACGCAGGGGTCTGGTTTTAGGGAGCTTGTTGGTCTCCAGAATGGCCGTAACAAGCATGTAGGAAGGGGCAAAGGCCAGGCCTGTAGTCCCTGCATTGACTCATAAGCAATAAATATAGAACAGACAGTGAGAACCAGCTTGAATGTGAATCTCACCTACCAACGCTCGTGCACGTTTTAGCTGCGCGCATCCGTTGGACAAGTCGGCTGGATACGTGCGGTTCTGTTCTCGCCGTCGAAAGGTCTCTCCGAGCCGCCACGAGTCACGATCGATGTTCGTCGGGTAGCGGAGATGGAGAGAAAGAGGAAACAAAGAGTAGAGTTGGAAGAAAGGAAAGAGAAAGAGAGATTTTTGGAAAACTGATGACACCCACGAGCGCAATTGGCAGACAGGTTAGATCACGGTAAGGGGCCAGTCGACGATGGGGCTAGCAGGCTCCTCGCTCATTTCGCATAGTGTCGCGAGGCCGCTGCTGCTTCAGAACCTAGTGATCTTGGCTTGGCAAGGTAGGATATTAAAGTATTGTTCGAAAAATGTGACCTATAAAAGCAATCACTGCCTGTAATGACACGTTTGGAGAGCTGGAGAAGTGATTGGAGGTAAAGGTGTGAGTCGGCATGGATGCTCATGAGTTGGAAAGATCAGTGTTTTTATTCACAGAAGTGGTCTGCAAGCAGCTTTTGGGAAGGAAAGGGTGGCTGGTGATGCAACTGGGCCGTCATGGACGGGCCACTAACTGCTTGGTACCTACCTACTTAAAGCTGTGCGAGGTCAGACGTGATCTGAATTCATCTGGCGCTTCCTTCCTTCCTTCCTTCCTTCCTTCCTTCCTCCCTTCCGTCCCTCCTTACCTTTTTCCTTCGCTTTAACTTCCTCGGCAGGAGCCGCTATGGAAGTGCAGGTGCACGTTGCACATGCGGAACGCCACGGATGGAAAGTGCGCCCCCAGTCTAGGCCCGGGCTAAGGTCCACGTGGACGGTGGAATACAGACTGTGGAGCCATCGCAGCTCCTTAAATCCCCGGAAACGGTAAGGCAGGCCATTGGCTCAATGGCGGACTACTGAAAGCGAGTCGGCCTCGACTTTTTTCTTTCTTTTCTGAGGCTGATGAGGCTAAACCCACCATCGGGTCAATAGAACGACTGCGCGCTGGCCTCGAACCGCGCTTGCTCGGACGGTATCATATGGCTTATAACCACGGACCTGAACCGTCAGCCCTTTGGGTTCTCTGCATCGTACAGAAGAAGAAGAAAAAGAAAATAAAAGAAAAGAAAGGAAAAAGCCACTGTTTTAGCTTTTCCGATGTTGCACGGCCTTGGGCACAGGAGATTGGATGTGTCAATACCCGTACAGCCTTTATCCGGAACGATGATCAGGGTCCCCCCAGTGGCCGCTAGCACCGCGTCAAACAGCGACGCACATTCCACAGCCGTCAATCGCCGCTTGCCCCTGCTATTGGCCAGGGCTAGACGGGTAGCGCTGTCTCACCAAGCTGATCTTCATGCACTTGGCCAGTCACCGAACCCGACCAAGAACCAGGCACACTGACTGAGAATCGAGTGGATGGAATCAGACCAACTTGCAATATACTGCTTCAACCGGTGATCGCGGCTTACACTCTTCTTTTGGTACAGGGCAAAGTCAGTTACAGCAGATGCCGTGCCGATCGATCGGGCACCGGTGCCTGCTAACCCTGTGTTGTCCCGACAAACGGCACGTTGTGGCCTTGCCAACCGCATCCGAGCCGGGAGAAACCTCCCGCTACATAGTAGGAGGTCTCAGCCTTGTTTATCCCAGGCAATTCCCTTCTTGTGCATAGGTAGTGTACATCAACATGATTCATGAGGCAGTACTATAGCCCATTGCCGGATGGGATTCAAGTACACATTTACAATCTTTACATTTTTCAACCTTTTCGTGGATCATATACGTAATGGAATGCCTGATGGGAATGAATCTTGGGTTTCCAATTTGTTCACACATGGCATACTACTAGGTTACGATAATAGTCGTGACGTATTGCATAGCAACAGCTAGCGCAGACATCTTCTAACAGGTCCCCTGACGAAATTTGTGTGCAAATGCGCCGCTTATGGAATAGTCCAACGACGGTTGCTGCGCTGATGTCTCGAGACAGTCGCTTGTAAGCCACGAGGCGTCGCCATCGACCAATCTTGAAGCCTCGTACTGCCGTTTTCTTCAAGCCAAACCGGCGTGCCTCTCTGAAGAAGACTGTCATCTTTCGGCGGTCGGAAGGGGAACATGACATCGGGGTGACGAACGAGCAGGTGAACCAAGCCTCCTTCGTCAATATCCGGCGTCATCGAATCATCAGGATTAACATTTGGGAACAGATGCCGTGGAAGCGGGTGCACCATGTTGCTCCTTAGGAGTATTCGTGGACCGCTCGACATTGAACGATCCGACGGTCGATATCGTCTACAGGCTTCGTATACCTCAAGCCTCGTTCAAGCTCGGGTAGGAAGGCATGACTTCCTAGTGGGCACTAACACGCACTGCTGTTTCGGGACGGGGATTATTTTTTGGGTGACACACAAGAGCACATTCTCATCTTGATCAGGTGGCGGCCTTCAAGGCTGAAGGTTGGAGCTTGTCTGGTTGGTTTCAAGTCCATGCTTCCATTGCCGCCCCCCTCCCCCTTGGACCGGTACACCCGGTCGAGGTTCTAGCTCTGCCAGGTCAAATTCGATCAAATTCTTATGGTGAACGATCCGGGTTTCCCGAAACGGAAGGATACCCTGGCTTACTCAACACATATCACAAGGGTCAGAACGGTGACATTTCCATTAATGTTTGGGATCCTTGGGTGCACTTATAAGTCTACAATAGTGTCGTGGCAAACGCCTCATCTGACTAGCAGCATAACGTCGTCAACAAATGCTTCTAATGGATAAAGGCATGACCACCCCATGCTGCCCAGGTTGCGTTGTCTTGCCATTAAGTGGAAGCAACATTCACAAAGCATTGCGACGGACAGTATACGTAGGTAATTCGGGGTTAGGCTCTAGGGTAAATTGCTTTGGGGCTCCCGGTTGGCATACCGTCTTATTCCGATATACTTCACCCTCACCACAGCATCTCGTCCGATGACGTTCCTGTAATTGACTTGTCTCCTGGCGACATCTTGAAAGTTAGACTTACAAACCTTGGTGAGACCAAAGGCAATCTGACTTGGTCAATGTTCAGTTCTGATCTCGTTGGCCTGAAGAGTATTGTTCTCACTCCTAATATACACAGATCGGACAAGACGAACGTGCCGATTAATACATATCATATTATTAGTATCTACCGATAGCGAGCTGGCCATAATCCATACATCCAATCTGGCTGGCAAACGAGTGCGGACCACTACGGCGTATCTGCTCGCTCATTCTTACAGCCATATCCCAATCAATGGGTTGACAAACGCTCTTCATAGTAGGCACAACCTGTTAATACAAAACAGTGCATTGGCGATCCGAGAATGGACGAAAGGGGAATGCGTGTACCCAACCAATGCAGAACTCCAAAATAGGCACTATAGCCCAGTGGCATGAGTTCTTATTAGGAAAATATACACAAAGAAAGTGGTCTCGAAGATGCATGTTCTCGACTGGAGCGACTGTAGGCGTGTATATATGGAACGCGTTAAGTGGCGAATCGACGTGTCTTGAGCCCTTCTTGAGAAAGGATCGTGATGATGTCGCGTGTCGCGGCTGGGATAGTAGAGTATTAGAAGGTTTGAGGAAAATCGAAAAGGTTGTGTTATTTTCCTTATTTCCCTTTCTGAACCCGGTCTCTGTCAGCAATACGGTCGGCTCGGGATCCCTTGTACATGGTACCCAACAACGTATCCCAAAACGTAAAGAAAGGTTGAGAAAAGTTGGTCTTGATGCCCCACGTCTGGTGGTGGATGTCATGGTATGCGGCGTTGTTGTTGGTGATGAGCTGAAGAGGATCCCAGGGGAAAGCGTAGCCACAGTGATCATCAACCGTCTTGATACACGAGAAGGAAAAGAACAGGGTGCCCTGGCGAAGAGTCATGCCTGTCAGTTTGAAGGCTATGCTGGCGCCGAGGGTGTCGAGCAGGAAACCCTCGAAAGGATGGTTGTATAGGGCCCCAAATGCGTATGGGACGTAGAGTCGGTGGTGCCTGGAGTGGAAAGTAGCTGAAGAATAGCAAAGTTAGTCATTGGACTCGCTATACCGTAGCCACTGGTGGAATGGGACAACTCACCATACATCCATCGATTGGTGTGCATGAGCCGATGCAGAAAGTATTGCCAGGTGTCGAGGAAGAACAGAGCACCATAGAACTGCAGAGCGGGAATCAAAAGGTAGTAGACGAGCTTGGCCACGTATAGCTCCCAGGAAGCAAAAGCCGGCTCAGACGCCTCCGTTGAGAGGAATGGATAGTAGCCCCCGGCAAGCGCACCGGCAATCAGAGGGTGTGAAGCAGCAATGTTCTTGGAGATTGCCGTGGCGTTGAGTCCGACGAAGCCGAGCAAGCCGGGGAGAGCACGCTGAGCAAGGCGAACCCGGGTAGCCCAAACGGCAACGTCATAGTCTGCCTTGCCAACCATTTCCTGGGGCTCGGTCATAGCAAGAAGAGCACCGGTGAAGACTTGAAGAGCCTGTTGGATGATGACATCGCGGGCAACCTCGTAGCGGGTGACGCGGTTCCTCCGGGAAATCTCCTCGGGCGTGTGTAGGCGATACTGAGGGAAGAAGTCGTATACGTCGATGATGTGGAAGAACATGGATACGATCCAGTAAACGACAACGGGGAGGGCGAGAGACAGGTACATGTCGGTGATGAAGGGTAGGAGATCGTCTTGAGGTGTCAACGAATAGGTCGGCAGCGGCGGAAGCGCGGTATCGAAGAGGGTTTGGTTCGCCATGGCGACATCCGCAGCCGAGGCGGCCGAGATGTTGTTGGCCATGTCGCCGACGATGCTTCGACTCGAATTGGCGACAATCTCACGCGCCAGGTGTTCGGGCGTGGTGGTGTCGCGTAGAGTGATTCTCGGAAGCCGGATGACGCGGATCCGCAAACGATTCAAGGGGGCGATGCGAGCAAAGAAGATGTAGTCGGAGAGAAGAAGCGGCTACCAAGGGCGACTCCGAGGGATTGATGTTGTTATGGCCTCCTCATCTACTGGAATAAAGGAGCGTAAAGGTCGGCGAGAGTGAGACGGAGATGGGCAGAGGCGAGTACAAATGAGGGTCAAGGAGGCAAAGACAAGGAGAATGTATGACAGGGAACGCTTGCGCCAAGGGAAAGCTTCCGGTGTATCTGTGGCGTCCATTGTCCGTAACAAGACGGCTTTTGACCTGGGCCAAATCAATGCTGTTGAGGGGCTTAGCCGTCTTGGGCACGGTTGGTCGGGCTCAATGCCGCCCACTATTCCCCATATGGCAAGAGTATGGAGAAAATCCCATTTCCTCTCTGATCGCGGTCATTTACCGCTCCACCTTTTTCGTTTGTGTCTGTTCTTTTTATCAATCTCGGGCAGCGGGTCGTCCGAGGCTGGTGCTACAAGTACTTATCAGGCCACACTACCCCTAGGTCGTGAGAGATGATGGTGCTGTTGGGTGGTGTGAATGGACAAACATGGCATGTTTTCTTTCGGCGTTCAGGCTGGATTTCTTCGAATCATGACAGTGTCAAGTGTCTCCGAAACACCCGTCTTCCTTAAGTTTACCACATGATATTCTGTTGATGTAAAGAGAGATGTGATGCTTCACCCATCAAACTATAAGTGCTGTCGCGCGCATGAACTCGTCCGAGCATATGCAAGGCTTCGCGGCTCCCCCCAAAAGGAAGAAGAAGAAGAAGAAGAAGAAGAAGAAGAAGATAATGATTATTTCGTAACCGAGTTTCTAAACTCTTGAATCTCGCAATTGGACATT
>LDEE01000120.1:4973-19554 GCA_001021365.1 Stachybotrys chartarum
CCTAGGACCCGGAGCTACTAGGGTTATAAGCAGTATAATATATCTCTTTATTAATCTAATAAATGCTAGTACTTTTATTATAAGCTAAATTAATAGGGAAAAAAAGTATTGCCTTAGAGCTTTAATTTAATTCGTGGATATCCCTATATAATAATAGGCTAGAGCCTTATATATATTAAAGGGATAATATCTCCTTTTAAAGCAAGGAATTATTTTTCCCGAGAGGGCTAATTCTACTATTATACTAATAGAACCCCTAAATATAGCTTCTTAAGCTGTATCTTATTAATAGAGCTTATCTAATAATTATTAGTACTTATTATAATAATAGAACCTATCTATTAATATATTCTCTATTCACCTATTATCCTAGTTAAACCGTGAAAGAAATAGATTTATTTTATAGCTTAGAATAGAAAAAGCTTAATATAATAAATTTTATATATATTAATAAAGCTTATAACCTTAAAAAAGCACTTTTATATTTATATATAATAAAGGAAAGTCTATATAAAATTAATAAGCTAATAAGACTTATCTTTTACTTACTTTATAATATATAGGATATTACTTTTATTAAACTACTTAATTAAAGCTATTATAAGAGAATAATTATCTAATTTCTCTTAGTTTATAGCTATTTAAATATTATAGATATCCCTTTATATAAATATAAAGTCTAAATACTATCTTTAAATAATTACTTATATATTATATACTTAAATTCTAATCTATTAGCTTATTAATTTAATACTTATTCTAATTATAATAATAAGATATTAATAGGAGGGATAAATACAAAATATAATATTAGGGCTATAATTATAAATATCACTCTAGGTTAAATTATAATTAAAGAAGCTATTAACTTTCTAAAAGAGATTTAATAATAACCTTCTATTTATATTTATATTTTTAAGACTTCTATTATAAATATTAATTTCTTTAAATAGGTATAACTAATTAAAATAATTATATGAAAAGGTATATTATATTCTCTAACCCTTAATAATATAAATATTCTACTAAATAACCCTAAAGCTATATTATTTTATAAAATAATTAACTCTTTTAAAGAGAGCTTTAACTAAGATTATTTAATTATTAGGGATTAATATGTTAATAATAGCTTCTAGCTTTAGAGATATTAATTACTAAGATAAAGAAGATATAATTAGAATAGATAATAATAACTAGGAAGAACTATATTAACTATATAAAGGAGAATATAATAAAGACAACTAATATTAATTTAAATCTAATAATAATTAATCTTATCTTTCTTTCTATTTATATACTTACTTATATAATTAGATATATTTATAAGTAAGTTATTATCCCTTATTAATTATCTAATAAACTAGTTATAAGGCTAATTTAAACTATTCTTTTATTATTCTTAGGGATTATATCTAAATTAATAGGGCTAAGTTTAATATAATAGTTTTTAAAATAGATTAAGCTCTTATCTAAGAATAGATGCTTAATAATAATATAATTAGCTACTTTATTAAAGGAAGTTATTAGAAAATATAATCTTCTAATTATATTAAAGTATTTATTTTAGGTTTAACTATTAATTCCTTAGGGCTTTAAAATACTAAAATATTAATTTAGAATTATAATAAAGATATTATCTAGTATATTATTATTACTAACTCTATAAAGTTNACTATTAATTCCTTAGGGCTTTAAAATACTAAAATATTAATTTAGAATTATAATAAAGATATTATCTAGTATATTATTATTACTAACTCTATAAAGTTAACTAATACTAGTTATAGAATTATATACTAAGGGAGGATAATTTATAAGGAGGGGTAAGCTAAACTAGCTTTATTAGTTCCTTTATTAGTATTTTTAAGGCTATTTAATATTATTAGAGGTAATTAATGCCCTTTTATAAATCTATATTATAATTAAAGAGAGTAATATTATAATAAATATATTAATTAATAAGGTCTTTACTTAGCATAGAATAAATAGAAGCTTATATTAATTAATTAAAGATAGAAAATATAGATTTTCCTAATAATATCTATAGAATGAAAAGTAAGCCTATATACTTAGAACTAAAGGTATATTAGAAATATAATATTAATTCTAATTATATTAATAATTTCTGTTAGTAAATTAAGTAGCTAAAATATTATACTTAAATAAGGATTATAACTAGTTAATAAACGTTATACCTATATATTAATTCCTTATATTTATAATAATAGGTATTAAATAAATTAAATATATAGAAAACTAGCTATATAATGGTTTTTAGGTCGCTTAATATATTAATATTATTATAAGGCTAACTTATTATTATTACTCTTATATATTCAAGGAGCTAAACTTAAATTATATTTAAATATAAATATCTTATATAAATATAAATAAAAAATAAATAAAAAATAAATAAATCTAATTATTCTAATAAACATATAAAGGATTAATTAATTTATAGTTTTTTTTAGGATTTTTAGTTATTTCTTCCTAATTAATTCTTAAACATCTTATTTTAATTAACTCGTATACTAGTTTATATGTCTACTTATTCTCATTTCGTAGGAGGTTTAATTAACTCTTGCCTGAGTTAGTTGAAGATTATAGGAGAGGAAAATTGTAGATGATTTATTGAATAAACCCGCATTTATTCTTTCGATTCTCCTCGCTAAGATAAGCAAACCTAAGAACAAAAGAATAGAGTGGTTGTTTTGGGTTGACCGCGACGTTGTTATTCTGGATACCTGCCGTTCGCCAGCTAGCTTCTTGCCTTTACAGTTGCAGAATATGGACGAAGACGGTATTACGCACGAAAAGTCACCCCACCTAGATCATATCCAGCTGTTGGTCAGAAGATTGGAATGGCCTCAATAATGGCGTCTTCTTACTCCGCGTGAGTAGATGGAGTATTGACCTCTTCAGCGCCATCTTGTCGTATCGATATTACAAGCCCGATGTCAAACTGTCGGAGATTGAGACGTGCCATGAGTTTCGTCTTTCTGCAGGCCGAGTCATGGCGCTCACCAACTATCTTTATTCGTGGAATGTGGAGAGACACAATACAGAAGCCACTCCCTGGAACGTCCCACCTATCATTATGGAGCAGTACAGGCTAACAGAGCGGGACGCAATCATCTCTACCCAAAGTTTGATAAGTAAACACGAACAAGATACCTAAGGCTAGGTGCTAAGGTGCTTGATCACTCGATAACTCGTAGAAGATGCGAGAGTATGTCGAGGCAATGAGGCTAATGCTAGCCGGTAACTGTTTCTGGAGTTCTAGTTGCCCTAAGGTATAATCTAAATATGGGTGTGATTTAGGAAGCTTGGCTATCAGGACTAATCATTTATCATGATTAGGTGAAGTCTATTAGGCTATAAATAAGAACGGTTAACCGGCCGCAATTAGAATCTTTCTAGCTACTGTATCTTCACATGTACACTAGCATCAAAAAGCATCCCCGGCATGTCTGTAAAGTCATTGGATCGGTGATAATTGGATAGATATTTGTATCATTACATTCGAATCATTGTAAAACAGACAAATTACTCGGGGCTCTACATCGTCTATGATACTGCAGGCGACTCACTCTTCCAATAATTATTCCAATAATTGGTCAATTGTTCCTCGTTATGCATGGATTTCAACGCACGTCTATGGGGTCAATAGGTGGGGTGCTTGGAGAGATATCCCGCGATACACCAGTTACTCGAAACTAGCCGAGGGATCTCATATCATTGGTTTCGACATACAGAGTCAGTGAAATTGGAACCGCTGGCATGTACCTAGGCAGATTTACGGCGAGATCCGGCAAACTCCGGCCAGTAAATGAAGGGAAATCCTTGTAACAGAGGGGTTCCCCGCAATACACTATCATTACCGGACCTTGAGAAACGGATCTCAAATTATTCATTCACTTGGATCGAGCATCTTTCCTGCCATATGTGGGGAAATAGAGACTACTGACGTGGATCCACGGAGAATCCGGCGAAATCCGGTAAACATCGGTGAAGGGGGAGACATCATATCCCAGAGAGGGGGCATGTAACTTTGGTGTCTATAAGTTCACCAATAAGGGTAAAAGAACTTAGTATTCCGTATGTGGATGCTAGAGCGGGGACATGAGTTGGGGTAGCAAAGTCAAGGCTGATAGCATGGTCATGCTATACCGCTTCGTTACCACTTAGCCCGATCAATACATTGAAGTATTTATATGAGTGCACAATCAGGTTATATTAAAGATTTTTTCCTGCTTACAGACTCTCATAACTTCCTTTGTGTTCCTGAGTGGAAACCCATCCTATTATGCGTGCCAACGTACACTCTCTAGCAGTCTTTGCCGTAGGAGTCTCTGCTATTGTTAGTGAAGACGGCACTGGCCGTCTCCCCGCAATGGGCTGGGCTTCGTGGAACGAGTACGCTTGTGACATCAACGAGACTGTGTTCTTGCGGGTTGGGGAGCTTTTGGTTGACTTGGGCCTCAAGGATCTTGGCTATGAGTATGTGAACATCGACGACTGTTGGAGTGATAAGATGAAACGCCGGGATGAAAATGGGCGGATTATGCCCAACGCTACAATGTTTCCTCGTGGAATAAAAGGTCTCACTGATGATATTCACGCAATGGGATTGAAGATGGGTATTCACTCTGATTCAGGTAAGTTCACCTTACGACTCTCAAGCATTCAATCTTGTGTTTTCTTGAAGGCTCTTACCAGAGGGTAGCTTCCCTCAGTCAACACTATTCGTCCTTACGGGCAATAGTAAAGCACAAATACGTGGATAGCCGTCCAGCCTAATAATAAACATGGTCTCAACAGGAACAGGAACGTGTCTGAAGTACGAGGGCTCTTTGTACCACGAAAAGGTAGATGCAGAAACCTTTGCCGAGTGGGGAATTGACTGTAAGACTTCTCTCTCACCTGCTTGGAGAAGACAAGATGGGCTGATGTATGGCAGACTTGAAGTACGACAACTGCAACGTTCCGGAAGAATGGGAAGACAATTACCCCTACTGGCCAGACCGCCCTGATTTATTCGTGGAGCCTCCTCCAAGATATGATAACAGTATTTCCAAGAATGCGATTCGATATCGAAGGATGCGTGATCCTCTTTTATCGCTGAACCGCACTATACAATTCAGTATGTGTATCTGGGGATGTGCGCCTGTTGAGCGCTGGGGTAATGAGACTGGCCATAGTTGGCGTATGTATGGAGACATCACACCTCTCTGGGGTGGCAGAGATCCCACAGGCTGGGGTGTCGTGGCCATGTTAAACCAAGCAGCAATGCACTGGAACGACACTGGCTTCTGGGGACACAATGACTGGGATATGCTCGAAGTTGGCAATGGCGAGCTAACATATGAGGAGAGCCGAAGCCACCTTGCGCTTTGGGCTGCCATGAAGACCCCTCTTATCATCGGAACAAGGCTCGAGGGGATCAAGGATGAAATCCTTGCCATTCTCGAGAACAAAGAGCTCATTGCTTTCAATCAGGATACTGTTTATGACGATTCCGTTATGCCTTTTAATCTCGACGGCCCAATTCCCGAAACTACAGCCAACATTACACGGTCAGTCACTATGTCGGCACTTCGGTTGCTGGAATCCATGTCTTCCTTCTGAACGGAGATGGCGAGGATGGCGAGATGAGCATTGAATTATCCGAGGTTCCTGGTTTAGAGTCATCCAAGACTACCACTTTCATCGTTCATGATATGTGGACTGGAGAGGACTTTGGTCTCTTCACCAGTAGCTTCACAGTTGACGTAAAGAGCCACGATACGGCAACGTTGCGATTCACAACTTCTTGTGGTAGGTATTAGCTGAATTTAATTAGGAGAACAAGATACTAACTAATTTCTAGGGCGACACCCGAATCCTGAGTGGATGCCCAGTCAGACACAGCCTGATGAAATCCTACGTAAGAGCGCTAGGTGAACATCTCAGGTGTTGCAAAAGCATCATAGCATTAGTAGTCTAATGCCACGATATTATATACACTGCTTCTATAATCACATAATCAGGAATATCATATGGCCAGGTCTTTTTCTTTGACTCATGTCTAGGAATATCTATTATGCTGCCGCCTGTGATAGCGAAGCGGTGACCGAGCAAGGCTATACTCAAATACAAGAGCCACGCATAAATTAACAAAATAAAAGCAAGACCTAATCCATGACTTGGATCGTCCTTGTCTCATAACAGAGGGTAGCCTTCTTCGGCCAATAAGGCTGCCTGTTCAGAAAGGCTATGACACTACCCGTACAACGGAACAACAGGCCGTAATCTCGTATCAAATTTCTATATAAAGAAGGTAGATAGAGCCACGCAAATACTCCAAGCGCGAATGGATGTGGCCTATCCCTACTGGAGCCCTATGACGTCGACTAAAAGGCTGTCTAGGGCCACTCTGCGCAAGTCAACAGTGATGTCCTATGTAGGCGAGAATTGCTCTACCATGGGTTCGTCTTAAAGGCTCTGTATTGAGAGATAGAGCTATTCGTCTTGAGTCTAGTTTAAGTTTCACTAGACACAAGGTTGTCTTTGGCTCCCTCCGACCTGTCCGAGAATAATATCCACGGACTATATCGGCAAAGACGTGCGGCTTGTACCAAGGCCACTGTCACAGCTCAGGGCTGAAGGCTGCTTGGGGCCCGCGCTGTGGACCCGCTTTTCACTCCCACGCGTCCACTACGGGTGGGGCCAGATAACTAAGCAGCCTGGCCAAACTTAAGGAAGAACCTGACTGTAACCTCAATCGTAGCTCCTTGAGTTGGCTACTTGAGGCAATCTACTAGGCAGTTGACGTAGAAAATGCCGGAGACAGGTCACAAGACAGTTGGTACACTTTCCTTATCCACCCCACATGACCTTTGCCATCGTTCAGGATCCGGTGGGGTGCGCCAGGGCCAAGGTTTACGCGCAGATTGGGTGATGAGTCCTGTTTCGATTCGAACATTTCTCACCCTAGGGTAGCGACTTGGCAAAGTCAATTACCCAGACTCTTGACTTTAAAACAAAATCGTTGAAAGCCTTTCTCTAGCATTCTTTCACAGCCTCCCTGATCATAATACGCCAACCCTCTAGCGCCATAACACCATGTCAATAGAAACATAAAATCAGCTCATGTCGTCTCATTCCATGTGAGCCATCCCAAACTAAGCCCATCTCTCCATGAAAGGCGGCGCACTGGGATCCAGGTTGGCAGAGAAGATGGCATCAATGCGGCCCAGATCGAAGTTGGGATCAAAATTCCCAAAGATGCCGGCTTCGCCGTCGAAACCGCCGAAGAAATTGGCGTCGAGCTGATGGCTCGGACCAGCAAGACCAGGAGGCATATGTGATGCAGCATCAGGTCCCAAGGGTTGTGATGGCAGCCCAGGGAGCTGGTGCTGATGTTGCTGTTGGACCTGGTCCATTGTCTCGGACGTTTGAGAATGTTGTGTGTGAGAGATGGTATTCTCCTCGGTCGTAGGGGTTCCTGCTCCATCCATAATCCTAATGCTAGCCCTTCTCGTTCTCTCTGCAGCGACCCTCTCGACCTCTTGCATAGTATCCATGGCCAACCGCGCCATCGCTCTCGCGGAAAAGAACGCCTTACTGAGATCTTCAAGGACCTCACAGCTGTCTTGGAAGAGTTTGTAGGCTCGTCTGCGAGTATATGGCATGGGGCTGTTGCGTAGACTTCTATAAGCCACAGATGCGGCGACCGTGACGGAATATGGGAGTACGGGCCAGAAGACTAGGCATGATTTGAATTCTCCGGAGGCAACGGCGACGATTCGGGTAGCGCAGAACCATTGAAGTTCGGAGCTGGGTCGGTGGCCTGCTGATCTACCCCTGATTATTACGACGGATAAGTAGAAGAGCTCCAGCGAGGCTACATGATCAAAGTCAGATGTGCGCCTATGGGGAGACTTTCGAAGAACTCACCTAGCATGCCGTTGCCTAGGTTTTGCGCCCCTGAAGCCTCGACAAGACCCTCAAACGTATCATCGACTTTCCCAGACTGGTCTTGCAACATGGTTCCCGGACGATATAGTGATATGGTATGATCCAGGAACTGGGCGATGCGGATGAGGAGCTTGAACGGCGGCGGCTGGTCCTCCACCGATTCTATAACCTTCCTATCCATGTCGCTTCTGTGAATGACTGTCGGCCGACCATTCGTTGCAGCGTTAAGACGATCCAAGACCCAGATACACCAGAACAACCGACGGGACCGTTCGCCTCCAGCCTTGCCATCGGGCCATCCAACGTGGAACCCAAGCGTCTGTTCGTGCAGTATCGCCTGGGCGCAATAGTATGTCGATAACTCGCCGAACCCCTGCTTTTCAACGTACATGGACATTAATGTACAGACCTGCATAAGCACAATCTCGTCGGTGATGAAGCCCAAGTCCAAAGCCTGCTTAACAGCAGCTGCAATACGTGCACGGAACTCTTGTTGCGGCAGAACTTGGTCCGTATGCGGGAGACGTAGATGAGGGGCCATGATCGGGTCTAGAGATGCGACGAGGCAAATGCACTGCTTCAGAGCAATAGTCTCCATAGTGCCGTGCTTTTCCCAAGGCTCCTGGCTGAGCAGAGGAAAGATGGGATCGATTTTCTCATAGTATAGGTCCATCAACACAGCAACTTGACAATCCGCTGGCAATGTCGCCATACATTCTCGTCGTAAAGCTGGCCGAAGTGTTGATAAGAGCAGAAGCTGTCCGGCAGATCCATCGAGGACCTCGGCTGGAACAACGGTGACGCGTGTCTCGTCCTCTGGTGCAAGTTCACTGGGCCGAGCCTCGTGTTCTTGGCCGAGCCAGAGGCCGACTCCATGTTTAGAGATGTTCCCATCGCCCAGTGGATGTTTGGCGTTGATGATGAAGGCTGATTCTGGGCTAAGATCGGCAACAAATCGTACGTGCGCATCATTGGTGGGGGGCTGTGTTTGACGGGCGAAGGGCTGGGTATCACGGTGTTGCGAGAAGTTCTCCTGTGAGATTGTTCGAGAAATCAATCCGGGACCCCCCGCCGACGTCTCTGAGATGCTTGGCAGGGGACGATCGCTGGGTGACTCCGGCGAGGAGCTCATCCGGTGAGCCTCGTTATGTGAACAGCGTTTCTGCCGGTATTGTCAGTGGCAATGAGTAGTTCCAGCAGCTGAGTACGACGAACATGGCGTCTCTTGCACGTATCGCATGGCCCGGCACCCAGCTTACGCTTAGTACCAACGCCATTCACATTGTCTTGGACAAATTTGAACATGGTGACCACCTCGCTCGTGAAGTCAAGGTGGGTAGCGTGGTGCGCCTATATCGGCCACCAATAGCACTACAGCATGGCGCAGGGGTGGCAATCCAGCACAGGCATCCGGTGTATTGCAACCGGCCGTCAACAGCGAGTGACTTGATTTGGACAGAGAGGGCACGGTGACGGAATGGAGACAGTCTGAGAGTTTGGGTAGGCTATCCAGCACGTCATGACACACTGCGGAGAAGTTGGGGATAATGGACCTGCGTGCGCCCCAAACACGCACCCCAGCCCTAAATTCCAACTGAATCTCAGCCATGCTATTTGTGCTAATTTGTCTCTCTTCATCTCCTGTCAGCCCCACGAGGCCCGCATTCTCTTCGCAAGGGTGTGCTCACAACTCGGGACCAGGCCGGAGCTGTCTCCCTCTAAGCCCCAGTGTCTTGGCTCATTTGAATGGAATCGACAGTTCTGATGGCATAGTTTTTGGCCTTGTCAGGCGGATTGATGTTTTATTCCCTGTTATTTTCACGTTGTTAGCTCAATTAATCATGCAACTTTCTGTCACGTAAGCACCCGGGCTATTCCGGGTTGAGTCTGGATTCGCGCGGATAAAGGGCCGACTTTGTCTCCTAGCGCATGGCCTAGGATGCAAATGCGGTGCTTGGGTAGCTCCAAGTCTGCCAAGGCAATTATACTGCTCAATCGCGGTAGACTTCTCTCTTCTTGGTCAATCGCCAATCAAAGAGCTTGTCTTCTGATCAGCGACAGGGACAACAAATTTGTACCACCATTTGCCTCTGCTCCCTCACCTTGATCCATCCATGCTGATTGCCCAGGTCTCTAAGTGCTCCATCTCCATCGCCTCCAAACGAACCTTTCGAGCTAATGGCACGCTGCAACAACTAGGCCCGCCTCCAGACCCATCTCGAAGCCAAATGGAACACCCATAGAAACAAAGGCAATCCACCCAAGCCGAGAGTCTCGCCGGCGTGGTCCACAACGCGCGCTGTGAGAGGTCGTTGAGGCCCTCCTGCGGTCGTGCCGATCCTCTGGATAGGGCTAGTCACCTTCCGAGTCAGAACACCCGACGTATGGAGACGCCGGTGCAAGGCGTGAATTTGTGGTTTAGGCAATTCCCGCCGATGCTGCATCTCCCGATTGTAGGCCTAGGGGCGTAGTTTTCCGTTTTGGGCAATGTCCGCCCACAGAGTCCATGCACCACTTCATCGATGGTGTAAACCACTGTCGTCGGCTTCTCCATACGTTTCATGAGGTCTACTCCATACAGGACAATGAATTTTTGACACTTCAAAAATATAAAGTCCTTCCCCAGATTACTCCTCAAATCCTCCCCAGCTTCTCCGGACATCCCCAGAAACCGCCCACAAAGCACCATATTCCTGTGCTGTGTTTCCCGCCTGAGCTTCGTGTTGCCCATAATTACCCATTCATCTTCATATCATCTTCTGATCTTAGTCCTGACCCAAGTTTGGGCATCACAACCGTCACCATGGGTGTCCTCGACTCTTTCAAATTCGACTGGAGGACGCACAAGCGCGCCGTCATCTATTGTCTGATTGCCTCCATTGGTGCACTTCTTTACGGTTATGAGTATGTTGCCTCGCCATAGTGACCTCAGGACATGCACTCTAACAGCCTTCAGTAACACGTACTACAATGGAGTCCTGGCAATGCAGCAGTTCAAGAACCACTATGGAAGCCACCGGGATGAGGACGGAAATCTCCAACTGCCCTCTTCTTTCCAGTCCATGACTGCTTCTGCTATTTACATCGGTGATCTCTTCGGTGCCTTGAGTGCTGGTCCTATCAACGATCGCTGGGGCCGCAAGGTTGTCTTCTGGATTGGTTCAACTTGCATTCTTCTCGGTGGTGTTGCTCAGGTTGCCGATACCAACCACGAAGCTGTCATCAGTGTCGGCCGTGCTGTCATGGGTCTTGGTGTCGGTCAGTTCACCGTCACCACCCTTCTCTACATCGGAGAGGTTGCACCGGCAGAGATCCGTGGCCCTGCTCTGATGAGCTTCCAATGTAAGTTTCTATGGACTTGCGTGACGGAAAACAAACACTGACAACCAGAAAGTCCTTCAGTCCATCTCCCAACTTGTCGCCTCCGCCATTACCCAGGGTACCGAGGGCATCCGAAGCTCTCTATCCTACAAGATCCCCATGGGTGGCCTCATCATTCTCCCCCTACTGCTGTTCGCCGGTCTTCCCTTCATTCCCGAAAGCCCCATGTGGTACTACCTCAAGGGACGCAGCAACGACGCCGAGAAGTCCCTGCGCCAGATCAACGCCAGCAACCAGAGCTACGACCCCGCCGACGACCTCGCGTCCCTGGATGAGACCAAGCGCATTGAAGAGCAACATGCCGAGGAGTCTTCCTGGAAGGGCCTGCTCAGCGACCCTATTGAGCGTCGCAAACTCTTCTATTCTTGCGGTGCCATGGCTTGCTCACAGATTTGCGGTATCCTCTTCTTCTACGTCTAT
Organism: Stachybotrys chartarum; assembly: GCA_001021365.1. Lineage (NCBI taxonomy): Eukaryota > Fungi > Ascomycota > Sordariomycetes > Hypocreales > Stachybotryaceae > Stachybotrys > Stachybotrys chartarum. Next base: position 16,734 of record LDEE01000120.1, read on the forward strand.
GGTGTTGTCTTCGCACAGGCCATCGGTGTTGAGGATCCTTTCGTCATTCAGCTCGTCACCAACATTCTCCAGATCTTCGCTGTCGGTGCCTCTGTCATCACTGGTAACAAGGTCGCGCGCCGCACCAATCTGTTCATTACCAACAGTATGATGCTCTTTGCCTTCATCGTCATTGGCGGTATCGGGACTCAGGGCGCCAACCCTCCCACTGCTTCCACGTACATCATCGTCATCTTCTCGTACTTTGTCATCATCGGTTACAACTACGGTATCGGTCCGTTGGCCTATACCATTGCCCGTGAGATGGCCATCGGCACCAACCAGAACAAGATCATGTCAGCTTCCATCGTTGTCTTTTACTTTGTCACCTGGGCCTTCTCTTTCACCGCCCCCTACATGTACTATGATGGCGGTCTTGGTCCCATGATTGGCTTCGTCTATGCCGGTACCACCAGCTTGACCCTGCTCTACACCTGGTTCTGCGTCGGTGAGACTGCTGGACGTTCTACCACTGAGATCTCTCGCTTCTTCACTGAACGTGTCCCCGTTCGTCAGTGGAAGACTCATGTTTTCGAGTCCCTATATGACGATGATGCTCAGAAGACCCCTTACGTCTCGGAGCATGAGACTCTCGCTACTGAGGTCGAACGCAAGGTGTAAGATCAGAGATGGACTTCTATAGAGGTTTGCATTTAGCGCGTGATTAGAAGTCTAGTAGAAGACTAGCTGTTCTACATTCTTTTACAATATCTTGCTCTTGTGTCATCGTTAGGGCTAATTATCGCTGGTGATTCAACGTCGTGGATGGAGAATGAGAATAATAAGATGCCTAGCAATCGGCCTTAACACTAGAAACGCATACATGCTGCTGTTTTCACCCCTGCTACTATAATCGCCTTCCGCACACATCTTCCACAGCCCAATGTTGAGCGGGTGATTGATCATTAATTCTGCTCGAATAATACTTACTGTTGAACCCGTAGGTCAGGAAATGCACACAAGCTGGAATGGTTTAATGCGCACGTGATTAAGGACCTACGAGGCGCGAATCACGGATTCGCACCTTAAAGATCAATTCAAAGGGCCACATCACATATAAAATAGTATAATCTTAGTAAGCAAGTTAGAGCAGTGAAAAAGCTACTCTAATTACTAGAATAATATTAGATAATAGGGTGGTCAGGTGACCGCCTATAATCACCTTAACGATTTAGCCCACTAATAGGAATATAAGGATCTATATAGGAAAAACACTAAAAAGGGGAGAGATAAGAAAATAATAAATAGAATATAATATATACTTTTATATAATAATTAANATAGGAAAAACACTAAAAAGGGGAGAGATAAGAAAATAATAAATAGAATATAATATATACTTTTATATAATAATTAAAAGTCTTATTAATAATAATTAATATCTTTATACCTATATATAAGATATTTATAAGCTATTATAATATTAAATAAAAAGTAGATAATCTAATATAATAAACTAGAGGATTAGCTCCTCTAGGGATTAATATTTAAATAGAAGGTAAAGACCTTATTCCTCTAAAATATAATAGTTACACCTTATCCACTACGCCACTGGGCAAAAGATTAGGCTATAATCGCTATTATAGCGATTATAGTAGTGTAATAGCTGCTTATAGAGCCTTATAGCGCTGTCCGGGTGACTAGGCCGTGATACGATGCTCCCTCTTAGTGGCTTATATCCCTATAAGCCTGCTGAAGGCAGCTACTAACCCCTAAGAGCACGCCTCGCAGCTGCCCAAGCTGCGTGCCGAAGGCGGCCCTTGTGAGCAGCTATTCTAAAGCAACTAGGGATTAAACCCACGACCTTCGGGCTACCCGCCTTTAGCGATTATTATATCCCCTTAAGTGTCCAAAGGTAATAAGCATGTTATAGACAGGTTTTTTAATTAATAAAAATGCAGGAAAAAATCATAACTTCGGTTTCCTAAGAAATTAGGCTATAATAGAAGTCCTAGCATTCCTACCGGGTATATATAGCTATATTATATATGTTATAGCCCTTCTATGTTATTATGGGTTTGACCCTATTCCCACTAACCTCGCCGAGGGTCTTCTAGCTCTATAACCATATCTCACCTGCCCAGAGCCCCTAATAGCCCAAACAACGACCCCCTTTGCCCCTATTAACATGATTATACTGTGATAGAGGGATTATAGTATCCCTAGCTCAGAAACGCTGCCTTATGCCCCCAGTCTTCCCATATAGAGCAATAAGATCATTAACAAGGCGCTGCCACTATAGCCTTTAGGCCCTATACGGGGGCCATGGCGAGGGCCCTGGAGCCCGCTGCTATAATAGATAGCTATTAATGAGGGCCACTTTAAGTAGGAAGGTCCAAGCTATTGCCCGCCACCCCCCCCCTATAGGTATAGTAGTTAAGACCTTCTATAGCCCGCATTTGATTTCCTATATTTATAGCGCCTATCTTTATATTGTAATCTGCTGTAGCCTATGGCATAGGGAGCTCCTTGACCAGGTTAGGGCTAAATTCACGGCGGGAAGGGCCTAACTATGCTATTACCTTAGGCCGCTAGCGAACCCGGCGGACAAATTCATCCCCTGTGAACATAGTTATTAATAGTAGCATAAGGGCATTATCTTTCCATATGATTTGGTTGATATTAAGGGCCTAGGTAAAGGGTTAGTATATATTATCCTAGTAATTAAATAGTTTAGATCCTCTTCCCTAATATACCTAGCCTTCTAATATAAGTATAACCTTAATTATATTAAAAGCCTAGTACTTCCTAGTATAGTCTTATTACTTAGTTATAATAAAGG
>LDEE01000121.1:3051-14716 GCA_001021365.1 Stachybotrys chartarum
GACATTGACTAGCTAGCAAATTGGCTGGTGATAGAAGTCCCAGCATTTAGGCTTTTTACAAAGAGCTACATCGCATATCAGACAACCCCACCGAACGATTATACCTTTCCTTGGCCCACGAGGCTGCCGCCCTTATGGCCAGGCCCGGCTATTGATGCTATTCGCATCTAGCTGTTGCAATGGGCCCTGTCTTCTAGGGCATTGAGAGCTCTGACTTCTGACTCCAATTTGAACACCCTGACAGGCCAAACAGCGGGATTTTTTCCCTCTGTTTCCTGGCTGATGCTGTTCTAATGGTCTAAGTGTATACTTAACCATAGATAATCAGCTATATTAATAGTATTTATATTATTATTATAATAGGTAGCTATAGATAGAAGAGATAGCTATAAGGTGCTATAGCTGCTGAATTTCTGCTTAATTGAATAGCTATATAGCTATATTAAATTAGGCCTCTTTCTTTCCTATTTAATAATCTTAGGGCCTTTATAAACTATTAATAAAAATAGTACTAAGGTATTATCTTTTTATATAATTTAATTAACCTTAGAAGCTATTAGTAGGGCGTTTTTTAAAGCCTAGCTTCTTAGGGCTATAGGGCTAAATAATCTTCTTACCTTATTATTAGGGGTAGGCTAGGTTTAGATCTAGCCCTAAGGCTATAGCCCCTTTCTCTTCCTATTATTTTCCTTTATAATAATAATATTATAATATAGCCTATAGTTTATATAGTAGGTCCTTATAGCCTTAATACCTAGGATTCTAAGGGCTTTAAAGAGGTCTAATAATAAGAAGAGGTTATTAAGGAAGATATAATAGGTCCCTTTAAGCAGCTTATTTACTAGGGCAATAATAACAGCTTGAGTCGGGTTTAACGGCGGTAGTATTACTATTAAAATATCTTCTATTATCTAAGTAGCTATTTCTTTTAATAGCTCGTTAGAGCCCTTATTAGAGCCCTTATTAAGGCTATTATCTAGGGCTATAGCTATAACCCGGGCCCTAGCTATAGCTTTAATACTAATAGGGCTATATTTTAGGCTAGGCTAATACTAATACCATTATAAAAGGTATCCTCGAGCAGCTAAGGCCTAGACCTTAAGCCCTATAGGCGTTGGTTTAGTCTTAATTATTATCTTATAATAGGACTATCCTTTAAAGCCGATAATACCTTTATCTATATTAATAATACTACTAATTTTAATAAGCCGGATAGCTATTTCCATTATATAATAGGACCATTTATTAACCTTATTAAACAAGGCTAATATAACTATCTTAATATAATCTGGATTATAGATTTAAAGCTATCTCTTTAATAAGGAAAACCAGTTAAAGGTTATTAGCTATATAATTAAATAGCTAGGGACCTAATTATCTACTATTAAGACCTTCTAATAATCCTTATATTAAGATTCCTTATATAAGGTTATATATATTAAGATACTTAGCTAGATATAGACCTTTATAATAGATATTAGCTTCTAATAATCCTAATAATAATATCTACTGGATTAAATAGCTAGGCCTGGGCCCGGCTCTGGGGCTAGAGCCTTGTTTATATAATGAACCCATCGTTCAACTAGCTGTTTAGGAAGAAATTACTGGAATAGCTATAGGGGTGTTGGTAGTAGTGGCTGCCGTATAAGGAAATCGCGGTCCGGGATGTCAAACGGTTCAAATTGGCTGCCTACAGCGTCTGTGGGCTTGATATCTGGTCTGTAGGTGCTATCGGCATCTTGCTCGCGGCGGCTCCTAGATATCTGTAGCTGCATTAGATATCTAGCTTCCTTGTTGGCCTGGCTGCTGCTGCTGTTGCTGCTGTGGCCGCCGTGGCGGCGTTGTCCTGGTCCTTTGATATTCAATTGCGGTGCCATGTCTATGATGTAAGAAGTGGCTGAATCAGATACATAGAAAATTAGCTGTGGCGGCTTCTTAAGGTCCCTCAATGTATCGACGCCGTTGTGGGGCAGCTACATCTCGTCATCCTTTGCGCATTCAAGGAGATAAGATCACTATGGAGTATGAAAGCCCAGTACGTATCAACTCTCTAGGCAATCTGGATGCCTGGAGGACACGCTGGAGTGAGTTCCGGGTCCTTGATATGGAAGNATCTTGCTCGCGGCGGCTCCTAGATATCTGTAGCTGCATTAGATATCTAGCTTCCTTGTTGGCCTGGCTGCTGCTGCTGTTGCTGCTGTGGCCGCCGCGGCGGCGTTGTCCTGGTCATTTGATATTCAATTGCGGTGCCATGTCTATGATATAAGAAGTAGCTGAATCAGATACATAGAAAATTAGCTGTGGCGGCTTCTCAAGGTCCCTCAATGTAGCGATGTTGTTGTGGGGCGGCTACATCTTTGGGTCCTTCGGACACTCAAGGAGATAACCGATGTGGGGTTTGTCGAGAATGATGAGATTAGGAACGTCCATCAAAGCGATACCGGGTAACAGCTTGCGCTTATCGTCATCCCAACCGCAAGATCAGCATTATCACGTTCTGCTCAACCCGGAATTTCAGAACGCCTTCGACATAGGCAAAAAACCTCAGCTGGTCTTATGCTATGAGCATGTCAACAGCATCCTGCCGAGGATAAACTATGAAGGACATTTCATCAGTACGCACAGGGCCATTGGCAATATTCAAAAAGTGGCATTTACCGTTAAGGTGTTTCTGGGCAGCCACAGTAAGAGCGCTTCTGCCGCAAACCAGGATCTGGCTTTCGTTTAGTCTTATCAATCCACAGGCAAGGTTGGCCAGCGTACTCTTGCGAGCTTCATTGCATCTCAAGAGACCGAGCACTTCTCCTTTGAGAAGCTGATTGTCACATATTTCAAAGCTTTAACGAATCCGAAAGAATGCATGGCATTCCGGACATCTAAGCTTAGCTCCTATATATCAGCAAGTGTTGTGGTCGCAATGCCCTTTTAGGTACTATTGCTGCCGTCTTGGCCTAAGTTGATCATATCATGCACACTTGCGGCTCGGATAATGAAGGAGGCCATGGAGGACCCTGCTGGTGCGTGCGGCGTACGCAGGGTCCCAAAGGCAGTCATGATTGTAGAGTTCCAGGTGATCCTCCAGGCCTGCAAGTGACAGGTCGCCTCGCTGAACGAGTTTCTCGATTTCCTTGGGCTGAAGCGGCATGAGAGTTTCACTGATATCAACAAAAATCACAACATTGCCAAGATATTCGAGCAGCTAGACATCGATTCCGACATGGTCGTACTCTACCCAGGGCTTATGATCGAGGACATTAAGCCTACCCACAGCCCGAGGAGCGGGCTTTGCCCAATATACACGGTCGGTCGTGCGGTTCTTGCTGATGCCAACACTCTCGTACACTCAGACAGATTCTACACTCTAGACTACAATGTCGTGAGCCTTACGAACTGGGGCTACGATGAGGTTTATTGCCATGGCGATGTTGGTGGTGGCTGGCCGGCTTGTGAGAACAATCCACTCGACACGACTAACAGGCAAGACATGATATCGTGGCAGCGGTTCAAGAGCATATTCACAGCCTGAAAGGCTACGGAGGCCAATAAAGAAGTCCGCTCTGACCCCTTCCAGATGAGTGACATTCCGCTCGCCTGGATGGTCCCCGAGCTCCGGATTCTGGCCGAAAGGGAGCCATCAGCCGCGCTCAAATGGTGCAATAGCGTGAGCGGCTTTGAAAATGCCTTCCAGCGGAAGAAACTCCAAGCAATGGCAGGGCTCATCCACAACTCCCTTTCGTTTAGAACTAGGAGAAGCTTTTTCACTGTCCTTTTGTAGAAAATTATGATGAGTGTGCCCTTGTCTGAGTGGCAGATATGCCGAGTGCCGCTTTTAAGATTACTTACAGATTGATTATTAGAATACCTCCCGATTATCCGGCGTTGGAAACTAGATCGCGAGAAATGGGTCAATGTCTGATTCCCACTTAATAAAGGTGCTACTCGTGACATTCCGCGCGATACAGTGTCGCAAATTGGTCAATCGCATCTCTGGGCTATGTGAATGGCACGCGGGGCTATATCGTCTGCCAAATCTGTCTACCCTGTATCGCAATCTGGACAGCTGTGTTGTGCCCATAAAGTCAAGATCCGCTTCTGCCATTGTTGTTGTTACTTACTTCAATGTGCTGTAGCATATTCATTCGCTTATTATGAGGCTCAGGATTGGCTCACTGGCATTTAAGACTTCAGCTAAAGCTCATTGCGCCCCATCTTTTCCGCTACACGCCATAGAACCAACTCCCTATCAACACCCCAAAAGTGTTCAAATGCAGCAAACTAGAATGGGACGACATAAACCATAGCGAAACAGAAGGGCAACTGCACAAGCTTGAACGATCCGTAACAGCACCAGACCATAATCTCGTCTGGTCCCCTCGGAGTGCCCCAACAAACTCCGCGAGAGAACTTAACGGACACAAACCAGGACCGGCCATTAGGACCGCCATGAATGGATCCGATATCCATTGTTGGAACCGCCGGCTCCGTCGTCGGTACCGCCAGCCTCGGACTCCAGCTTTACGGTGCTCTGGATAAATTTATCGAGCAATATCGCCCCGCGCAACAGAGCCCACAAGAGATTGCGGACGGTATACACTCAAACACGCATGCTCTCAACAAGATGCACGAATACCTAAAGATCGAGGAGCAGAATCAGAGAGACGGAGGAGGATTCTGTTGTTCTCCAACCGAGCTCTCGTCGGCCTGAAGGAGTCTGCAGATAAGTTCTTGCTCGAGTTTTGGAGGATAGAGGCGACCAGCTCCACTCGATCGCTACATGCATGTTGCCCGATACTTTGAAAATGCCTTAATCATTGCGCTATTAGGAGCAAGATTCAAGTACCTTCTTGTACATAGCCCAAATGCAAGGACTTAAGCGCCCACCGAGTTTACTGGCAGATTGAAGTACCGAACTTTAACTACTTTCAATTCGCTGTTCCCCTGTTAATGACAAAAGGGCTGCCTCAACGCACTTAATGGGATGAAGAGCCCGGGGCGAGTTTGGGCAGAGGGGGGATGGGATAAGAGCGGAGGTTCAAACCCAAATCTGGCTATAGGCAGCTGTAGGCTTGGATCCACAGCCTCAGGTGTTCATCGACAGGTACAGCGCAGTATTAATATAATAATCTATTCATGTCCTGCTTGTACAAGGAGTTGCTCGACTAGCAAATGTCTTGTACCGAACTAACAATCTTGACCCCATGTATGGCCTGTAGCACCACCCAGCATTGCACTGGATCCAGTAACCCCGCTATCGCCGCTTTTATGTCCGCCCAGCTCGCGACAAACAAACAGGGCCCCGGTCCATTCATTCCTTTCAGGTAACTGCGGCAAGCAGGCGTCTGCCAAGTCATCGACTACACCAATGCTTTACCAGGATGCAACAATTCAAATTTGTTACCATTGAAGGTGGTGGAGAACGGCCATCGAAGCCGACGAGCGCCATCAGAAGCCATGCGATCCGTGCCGGTCTGCGAGGATGCAGCAGGAAAGGCTCAAAAGTGAAGACAAGAAGGGGAGTCTCCCCTCCTGCAAGGAGGTGTGGACCAACGTCTATTTCGCGCTTGCAGCCCTATGACTATGAAGCACGAGTGTCATACGAACACAGAGTCGGACGTTGGACCGAGTCTTTCGAGTCCATAGGGAACGTTGGACGCACACCCAGCCAGTCACTGCCAGAAATCAGTGCAGAGGTAAAACCCGACCAACTCCCGTGGAATAACTCATGGACTGATGGTATCTCACTCCAGAGATTGCCACAGTTTTCGACGTGTCCCCTCAAGCCCATCACTGCTAGCAGCGTTGATCCCTTCGACAGCTTGCCTGTACCCGCGAATGCAGAGGTCAACTATCTAATCAAGTATTGTATGCCATAAATTAGTAAAGACACACAGGAAAACGGGGCTAATGAGTCCTTATTGGAAGTTTTGATCAAGTTCGACCTCAACTTGCCCACAGTCGACCGGCACAAGTCTTGGTTCTCTTATGCGCTACAGAGCGCTTCGATGCTACATAGCACTCTCGCCATGGCAGCGTCTCTATGGTTATTTGACAGCCCAGGCCTTGAGTCCTCGATCTTGATAGAGGGTATACGCCAGAAATGCGAAGCAGTCCACGCCGTTCGTGCTGGGCTGATGAGTGCTCCTTCTGCTCGCAACGACGAGATCGCCTTCCTGTTGACCACTATGGCTACATTGGCGATTGTCGAGGTAGACCTTTGGCTGTTTGAAAGGTCGAATGATCGTTTACAAGCGACTAGGTTTGCGACAACAATCTCAAAGCCGCCGAGCTGCACTTACAAGGTGTCCACCACCTTCTCATATCTCGAAGCGACCACGACTGTTTCAAGGATGAGTTTATTCCTTGCAAGTCAATCAACGTGTATGACTACTACTGCGGCGACTTTCTATCTTATTGCTAAATCGTCATCACAGAGCTGACACTCACGTCGCTGCCGCGCTGGGCCGAACACCCATGTTTTCGCCATTCGAGACGGGCGACATACTCCCTGCCTCAACCGAACAGCTAGCTCAGCATCCGCTATCTGAAGACTTCTCCAACAATGTAGGCTTTTCCATTCAGGCGAAGATATTTTCACAATTGCGGCAGCTACGGCTAGCACGCGACTCCACGGCTGTCTCATCTGAATCCCAGCGAGCCACGCTCAACCTTGTGGACGACTCAATTCTGCGACACCTCTATGAAGCCGATGCCGACCAACATGACCTTACCGGGATTTCTCGTGCCCTCATCCATGCTGCGCACGTATTTATGTACGTGGCGTTGCGACAGGTATCTCCCGGCAGTCCTGTTCTCCGCGAGATGTGCCAAAGACTGCAAGTCGCGGTTAAGGCTTTTGCTACGGAGGAGCCTTTGGCAGAAGATAGCCCGGCCTTGATGTGGATTGCTTTTGTAGGGCTACTTGGGATCGGCCTAAAAGCAAAGCCTTGTCCAGCGGCACAATGGTACCTCAATCTGTTCCGATCCACGGCTTCAGGTTGCCATGACTTTAGCCCGCGCAAGGGGGGCATTCGCGGAATATTAGCTAGTTTCTTGTGGGATGAGACCTATTGCCTACCTTTATTGGACACATTGGAACAAGGCCAAGCGCCATCAAGCTAGCAATCGGCGGGGGTCGCATCTGTCCCAAATAGGAAATATGTTCGGACAGAGTTCACAGCACTGTGTTCCCAACACAGCCGTCTCTCGCATTCTCTACTAATATGATGGCACTTGAGTTATGGTTTCATCATTTGTAACTAAAGGCCCGAAGATTGATGTCGGCTATAAAGCCGCGACGCCCGGCGAAAGCGAGCACTGGTCTTTTCACCAACCTTCACCTTTCTGCTTCACCAAACCACAGCTGTACCAACATGGCCAAAGAACTCGTCCTACTAACCGGTGGCACTGGCTATCTAGGGTTCGCCATCCTCATGGATCTTTTGAGGAGCGGCTACCGAGTCCGTGTCGCGGCTCGCTCACAGGCCAAAGCCGACAATGTCAGTGCAGCTCCAGCCATTGCCACACTAGGCCTCCTTGCAGGACAATTGACGTTCGCCATCGTTCCTAACATGACTGCTGTCGGCGCATACAACGATGCCGTACGAGATGTCGACTTCATTATCCACGCCGCAGCACCGCTCCATGCCAGTGAGGGCAGCGCCGCTACTACAACAGACGAACTAGAGGATGCGTTTGTCACAACGTTTGTGCAAGGCAACCTGGGCCTTCTCAAGTCCGCAGTCGAGAAAGGCGAAAAGGTGAAGCGCATCGTCATGACCAGCTCCACGGTTGCCATCGCGCCGCCAGAGGTCCTCGCCGGCGACACGGAGGCACTAGAGGTGGTGCGCGGATCCGACCATCGTGTAGCCGTCCAGCCGCCGCCATATGAGTCGGAACTCCATGCTTACTGTGCCGGTAAAGCAGCAGCTCTCAACCAGGCGGAGGCGTTCATGAAAGAACACACTCCAAGCTTTGACCTCATCTCCATCATCCCGTCGTGGATCTTTGGGAAAGATGAGTTCGTCACCGATGTCAAGGGCTTCCGCACTGGGTCTACTCATGTTCTGATGAACGGCTTGTTGACCGGCAACCCGGGTGTGCCTGCGATTGGCAATGCCGTTCTCAACGCGGATGTGGCTCGCGCGCATGTCAGGGCGCTGGATTCTGACATCGAGGGGAACCAGTCTTTCGTGCTCAATGTCGAGGCCCAATGGGAGGATACGATACCCATCGCCAAGAGGTACTTTCCCGAGGCGTTCAAATCGGGCTTATTTCGAGAGCGCAGCCCTCAGCCGACTCTTTCGGTGAAATGGGACTCAAGCAAGGTAAGTGGAGAAGGGATTGCTGCCATGCGGCTTTGAACGGCTTCTGACGTGACCTACAGACTCGAGACGTCCTCGGCATCGAGCCTGCCAGGTATGGAGCGATGGTAAAGGAAGTGGTCGACCAGTACCTAGAGTTATTGAATCGAAACACCTCAGCCATGTAGGCTAGAAGGTTACTCCTCTGGTATACATCATATGCTTATTGCGAAGTCAGATAAATAGAGCCACAGTCAAGGTTTACGAACCACACAATGCGACTTCCGGCCAATTGGCCTCGAACTTTCATTGCCGTCTCCTGTTCTGCTGTCACATTCAAACTTTTTGACTCCGAGACGCAAGGTCAAAATTAAGGTCTCCGACTGTCGCTGGGGAAGGCGCGGAACACAAATGCTCGTGTCAGCTTGTTCAGCGATGCTAGCCGAGGCATCGTGTCACGGCCATGACAAGCTGATATACTCAATCGCACAGATTAACGATGGGCCGAAGTGGGTACAATACGACCAGCGCCTATTGCAATTGCAACGAGGAGTGTACTTGTTGCGTGAATTGGTGTATAGTGTGTTCTATCCGATTTCTCCTATCTCCGCAATTGACGCTTGTTTTATATATTCTACACTTAGAGATCTACTTCCTTATATCCTAGGATTAATAGCTAGCTTAATCCTATAAATGTAAACTCTTCTATTCCGAGTTTAATACACGTAGATATGGCCTGTGCATTCGCTCTAAAGACCCCTGAACTTCCCCTATTCGCGTCCACTTCACGTCCTAATGCAGCCTTCTTGAACCCGTCTCGAATTGTCCGGCCACCAAACCTACCGGCTTCCTCGAGAACAACCAAGCAACCTCGATTTCTTAAACAGCAGGATTTACATCAAGGGACCACCGCCGAAACGCATCAGCCAGAGATATGGAGGACGATACTACGTTACTTGCAAATCTCCATCTCGTATTAGAGCCCGAGTCGCGGCTTCTGATCTGTTGCCATGAGAACTGCCTATTCGCCTTATCTTCGAAGGTGGCACAGATCACAGACCACCTCCGCTCCCACAACAATCCCGCCGGACAAGCGCCGCAAGATAACGAGTCTGATACGACGTCTAAACCCGGCGCTCCGGGATCCCAAGACGGCGAGCCCACGACCGGATGGTTCTCTACGGGATAACAAGCTATGGCAGGCCCAAGGCTTTGCCTGTAAGTTTTGCAATGTCCCAACGACTAGCAAGCAGATCATATCCCGTCACGTCGGCGATCAACACCTCGCAGACAAGGCCCGCATCGGTGTCAAATCACCTGCCATGTACCAGGCCGTTAACTTCCAGTCCTGGATCAGGAACCCAACCAACGGGTGCTACTGGATCGTCAAGGACGACGCATGCTTGGACGACGGTACGCGGCCCGTCGGTGACCAGTACGTTTTCGAGCATCTCCGACATGTAGTCGACCGAGAGCGCCAGCGCCAGTGGCTGCACCAGCAACGCAGACAGGGAATCTTGGTTAAAGACCGGGTCTACTCGGAGATACGGCAATGGCTGGAGCGTACGGGCTGGGAGAGGACGTACTCAAGCGTCGACCGTCGCCTTCTACGGTCGCTGATTACAATGCCGCGACGGGCCTTGGACCGCCTCGGCCGTCGGAGGCCCCTCCACATTACCACCGCCAACAGGGCGGAAGGATATGCCCCTGGAAAGGACGCTCTGGCCAGCTCGGTAGACGACGAGGAGAAGCTTACTACACTGTCTCTGGCAACGGAGAGGATCATGGTCCGACGTGAGCGATCAGCGAAGACCTCGGGCCGCAACACCCTGTGCTGGCTACGCAGCGTACAGCCTCTTACCCCTTCCCCTAAGCCCTTCGCCCTAGTCGGTAAAGAAAAAGGCCGCAAACGATACATCAAGGTCTTGCAACGCTTTGTCGCCCTGGCTTTTCGGGCTTGCCGGCTCCCACCCCAGCACAGACAGTCAGTGACTGGCTTATCCTTCAGCCTGGAGCAAGTGCATACTATGGGGAAAATCTGGAACCACCGTGTCTGGGAGCAAGACGGGCCACTCGGTCCGCGGTTCTGGAAACGGGTCGAAAATGACCAGGAGCGAGGAGTTAGCAGGCCGCCAGAGGGCTCTCCATACCGCAGTCAGGCGTGGTCAGACCTGTCGGAGGCCTATCATCTAAACGAACATGAGGATGAAGAGGAAGGCGAATCCGAGGACGGAGATACTGATGGGAGTGACTATGATACCAACGATAAGGAATACATCAACGGCCCTGCGTCAAACGAGACCAGCGCCATCTCATCAAACACCAATCGCGAAGCGTATGAGGACGACGGCGACCATGCAGCTTCCATCCAGGCAGGGAGGGAGCTTCTGTGAGGGAACGATCACGTGACTTTCATGATTTGTGAATACTGTTATTTTATGAAGACTGTACAAATAGCTTTAGTCAGATTTTCCTTACGAAGCTCTCTCTCTCTCTCTGTTCTTTCTCTCCTCGTAAACAATCATTTTACCCAAGTCGCACTCGACCTCGTTCGTGCCCTTGTCTCGTCACAATGAAGGAGTATAGTGAGATTCCCGGGGTGTGGTCCTTGACTTAGCTTAGACGCAAATTTGGGCGGGTCCCCATAGGTGCACTGGGCCCGGTGCAAATAAGTCAGCGCACCGGATCCGGTGCAAATAAGATTCCTTATATAATCTACACATTGGGGCCACATCAACGAGTTTATCTTCGCGCATCAATTTGAAGCCTTTACATCATCAAAACGATGATAATGGAAGCTATATATCAATTTCCTGATGATTGCCTCCCTCCAGAAGCTGAATACGAGTCGCGAGATTCCCTGTACGCTGCGATCAACGCCTGGGCAGCTCCGNGGAAGCTATATATCAATTTCCTGATGATTGCCTCCCTCCAGAAGCTGAATACGAGTCGCGAGATTCCCTGTACGCTGCGATCAACGCCTGGGCAGCTCCGTGAGGATACGCCTTCGCAATCGGGAGATCAAGGAAGGAAAATAGCAGGAAGACAACCACCGAGTTCAACTATGATCACAGCACTAGGCGAATACCTTCCAATACGATAGTTCGAGTATAAAATACCTCATCATATCGAATAGGATATTAATTCTCTATTATAGCCAAGGAAAGCCTTGATCATTTAACCTGGACCCTTTAGCACTATTAAGCCCCTGAGTTCAAGCAATATAACTATAGCCTGAGCCTATTAGCAGTAGTACACCTAATATATCATCAGATAGCTAATAATAATTAAGATCTTATAAAGTATCTATCTAATACTAGGATTGCCCTAAGAGATATTAGTAGCTTCCTTTAGATTAAGGGTTT
>LDEE01000123.1:5156-17513 GCA_001021365.1 Stachybotrys chartarum
CCTGGGGTTTGGACTACTCATCCCCTGGGGTTTGAACTGCTCGTCCCCTGGGGTTTGAACTGCTYGTCCCCTGGGGTTTGAATTGCTTGTCCCCTGGGGTTTGAACTGCTTATCCCCTGGGGTTTGGACTGCTCATCCTATCTATTTACTAGAGGGATCAGGGGATAGGAGTTGATTATGATTATAATCTATAATATAATCTCTATTTCCTTGCCCTAACCCTTACTCTAGAGTGTAGTTTAGTCCTAACTATCTACTCTTAGTAGAATAGCTATTAAATACTTCGATTTTAAGTGGTATATATAATAGCTTAGGGATTAGGTTCTAGGACCTAGCCTAGCTTTTATTAATAAATCCCTTATCCTCTACCCTATTATTAATTATAATATAAGAAGGGATAAGAAGATTATATTCTTAGGTTAACTTAGTAGATAATATTATTAGGTTAGATTATTAGTTAGTTTTATCTTTAATAGGGATTCTATAGATAGTAGTAGTAGAAATTCTAATCCAGGGCATAGGATGTTTTAGGGGGTAAGCATAGTGCTAACTTAGGATAGGCTTACCTTATTTCCCTCTGGGTCTTTAGGGTGGTATAATCGTGAGTAGGAATAGGGAGGGCTAGCCAAGCAGTTAAGGGCTAGGTAGATACTAGCAGAATAGAATTATCAGGGGAATATATTAGGTTCTAGGCAACTATAAATATAATATGTAGATAAGCTATAATAGAAGCATTAGTTGTTCTCTCTTTAGTAGTTGGGGTTCTAAGGGCACTACTAGTTACTAAGGTCTATAGGGTCTCCGGCGGGTAGGTCCTTGGGTGGGCTATGGCCCCTTGGGGGTAAGGGGGACTTCTTATTTATCCCCTCCTATACCCAGGAGCCTATACCCCTGCCTAGCCTAAGAGGGTTTTTATTATAGTGCTAGTATAATTGGTTATCTTCGTGGTATTCCTATAGGTATATATTAAGGTTCTAGAAGTATTCTATAAGGGTCTAGTATCTATAATCGGGTAGTGGGTTAGTTAGTAGTATATTATATAGCTCTCTTAAGACTACTTTTTTAAGGAAGGGGGCTAGGGTATCTCCTTCTAGGCTACTATCGAGGGAAAGGCTTTAGAACTCAGCAAAAAATATAGCAAAGTCCTAATTCCTCTACCTAATAGTATTAAGCTTCTAGCAGGCTATTTAGGCTTTATTAGGGTCCTTATAAGCCTTCTATAATATCTTTAGTATCTTATAATAATCTAAGAGGTAGTATATATTATAGGAAAAATAAGGTTATATAAGTTTATAGGCCTTATTATTTAGGCAGCTATTTATATAGGCTATATAGCTTATAGTAATTAGGTAATAGTTTAGATTAATAATTAGTTTCTCTATAATAATATTATAAAAGTAATATAAATCTATATAAGTAGCCTTAAACTTATTAGGATCAGGGATTTATTCTAAAAGCTAGGTTAGGGTAGTAGATTAGGTAATAAGAGGTAGAGGCACTTCTAGAATCTTAGCTATTAGTACCTTGGCCAAGGGGTCAGGGGTAGCCGAAGGTATTAGGGTTATTATAATAAGGAGGACTAAATTAATAGCTTAATAAGCCTTTATCTAGGCTACTAATAGTTCCTTCTCCTTAGTATTAAGCCTCTCCTTAATCTATAATCTCTATACTATAGCTATATTCTTATTTCTTTAGGCTGCTAATACCTCCTCTTAGAGGGTCTCTACTTAGATTTATAGCTTAATTAGCTTCTAGTTAATATCTGCTTAGTTAGCCGCTTAATCCTTTATCTAAGCATAGGTATTACTTAGGTAGCTAAACCACCTATTAGGTTCCTTAGCATATTATTATTTAAATTCAACCTAATCTCCAAGGAGGGTTAGGGGAATAAGATAAGCAATTATAGTATTTAGTATCTAATAGGTTAGAGCTATATAGTATTATGGTTTAGCTGGGCAGTAAGTAGACAGGGAATGCATTAGTAGATAGACTCTATTACTATAGTAAGTACTAATAACTAATAGGCAGGCTTTATTAATAAGATATAGCTTAAGGAGCTATATTTAGGGGTTCTATTAGTTTTTATGTTTTATTATATCTTATATTAGTTAGTAGGATTAGTCTATATAAAGATAAGTGGGTCCTTATAACCTTCTATTAGTCTATAAAAAGATAAGCGGATCCTTATAACCTCCTAACGGTCTATAGAAAGATAAGTGGGTCCTTATAACCTCCTATTGGTCTATAGAAAGATAAGTGGGTCCTTNATTTATCCCCTTTTATATTTAAGAGCTTATATTCTTATTTAGCCTAAAAGGGTTTTTATTATAATATTAATATAATTAATTAACTTTATAATATTCTTATAAATATATATTAAGGCTTTAGAAGTATTTTATAAGAATTTAATATTTATAATTAAATAATAGGTTATTTAATAATATATTATATTATTCCCTTAAAATAGCTTTTTTAAAGAAGAGGATTAAAATATGTCTTTTTAAGCTATTATTAAAGAAAAGGCTTTAGAACTTAATAAAGAATATAATAAAATCCTAATTCTTTTATTTAATAATATTAAGCTTTATTAAGATTCTTATAAGTCTTTTATAATTTCTTTAATATATTATAATAATCTAAAAGATAATATATATTATAAAAGATATAAGATTATATAAATCTATATACTTTATTATTTAAATAGTTATTTATATAAGCTATATAGCTTATAATAATTAAATAATAATTTAAATTAATAATTAATTTCTTTCTAATAATATTATAGAAGTAATATTAGTCTATATAAGTAGCTTTAAACTTATTAAGATTAGGAATTTATTTTAAAAGCTAGGTTAATATAATAGATTAAAGAATAAGAGGTAGAGATACTCTTAGAATCTTAGTTATTAATACCTTAGCTAGGGGATTAGGGGTAGCTAAAGGTATTAGGATTATTATAATAAGGAGGACTAAATTAATAGCTTAATAAGCCTCTATCTAGGCTACTAATAGTTCCTTCTCCTTAATATTAAGCCTCTCCTTAATCCATAATCTCTATACTATAGCTATATTCTCATTTCTTTAGGCTACTAATATCTCCTCCTAGAGGGTCTTTACCTAGACTTATAGCTTAATTAGCTTCTAGTTAATATCTGCTTAATTGGCTACTTGATCCTTCATCTAAGTATAAGTATCACTTAGGTAGCTAAACCACCTATTAGGTTCCTTAGTATACTATTATTCGAATTTAACCCAGTCTCTAGGAAGGGTTAGGGGAATAGGATAAGCAATTATAGCATTTAGTATCTAATAGATAGGAGCTATATAGTATTATAGTTCAGCTAGGTAGTAGGTAGATAAGGAATACATTAGTAGATAGACTCTATTACTATAGTAGGCACTAATAACTAGTAGGTAGGCTCTATTAATAAGATATAGCTTAAGGAGCTATATTTAGGGGTTCTATTAGTTTCTGTGTTTTATTATATCTTATATTAATTAGTAGGATTAGTCTATATAAAGATAAGTAGGTCCTTATAATCTCCTATTAATCTATAGAAAGGTAAGTGGATCCTTATAATCTCCTATTGGTCTATAGAAAGATAAGTGGGTCCTTGTAATCTCCTATTAGTCTGCAGAAAGATAAGTGGGTCTCCTAACCTCTCCGCGGTCTAAGCTATAATATAACCCTAATAATATCTAAGTTAAATAATGCTAAAGGTAGTATTTATAATAAATAGCCTGGTTAGAAGCCTCTATTAGCTATTATTATATTTTAAGGGAGCTAGGTATATATAATAAGCTAAAGGATATTAGATATATTTAAAAAGAATAATTAGACTTATAGAGTATTATTAAGTAAATTAATAACTACCTTTAGGCTTTTAGTAGCTATTTTTAATAAGGGCTTTATAATTAGAGAGGCTTAGGTGTTATTATAGGGCTTTAAAGCTTAAGGCCTAGTATCTATTAGCTATAACCCTCTTATACTTAAAATATAATAAAGTAGTAATATAAACTAGAATTAAAGGGTTATACTTATATATTAAATAGTATAGACTTGAATTTAAGGGGATAGTAGAATCTATATAAGGATTAATAATAATTAAATAGTATATATAATAATAATTATAAGTAAAGCTATAATAATTAGGTAAATATATAAAATAATATACTAGTATATATATATTATAAGAGAGAAAAGCTACTATAGGTATAAGGAATTATAAGAGTTTAAGAAGCTATAGGCCGGTAAGATAAGCAGAGAAAATCGTGAATAGGCCTAAAGCCTATTATTAAGGCACACTGCATCGAAATTATAAGGAGAAGTAAAAGAAGAAATAATAAGAATTACTAATATTAGCTATACTATAGGGCTACTAAGCTATTACTAGATGCTTATAGCTATAATACCCTAGGGGGGTATTACTCTAAGTAACTTAAGCTCTATTAAATTATAAAGACAAGGAGAGTTAACACCTAACTTAATAGGGAAGTTTAATAAGGAAAGTAGAGCTCTAATTAACTAGCTATAAGGCATTTTTTACCCTTTAATAATAAGTAGGTAAATAGAACTAATATACTTATTAGAGCTAGTAAAGGGACTATAATATAGTAGTTACCCTATAATAATATAGAGAATACTAATTATACTAAGGATAGTATATAGAAATAAGGAGTACTCTTTATTATAAGATAGAGATATAGTAATCCTATAATAATCCTCTAGTGGGGTTATAGTAGGTTAGGTGATCCCTAAACTAATATAAAAGTGTATTTTAAGTAGTAAAGTTAAAGGAGTAAAGATTAATTCCTATATTATTAGACCCCTACCTTTAGCTACTATTAACCTATATCTCTATAATATATTAACTGCTAATTAAGGGCTATTATATTAATTACTTATCCTATTACCTCCTCTATATATATATTATAATCTTATAAATTATTAATATATCTTCTATCTTTAGCCTTATTAGTAGTTATTATAAGTATAGGTATTAATTATTTAATAGGGGTATACTCTAATTAATAAGATAGGTTTATATATTACCTTAAAATTAGCTATATCCAACCTAATATATTAGATAACTCTAGATTATACTAGGGATAGGACTTACTATAATANAGTATTACCCTCTTTATAATATTAGGGTGCTAGAGGATATTATTAGAGTAGCTATTTTTCTAATAAGCCCTAAAGCTAAATAGATAACTAGTGTTTATTTACTAGTGGATAGCGGTTATACTGCTTAGTAATGGATTTATATTTCGTTATTAGGGTTAGTTAAGGGAAGGAGAGATATAAAGGGGTCCTAAGGTGGATAGTAATAGTGAATCCTCGGATGTCCATTAATATCAAAGATCACATTCAGGAACGACGATAAGGAGATCTCTAAGAGCGAAAAATTAATGAAATCCTAGAAGGCTTCTAACTATAGTTCAAGAAGTATTTATAGTCATATATAGGTTTAGACTTGAATCGTTATCTGATTTTCACTTTGATATAATAGTTTATAACGAATGCGGCTCTAATATAGAGTTCGCGCCATATTCCCTAGCCGGACAATATAAGACTATATGGGCTATTTGCCTAGTATAAATATACCGGGCCGTCCGCATAGATCGAATTTACATCTTGTTGATTAGGCCCTTAGTTGGTTGCAGTAGTGGGACATACTATAAAATTGAATATTAGTCGTGTCCAATCGAATTAATAATGGAAACAAAACTAGGCTATAACCAGTTGTGATTTTTAGATAAGCTAGGAGGGGAAGGGTTTAAGTTAATACCCTAGTAAGCCATATATATAAGTGGAATAACTGATTACCTGCGATATCCGGCCTAAGACATTTTAGCTGATCCTTTTAGGCATTTATGAAGTACTTCTTGCCGCTAGATCTCGGCATGGCGACTTCGCGGAGTACCACGAGCGATTTGACCAGAATCCAGGATATCTCTACACTTATATTATAGATAGCTAGATGCTTCATATATGTCTATAGAGCGTAAGAGGTTGGTCGGGGGTCTCGTTTGTAATATTAGTAGCTTGTGTTATACTAGCATCCTAGTACTCTTGAAATTGCGGACTCTATCTTATCTAATATGTTTAATCCAAAAGTTGCCTTTAATAGCTTTATAGTTTGCTCTAACTGAAGCTTTTAAGATTTATACATACTTTATTAACCCTAATTCCTTAAGTTAAGATAATCCCGATCCCTCCTTTGGATATATTTTTTGTCTGGTGTGTTGAGCTACCACTGCCCTGGATAATCGCCGTATGGTAATTAAAGAGATAAAAGTGTAATTCGCCATCGCCGCGACCAAATTTGAGTTTATGAAGAAAGATATAATTGTGGTAAGTGGTTAAGGCATTAAACACGTCTACTCCGATCTATTTCATATTGAAACTATTAGTATTTTTGCCAGTGTATTGGTTCTTATCTAAACTTACCGACTTTGCAAGAATGAGGGCATCGCTGATAAGACGTATTAGTCTTTCCTCGAGGTCTGCTTGTTTTCGACTAAAACCGGACTCTGAAGCATAGTAATTCAGATATGCAACCTTGAGCGACTTATGTTTTTGATTTTTCAAAACTGACGTCTCGATAGTGTAGAACGATACGAAATCTGTAATAGAAAGGGAACCAGGGTCTTCTATTACGTAGGTATAGATAACCCCTTCATCATGCGAACCCGCAGATCCCATTAGCCAGTGCTGTGTCTCTTCTTGCGTGGGCGATAAGGCAAGATCGAAGCGTTTCAGATACCGGCAAAGAAGCTCATGTACTTGGGGTACATCTTCGGGTTTCATGAGACGTATGCCCGCTAGCATAGGATCTTCAGGGAGAGCTAGACCATCCACTCTGGCTTTCGTGAGTGGGCCACGAAAACCAGTTTCGTATAATTTCAGGTAGTTTAAAGTCCGATGATAATATCGGGCTGTTGCGATCGGCTTGGGAAGGACAGTGCCTGAAGTATAGACAGCCTGGAACACACCGTCCTTACAGCACCTCCGTGTGATCTCTTTAATGAGCACTGGGGCGAAGCGTTGGCGTCTGAGAGAGGTATGGATGCAGAGATAGTCGATAGCGGACACTTGAAGGCTTTTCTGCCTGACAGTGATGGTCATGGGTACACCACATATGCAAGCGACCAAGTCCTTGGAGTCTGAGGAACGAATGCCCAGGTGCCAGTTCTTGTTCCATCCTGGCGGTTGCCAGGCACTGTGACCATATTATGAGTACGGTGAAGTTGAAGAATATAACAGAAGGGCTTACTATTTCAGGAATGCTTTTGAGTACAGGAAGCGAAATCCGTTATCATTATCTTCAACATAATGTTCTGCTAGAAGACGAAACACCTCATCCAAATGGACCTCAATGTTCAAGTCGAGTGTGACCCATTCGTAGCCCGGGGATAGCTTCTCGGACTCGGACGAAATATCTTCGGATTTAATCAGCTGGATGGGGCCCTCCGTAACCTCTGAAACACTGTTGAATTGCGGTACGGGTTGTGTCTTCCAGAACTTATAAGACGCCATTGTCGTACTGATCGAGACGTGACTTGGGATCAGCGAGTCTGAGTCTGACTGTCATGGTTGTATGAAAGCGGGGTAAAGCGTGATTATAATGGCAGTGCTGCCTCCGTGTCCTATTACCTAATGAAAGCGGCTGGTTGGGGGTTGGGGGCCCAATAGGCGCGCCACCGGTGGTGTAAATAAGTGTCACGTGTTGCACCACCAGTGGTGCGATTAAGATAATTATGTAAGCATCGCTCAACGTGTAAGCCGGCCATGCTGCGAAGCAAAGCAGATATCGCGTACTATGAAAAGATAAGATAAACCTAAAGAAAGGGAGGTAAAGGATATGGTTAAGCAAGGGAGAGGGGAAAATTTGCTTATGACCTTTCAAGTTCATCACTTATTCATAGTTGAAAGTTAAAAAATAAAAATAAAAATAAAAAGCGTGGAAAATTAACAGACTAAGCATCTACTATAATATAGTCTTCAGCCTGGTCGTTATTCGAGTACAAAGCCTGTTGCTCGATAATGTCCTGCTCAACGCTCTTCCAGATCTCTTTCATCCCTCTTCGTCTGTTTGCCAAAGGGTTGCCACCCATCTCCTTATAGACACGCGCCTCGACCCGGTCATCCTCGGCCTTGCTCCAGTCTAAGTATGCCATCATCTCCTCCTTGGTCCATTCTCTTGACCTTGATGATGTGACATAGTGCTTCGACATCTGCTTGTAGTCCAGACACCACTCATAACAGGCCTTACTATACTGTTGAGGCAGGCCCATAGCCTTTCGATATTGCTGATTAGTTTTCAAACCCCCTCGGGGCAGCTGGTTATATTATGCCTCTCGTGCTGCAGCATATCGTTGATAAATAGAACTGAGATGATCATAGCGCAACTCTGGCTCTGGCTCTGGCTCCGGTTCCGGCGACGACTCTGGCTCCAAGGACGGCAATACCGCCCTTGGTGAGTATGGCTGTAGCTCTGCATCTGAGAGCAACTCTTGTGGCACTACAGGCTGCAAAGTTGAGCTTACTGCCAGTGACAGCGAAGGTATGATTGGATTGTGATTAGGCGTTGGCATAGAACGTGAAGTGATTTCCAGCGATGGAGCTAGAGCTGAAGCTATGGTCTCTTGAGACGGCGCTGCGGTTGAAGATGGTATAAGATGCGCGTAGCGTAGCTCACAGGCGTGTGATTTCCTTGTGTGGCCATGCTGATAGCACCTTGTGCATTGGGGAGCTGCTTTAGTCCATTTAAGCGCCTATGATGCTTGCTCAACAGCCTCAAATGCAGATGGCTCACGACGAGTGCTGGTCTTTGCAAGTGTTGACCTAGCCGCAACTTGGTCAAACTGTTAGCGAGGCTCTACAAGTATTTGAGGTCCCCCTTCTCGCTGAAGATGCCAATGTGTGTGAAAATGATCCAGTTGAAGAGGCTTCTCTTCTTGTATAAGAGACTCAATTGTGTGAGAACAAGGGAGACCGAGTGAGTCTGTAAACCTTCCTGTGCAGGCAGGAAGTGCGTCCTCCTGTAGAAGCCGCTTCCTCTGCGCTTCAACCTTGCGCAATGCCTCATGAGAGACCCAGCCTCGTATAACGCTGTATAGCCTTCCTGTGAGTTCGATAGGCGTGCGGATTCGCTGCTTTGCCTGGTTTGCTTGAAGCTCAGCCAACTGTTTCAGAACTGCGCGCTTGATGGACCTCCAAGCCTCAAAGAGATCGAGTTGATTTGTGTTGAGATGGATTTTGACAAGCTGATGGATGCCCTCCCCTCGGGATGTAACAACGTTCCCGAAGTGAAGATACTGATCAACCCAAGCCTTTACAAGCTTCTCTTTATAGAGTTCAAGCCAAGTCTTGATGATATAGCCCACTTCTCGAGCATGTGCTGGAACATAACGCTCTTTAAGCTGCTGAAGTTTCTCTTCAAATGTCTCCTCGGTTGAAGATGCCATAATTTCATGCCACTTCCCATTAGAACTTCTTCCATTCTTGTTGACCTTGAGCGTTGTCGGTATCCTGCGAGAAGCTTGGAAGGCAGTAACGCAGAACTGCTTTGTTGGCATGCCAAAGGCAAAGAAGCGATACTGCAGTTGGGAAACAGTGGGATACAGCATTCATACAGGCAAGGCAACAATCTGTGAGGATGACAGATGGCATCCTTGCGCCGCATGCTTCATACATCGAGTGCAGCCGATCCAGTGCCCAGATATAGTCTGTTTCCTCTTCGCCGCTGAGAAAGGCAAAGGCAATGCAGAATGATCGTTGGCAAGCGTCAACGCCGACGATATCCAAAAGAGGCATATTATACTTATTGGTCTTGTATGTACAGTCCAAGATAAGTAGATCCGGGTATGACTGAAGGTATGCTAATGACTCTGGGTGTGCAAATAACACAGCTATGACACGGCCATCCTTATTAAATCGGATTCGATTCTAGAACCCTTCTTCCTCGAGCTCGTTGGCAAGGGCATGTATAGTGCTTTGACCTTTTTGCAGCTCTCGTTTGCCCTGTGCAATACAGTTGTATATGTCTTGCTGAGTTGCGTTAGATTGTGAGTTCTCACGGATGTAAGATCTGATCTCTTTTGGCGCTACTCTAGCGTTCGCAAGGTTGTTGACAGTCAACCTATCTACATGGGATAGCTGGCGATGAACTGGATGTGCAGATATATTGGTACTTGGCTCATGGTTGTGTTGAGAAAATTCACTACCTTGACGATGCGTAAGGCGCCATGTTGCCTTATCTAACGACTCCTTTGCAAGAATTGAGAACTGGCATCCTATACGCTGGGTTGTAGTTGATCGTTGCCGTGCATTTGAAGCCGCTGGAGCTCGCCTCCACGATCATAGACATATGTGACGAGTCTTCGACCGTTTTGTGTTTTCCTTGACTTTCCAGTGACGAACGCATAACCTCTGGCTGCTGCCCACGAGTTTATAACAGTGTATAAGGCATCTCGAGAGCTATACTCGCCTTCTGGAGGCAGGCAGTCATCTGGAAACTGTTTCACAGGCAGTGTTGAGAACATGTTGAGCAAGACGCTTAAGGAATATAGGCTACGAAGAAAAAAAGGCTCTTGATTAAAGGGAAAGGGGCTGTTATTACTAGCTATATCACGTATATCCTCACCCCAGGCCGGCTTAACGTGCATAATAAGCGGGTCGGCCGGATAAGCAGCTTGGCCACTTTCCTTAATACCATGAATAAGATCTTCAATTAATATATAATAGATCACTTAATTAATCTAAACTAATTACTATATAATTATCTTAATCCTCCTATATTATCTGAATATATTCTTAAAGTATACTTAATCCTATTATATATATTATACTTCTTTCCCTTTAGTATAGCTAAATCACCCTACTTACTTCTCCTTAATAATTCATTTATAATCTATATATTTACCTCTATCTAATCAATTAATACTTAACCCTTATCTACTATTATAATCCCTTTATCTTATAAGTAGATCTTCTTCTCTCTCTAATATTAGCTAAGGATATAATTAATATCTTAAAGATCTTAGATCTCTTGCCTTAATAATGCCATTTTATATTAATATGCCTTTAAACCCTTGATTATTAATTTAATAGTATTAATTATTAATATTAAAGAGCTACTTTTATATCTTCTAATTTGGTTTTTAAGGTAAGTAGATTAAGATTCTATCTCTTTAATTATCTTTAGGATCTTTAAGATCTAAGGCTTAAGGAGTTCTAAGGACCCCTTAGGAGGTATTAGAGTATATAGCTTTATATCTAGCTTTAAGATTATATATTCTATACTTAGAGGTATAAGATTAGCTCCTTAGAAGCCTCTTTTAATATTACTTAGAATTATTATAGCTTAGAATATAATATAAAAGGTAGGAAGGAACTTAATCTTAGAAATATATATTATAGAGTATTTAATTAGATATTTAATTTCTTAATTATATACCTTTTTAAGTAGCCTAAAGTAGCTTATATTAAGAGGCTAAAGTAAATAAGATAAATAAGGAGATATATAGAATATAATAATCTTATTCTCCTTATAATATACCTTAAACTTAATAAAGTAATAGCTTTTATATTTATTAAGGATTAGGAGATAATAAGTATTATTTAATTATTTTATTATATATAAATTAAAGTACTTTAATTATAAGAGACCTATAATATTATTAATTTAATTATTTTTTATAATTATAATAGCCTAATTATCTAAGAGAGTATTTTCTTAATATTAGCTTAAGAAGTAATATTAATTTATAATAATAATAAATAGTAGTACTAGCTAATCTTATATAAAGACTAATTAAATAATTATAACCTATTCTTAATTATCACAGCCATAACAAGCTAACATACTCAGCCACATGGACTAACTATGGACTAATATAAGAGGAATAACAGCAGATAGAACATAGGCATACACTACCCCACATAAGTAAAACTAGAACTAACTAATAAGAAGAGGATCACTATTAAGAGTAATCCCCGGATCACTTCCTAGGGTGATCCCATATTAGATCATAACCTATAGTAATCCTAGGATCACCTAAGGATATAATCCCTAAGTAAAATAATACCTATATAAAGTAAAAAGAATTCCCCTCTAGAATTCTTTAGCTTTTAATATAATTTAATTATATTTTCTTATTCTAGCTATTTAATTATAATTAATTAGTAATATAGCACTTAATATACCCTTAATATACCCTTAATTACTTAAATTAAAGCCTTATATTTAAACCTAAATATAAACCCTTAAAATTAAACTTTATTTTTAAAGGAATACCTTATTCTTAATTTAACTTATTATTCTAATTTAATAAAACCTAATTAAGAAT